>JAJHPC010000005.1:2440000-2964155 GCA_024447665.1 Juncus inflexus
AATTTGAGCCTACTCGAAGCAACATTTGGGTCGAAAAAACACATCATAAAAGCCATTGTTAATGGTTCGTGGCTCTTAACGGATAACCTTGAGAAGCATTTGATTCCCAACCTCAAGATATTAAGAGAGAATAGCATCCCAATGGACAAGATTACTCTCCTCTTCACAAAGTTCCCTCGTGTCTTGTATAAGCATCCTAATGTCATTATTGAGGCCATCACTAAGTTGAAGGGATTGGGAATGAATCCTTCATCATCTGCATTTATTTATGGAATGCGTGCCGTTGCAACATTTAAAAAGGAAACATGGGAGAGGAAGATGAAGCTTTACAGAAGTTTCGGATGGTCTGACGAAGACACACTCTTGGCATTCGCAAGACAACCAATGTGTATGAAAATATCAGAAGGTAAAATCAAGAAGCAAATGGAGTTCTTCACGGAGAAGTTGCACTGGGACTCGGAAATGGTCTTGAGATGGCCGGTTGTCCTCTTGTACAGCCTAGAGAACAGGGTAATTCCCCGTTGTGCTGTCCTGAATGTTCTGACTAAGAAAGGATTGTGGAATGGGAAACCGAATTTGTACAGTCTATTGACCATGGCTGAGAAGGATTTTGAAGAGAGGTTTGTTGAGAAGTATGGGAAGGAAGTGCCGCAAGTTATTGATGCTTATCAAGGGAAGATAGATTTTGTAGGGTTTGAATCGACGGTTGTTGGGAGCCTCAAGCCATAGCATAGGCTAAACTATCATGTTAGTATTGATATAGCGTCTAGGCTGGTCTTACTTGATCAAGCTTTATTAGAGATCCCTTTTTTGTAGTTGTGATTGATGCTAGGAGTTTTGTTGCATTTGTAGTTTTTCATTGAGGATATATATTTTTTTTTTTCTCTTTTTCCATCTTTTGAAGAAAAAATCAGATCTCAGAATTGTTTCATTGAATTGGGAAGCTTTAGTAACATTTGCACCATCACATTTTGATGGAAATTATGGATACATTTTACTAATGTTATATAGCTTTTCAATTGTTTCTTCGAACCTGCTTGCAGCTTTACCTTGCTCCTCATCTTCGTCTCTTTCTATTTTGGTTAAAATTAAATCTTCATTTTTCAGTTTGAAGCTTAATTGAAGGTTCTTTGTTCTTTTGTACCTTTTGATTCTTGTATACAGCTCCTTGTTTGTTCGCATTTATTTTCTTGATTTGCGGCAAATTTGGTTTAGTTGACTATGTCTCCGTTGTATACCTGTGTGTTGATTTCTCAACTAATTTGTTTTAGTTGATTGTGCAGGTACGTTGTGAATATATATCTTAACGCATTAATTTGGTATATTTAGCTGACTTGTATTCCCATTTCATTCTTTTCTTCAGCTAAGGAAATGGAGCAAATTTATCCCCGATTGAAACAACTACTAAGACTCAAATAATTAGCTTTTTTGAATTATGTACTTCAGTAACAAATTTATATGTGATTTTGTGTGCTTTACTTCAAGTTGGCCTAAGCTGATAATTAGGCATTAAAGATATTTGTTTTGTGTGTATAAAGTTGGTCTTTTCTAATATGGTCAAGTGTTGTTAAATTAATGATTAAACTAGTAATCCCAAATTGTAGCTTTTCCATGTGCAATCAAACATGATTTATATTCTGTAGAATCAGGAGTGAGAGATTTCATCTAAATTGATTGAAGCCATATAACCCCTTAATGGATGTATTTTCAGTCTTTATTCCAAAGAGGACTTTACTTTTGTGAAATTTTATAATGCAATTTGAGATTTTTTTCCTGAAGTAAATTTCACCCTGGTAGCTTGTATCAAGAAGGCCTACTAATAAGAACAGTAGATGAACTCCATATAGTTATTATTTTATATATATTGTCCAGCCTATAATTTTGATAATTGGGCCTTATTTCAAGACCGAAATTTAGATATTTCTCTCTAACTCAATCCAGCCTCAGAAGTTCAGAACCCATCGAACTCGTGTCAAAGCCGTCAAATCCTCACACAGTTGTTAGCTCCTCCTCTTCCTAAACAACACTCTACACAGTTACTCTGGAGAAGATGATGCTCAGTCTTCTCAATGGAAACCCTCTCCAATGGACACCCCTTCATCAAATCACACAAACCCAACTTCAATTCCTCCCTCGCAACCTGCTCGTTAGCAATGGAAACATCATGAATCTCCAAACCGTCTTCTGCTCCTCCTCCTCCGCGGCTTCTAACCTCCAACATGAATCCCCTGAAATGAAGGACCCAATCCTCGATTTCTTTCACTCTTACGGATTCGCCGATACCCAAATCGAAAGGTTCATTCACAAGTGCCCCTCAGTCCGGTCTATTGAGATGATCAAGCCAAAGCTCGAACACCTCCTGGCCTTCGGCTTCTCGCCCTCCGAGCTAATCAGGATGATATCTTCCGACCCTTCCGTACTTGTTACTAGCCTCAAGGAGCGGATAGTACCCAATTTAAAGCTTCTTGAGCAAATAATTGGCTCCAAAACACATACAATTAAAGCCATTGCTCGTAGTCCATGGTTCATAAGGAATGACCTTGAGAGCCTTGTGATCCCCAACGTCGAGATATTAAAGGAGAACAATGTCCCAATGGAAAATATCGCAATCATCTTCTTGAAGTTCCCTCTTGTCCTATGCAGGCGCCCTGATGTTTTTACTGAGACCGTCAGTAAGTTGTTGGATTTGGGCATGAGACCTTCATCAACAACGTTCATTTACGGAGTGATTGCCATGGCTGGGTTGAAAAAGGAAACATGGGAGAGGAAGATGAAGCTTTACCAAAGTTTCGGTTGGTCTGAAAAGGACACTCTCTCGGCTTTCTCAAGACATCCAAGGTGCATGCAAATATCGGATGAGAAAATCAAGAAACAGATGGAGTTCTTTACGGTGAAATTGCGGTGGGACTCAGCAATGGTCGTGAGATGGCCCATTGTGCTCTCGTACAGTCTAGAGGGGAGAATAATTCCTCGTTGTTCTCTCCTGAATGTGTTGGCTAAGAACGGATTGTGGAATGGGAAACCGAAATTGTTGACTGCGTTGACCATGCGTGAGAAGGATTTCGAAGAGAGGTTTGTGAAGAGGTATGGGAAGGAAGTGCTTCAAGTGATTGAGGCTTATCAAGGGAAGGTTGAGTTTGTAGGGTTTGATTCAAAGAGGCTGAGCCAATCAGATGGCGAGTGACCTCAAGTCAAGTTAGTGTTTGCTCAATTGTTGTTGATTGATCAACAGTTGTGATTGGGGCTAGTAGTTTTGTTATATTTGTTGTTTTTCTGTGAGGATATTTATCTTCAGTTTTATGTCATTGAAAGAAATTGTAGATTTTTTTACACCTGCTTAACTGAATTGGTAATATACCAACATTTATCAAATCCGTCTATCTTCCTGTGATTGAAGCTTGGTTTTGTTGTATTTATTGTTCTATGAGGATTTCTTTTTGTCGTTTTGAAGAAATATGCAATTCTCGCACCAGTATCATTTGATCAGAAATTTATAACCTCAAGTCATATTACACCAATCATACCAGTATCAAATAGAGTCTGGAGTCTTAAAGATCCCCTTGTTGAATTTGTAGTTTTTCAGCGAGTACATTGTTTCTTCTTTTTTTGTCTCTCGAAGAAAAATTCAGATCTATTTCACAGAATTGGGAAATGTTTCTGCTTATGGTTCCTTGGTTATCTATAATTTACTAATGGTATGGGTTTTGAATTGTTTCTTTCTAGTTTTTTGGCTAAAGTTAAATATTTATCTTTCAATTTGAAGCTTAATTGAAGATTCTTTGTACTTTGTAGTTTGTACCTTCAGATTCTTTTACTACAGCTGTGTTTTTACAAATTAAGTTTCTTGCTTAGATACAAATTTGGTTTTAGTTGAAGTCTCTGCTGTGTCTCTATGTGTTTATTTGCAAAAAAAAAAAAAAAAAAAAAAAAAAAACCCCACTAATTACTTTGATTTGAAGTACATTGTGGTAACGAGTCTTAACGGAGTATGTGGTTAGTTTGGTATAATTAATATGGATTTCTATTAGCAGAAATAGGATGATATTCCAAGGAGTTCAACCGCAAGTCGAGGAATGTTTCTGGCGAGTAAAATCGGATGTTAGTTTATGGTTGCGTAGTAATTAGTCTATTTTCATTTAACAACCAACTGATCTAGTGTTAGATTCAGAGTGGGGGCATTTTTGTATTCTTTTCTTTCTTCTTGTGTAGTGGTACATATATATTGTAATGATGAACATTATAATTTGAGTTTTGATTAATTTGATTCAAGGGTATCTAAATTAAGGATACCCTTGCTTCCTTCAGAGAAAAAAAAAACTGACTTTTAACTTATTCCCATTTCATTCTTTTTTCAGTGGAAGGGGAGCAAATTTTTCTCTCATTGACACAACTACTTACTACCTTTATCCTTCATTTACCATTATATTATCCTCAGTTTAAACCAAAATTGTTGCAATATGATAAATCAGCATGTACAATCACCTGGTTTAGTCACAGATTTGTATGTAATTTGTGTGGATTACTTCAAGGTGGCCTGAGCTGATATTCATGCATTAAAGTGACTTTTCTAATATGATTAAGTGTTTGTTAGTTAAATTGATGATTAAACTAGTAATTACAAATTCTAATTTTCTCACCTGCAAATCTGCAATCAAATAGCATTTTTGCTCTCAAAAATTATACTTTTTACCTACCAACCAAAACAACAAACGAAATTTCATATTGCAAAAGGACCCCTTAAAAAGGCCATTGAGTTTGAATCCCTGGTTGTTATCAAATCGTGATTTGAAATCTGGGGTTTGTAATATCTATCAGACCCAAGATTTCAAATCTTAGGTCACCATTCAAAACTCAAAATTCTTTCAAATCTTAGTTCTCTCCTCTTCCTAAACCCTCACGCTGGAGCAAGACGATGCTTGGGATTCTGAAGCGCAACCCTCTCCAATGGATCCTCCTCCATCAAATCTCGCAAATCCAACTTCCATTCCTTCCTCCTGACCTGATTAGAAATGGAAGCTTCGCCAATCCCAAACTGGTTCATCCCCTTCCACCGTCTTCTTCTTCTCCTCTGCTGCATCCAACTCCCGACGGGAATCCCGCAAAACAGAGGACCCGCTCATCGAGTTCTTCCGCTCTTACGGATTTACTGATACCCAATGTAAAAGGTTTCTCAAGTATATTACAGTCGGCTCTATTGGGACAAATACAGTCAGGCCAAAGCTCGAACACCTCATGGCCTTCGGCTTCTCGCCCTTCGAGCTCATCAGGGTAATCTGTTACTTCCCTTGCTTATAGCCTCAAGGAGTGGATCGAACCTAATTTGAGCCTTCTTGAAGCAACATTTCCTAATAGAACGAACGTCATAAAAGCCGTTAATCGAGGCCCGTGGCTTCTAGGGGATAACCTTGAGAAGGTTGTTATTCCCAACCTGAATCTATTAAGAGAGAATAGTATCCCAGTGGACAAGATCACTCACCTCTTCACACATTACCCTCTTGTCCTAAGAAAAGATCCTGATGTCCTTATTGAGACCATTAGTAAGTTAAAGGGAATGGGAATGAGACCCTCAGCGCTAGCTTTTATTCATGGAATCACTGCCATGGCGACATTTAAAAAGGAAACATGGGAGAGCAAGATGAAGCTTTATGAAAGTTTCGGATGGTCGGAAAAGGACACGCTCTATGCTTTCGCAAGACAGCCGATGTGTATTCAAATTTCCGAGAAGAAAATAAAAAAGCAAATGGAATTCTTCACTGAGAAGTTGCATTGGGACTCGGAAATGGTCTTGAGATGGCCGGTTGTCCTCTTGTACAGCCTAGAGAACAGGATAATTCCCCGTTGTGCTGTCCTGAATGTGTTGGCTAAGAACGGATTGTGGAATGGGAAACCGAATTTGAACGGTCTATTGACCATGGCTGAGAAGGATTTCGAAGAGAGGTTTGTGGAGAAGTATGGGAAGGAAGTGCTTCAAGTGATTGATGTTTATCAAGCGAAGGTTGAGTTTGTAGGGTTTGATTCAAAGATTCTGAGCCAATCACAGGCCTGTGTTGGCGAGTAACCACTAGTCATGTTTGTATTTTCTCAATTGCTCTGGTTGTGAAAGTTGCGATTGGAGCTAATAGTTTTGTTATATTTGTTGTGTTTTTCTGTGAGGATATTTATCTTCAGTTTTATGTCATTGAAAGAAAATGTAGATTTTTTTACACCTGCTTAACTGAATTGGTAATATTTACCAACATTTATCAAATCAGCATATCTTCCTGTGATTGAAGCTTGTGGTTTTGTTGTATTTATTGTTCTGTGGTGATATTTTTTTTACTTCTTTTCTCGTCTTTTTGAAGAAAAATGCAATTCTCGCACCTGTATCATTTTATCAGATTTTTTTAGCAACATTGATTAAATAATCATGCATTTTATGCAAATTTTGGTAAATTTCTCATTTTTGTAGAGTACAATGAAGATCTTTAAATCAATCATCAAGGACTATTATAATTCTATTTAAATGTAAGGATATTTAATAGATTTTATCCTTTTAATCAGTAAAGACTATTATAATCCTTGAGTTAAAGCCCGCTCGAAACATAATAAAAACTGAGAATTACATTCTCCTTTTCTAATTGGGCTTGTAGTTATGCTCTGGCTGAGTCGAGCCACTTGGGAGAGAAAATATCAGCTGTACAAGAGCTTTGGGTGGTAAGAGAAAGACTTCTTGACTTTCGCAAATTATCCTCATTTAATACTGGCTTTAGATTGCAAAATCAAGACTATAATTAATTGGTTTGAGGAGAAGCTACAGTTGGATCGAACTTGATTTGTAGCTCATCCTCTTGTGTTAAATCTTAGCCTTGAAAAAGGTGAATGGAATATAAGAAATAATTGCAAGGGGTTTAGTTTTAGTGTAAAACCTTTGAGACATGTTTGTTTTTGGAAGGAATCAGTAGTAATTCTGTTTCATGATTATTATTAAGACTATTTTTTGCTTTTGGTAGGTCAAATAACAACTGTTGATTGTTGAATGGAGAAGGCAACAGATTTTTTCTATTTTTGGCAAAAGATGAGTTGTTCAACTTGTTTCTTTTTAACTCTAATTATTTCCAGAATTTCGGGAATTGATATTGGCAGACAGCAAATTGATGAAGACAGACACAAAAATTAAAAATGACAATTTCGCCCACCGTAATAAATGTTTGATATCTTAAATATTAAGTTGATCAATTTCCATAACTATTTTTATATGATGGATCAAGACAAATCTTCGTTTTTGTATGTATTGATTTTGCACTATTTTTTCTAATAGTAGAAATTTAATAAAATGAGAAGTAAAAAACTTCATAAATTTTTTTATTTTTGAAATTCATGAAAAATATTAGATATATAACATTTTATATTTCATGATGAAAAAAATAAAATAATATTTTTGTCTATGATTACATCTAATTTTTTTCTAATGAATTTATTGTTTTAATTATTTTTACAAAACCAATTATTTATTCATGCTATTGGTATTAATACAATGCTTTTATTTTTGAACTTCAAGAGGAAACAATGTTTTCTCTATAGAATGATACCCATATTCACCCTAGTATTATTTTCACACATCGGTTTTACTTTTATTATCTCGCCTGAAAAGCAAACATCCACAATTGCGCGTGACATGGCAATATCATTGTGTTTTACCTCCCTTATGCTATCAACAATTGGATCTGGCTATTCAATGTTTTCAATATTACATCCGTAAAATGCTTCGGTAGAAAGATGTCGAGCTATGGCGATTTTTTCATGCATAAACACTTGGATTGTGCTTTTTTTAATACTCCATATGAATTTGTTTTACGTATTAGAAACATTGAATATTTTGGGTGCGTGTTTCATGGACATATTCATGTTGGCAAGGTAAAAACAATTTCATACAAAATTTGAGATTTATTTTGTATTTTCAAAATAAAAGGATATGTAAGCTTTAGTGTTATCTTGCAGGCTAAAGTCTGGGGATAATGATGGGGTGAAATCTCCAAAGAAAGCTCAAGATGCCGGATGCAGTATTCTTTCCACATTTGAGAAAAATATTTTGGGGTATTTTGAATGTTGAGCTTTGAAATTGTATGAATTTAACACAATTTGAACTGATTTCTTCTGAGATCAATGACTTTGTAATATCACCATTTCATGATTGAGATGTGTCATAATTTGTTAGGAGCAAAATTGGATGGCACAAAATGGCTTCGCTAACATTACTCTTTCCTTCTCTCGTGTTGCAAATCAAACTCGGCATTGGTTGTTTAGTTTGCTGCAAAATTGATCGATCCAAATATGGCGCAATAATGACTTCACAGCCTCTTTCTTTCATTTGCACAGGTTGTTTATTTTGCTTCATTTTATTTCGAAGGCAACTGTATTGGTTAGTTAACATTTCTTCTTATTTGAGTTAGATAATATTTTGTCGTTATGTATTTTGCTTTTAATTGCACAATTAAGAGTAAATTTGAGGATAAATTGGCAATTGGTACTCATATACATTAGAGTGTTTTGTAATACTTTTGAGCAAGACTATATACGAAAAAATTTACCCCACCCCTATAATTCAACTCACCTTTGTGTATTCTCGTCTTTCTACATTACCCTAACTGTTCAATTTTACATCAGATATTGAGATGTGTACATATCTTAAACATTGATTGGTTAATTTATTTTTGATAGTTGTAATTTCTGTGTAGAATTTTATGTCTCCTTATTTTATAACACGTTTTTAACAGCACATGAAGACAAGATTATGTAAAAATACTAGATATGGGAGTATGTATTAAGATTATTAATTTTTTAAATATCTTGCATCTTTAGTTAATAACTTACAAAATAATTGCTAGCACAAGACTTCTCCTGTTAGAAATTATGTAAAACAGTACCTACCATCCGATACACTATGAATATGCATTGCATTTATATAGAAGATGACATTCATTAAAACAAAATCAATAAATTCCACCTTATTTATCTGGCTTATCTTCAGCCATGTTGACTTTCACAAGTCACAAATGACAAATCACACCACATACAAACAAATTTTTTTAAGTTTAGTAGTCTGTTTGTCTACATCATAAAACAGAAGAATGAAAAAGAAAAAAGAAAGCTATATTTCAAACATCTACAAAATCAAAAAAATCAGTTTATAACTGAATTCCAAAACAATAAAAAGGAAATATGTACAAATATGTGTTAGAACTTAGAAGTTAAAACCAAAATGAATATGCACGCACCTTACGCAAAAAATTGCTTAATTCAACCAAAACTTAACATAACCAAATCCATTGAACTTCACAAAATCACCCAATTAATCAACCATTATTATTATTATCACCACAATTATGATTATGATTATCATTATTATTATGATTATTACGAAGCCGGCGCACGATCCGTTGAAAAAGACCGGAAAACCTCCTCCTCCTACTTCTCGGACTCTCTCCTCCACCTCCACTTCTCGAACTCTCGGCCTCCTCTCCGTTTCTCTGATTCTCTCTCTCTCTGTTTCTCCTATGCTCTGTTCTCCAAATCCGTTCTGCTTCATTTCTCTCTCTATCCTCTTCAGTCAAACGACCAACATTCTCCTCTCTCTCCTCTGTATTACCCTCCTCTTGCTCCTTCACTTCCTCAACCGGCATTTGGTACCGACAAACAGGGCAAGTGCTGTGCATCTCAAGCCAACTCAAGATACATTCTTGATGAAAACTATGATTACAAGGCATCTGTCTTACTTCCTCTCCAACTTCAAACTCCTCCATGCAAACAGGGCAGCTCGTAATCTCCTCTATCTTAACTCTAGCCATTTTTTCCACCTCTTCCTTCTTAGCTGGCGGATTAGGGTTCTGACTCGGCCCACTTTCCGATATATATTGCAACAGCATTTCCAAACCCGGTCCACCGAAATAATCATTCAGAGAAATCCCTAACGGAGGCGAGCCTTCTCTGTCTTGGAAGACCAACACTCTGTTTCCTCTTCTTCCTCTTCTGTTTCCCATGTTTTGCAACAACGGTAACAGAAGCTGAGGTGTTGGTTGAGCCGGCTGAGAATTGTCGTGGATCAGGTTGAGAAGGAGCGGGGCCCACAACTCGGAAGCATTTAATGCTTCGCGCGGCTCGGCGGTGATTTCTTCGATGAAGCCGGACTGGCAGTTGGGGCACTGAATTTCGGTTGCATCCAACGCGGGTTGGACGAAATTGGTGCATCTGTGGCACCAGTATCTGTGATTTGTTGTTGTAATGGTTGTGCTGTTGCTTGATGAGGCTCCTTCATCCATGATTGGATTCTTCTTATTGATTTAGTACTTCTCTGTTTACATGAAAAGGATTGAAATTAAAATAGGTTTTACATAAAGAAGCTGATAGGATCAAAGAAAATAGGGGTATAATTGTGAGCAATCAAAGAAAATTATCAGTATTTCAAGAAAAAAGGAAAAGAAAGAAAAAGAATTACCAGTAACAACAGAGAATATCTCAATTTCCAAATCAAGAATCAAAGAACAAGAGAACTAATAACCAAATTCGAATTTGCCCTCTTTTTCTCTCTTATTTTGAGAAGAAAAAATCGTGAAATAGTAATAGTTTCCAATCGGATAACAGCCAAGAGTCGTGCAAATATAGAAAAGGAGACAATTCGAAAGAGAAGAAATTAGAAAGATTCGATTAATTTCTTTTTATTTGTAAACAAGACAGATTATTAGATTAAACATGCCACTAAACAAATATGCTGGCCGTTGAATAAAAATCATATTAAAGAAATAAAATATGATTGCTTCAGCATTTGGGATTGGACTGAGTATATATTAGAATTAGATTTGATGACCAACATAAGGATTAGAAAAAAGAAAGAAGAAGAAGAAATTACCCCTGGGAATTCTGCGTTGGAGCTAAATTGGCCGTTGTTTATTCTCTCTTGCTTTGATTTTAAATTCGGAAAAAGGAGATTAAACTCTTTTTTTGTTTTGGAAGAATCGAAGGTGCATATATAGGGATTGAAGCTTGACTAGTTTTGCGTTTTCTTGCCTGCACCCCGTCCATCTAATAAAAAACTGAACTAATAATTTTCAAAGGAAAAACAATATACCAATCTACAAAATAAAAATTAAAAAGAGAAGCTATAATATCCAAAATAAAATATAAAAACTAAAAAGAGAAGCTATAATAAATTATGGAGGCAAAGTGGTCATTTTTTAAAATAAAAAGCTAGGGAGTTTTGATAATATTTCAAAAAGTTAGGGGGGGTTTTGAGGAAGCCCAAAAAGATAAACGTTTTTTAAGGTAATTTAAAAATTCAGGGAGTTTTTGATAAATATCAGAAAAATTAAGGAATTTTTTAGAAACTTCATTTTCAAAATATAACATTGACTGAAAATTGGGCCCTGAATGTAGTAAAATAATAGGTTGTGCACCAGTTGTAGACAAGACCGTAACAGAGTAGAAATTGCAGGGTGCAGGATAGTTGGAATCTAAAATTTTATCTTGTTTTAAAAAAAATAGAGAAGAAAAGAAAAAATTGTTCACTTGTAAATATATTCCTTAGAAGAAATGAAATACATTGAAAGGGGATATTAAGCCCTCAACAATTTCCTCAAAAAAAAGAAAAAAATATCTACGGATTATGGACATTATCAAAAACACAAAAAGTGAAATTTTATTTAGGATAATTTTTTTATCAACGGCTCTAAACTATCAAAATAGCACACAATTAAACTGATTTAAACAGTAATTTCACTTCTCATCATACTAACTGGACTGATAATTTTGATATCTTAGTACACTGATGCGAATTTATTAGAGTGATATAATTTTAAAATAAAAGAATTATAATTCGTTGATTAAAGAGAAACAATTAGAATTTGAAAGTCCAATTTGAGCATTGATTGAAAATTCAGTGACCTTCTAGAAAATTTACCCAAATATTGGGGTACTCCGCTTTTTTTAATTTAAAGATTTTAATATCTAATCAAGACCATTGAATTAATAGGGGTGTTTTCGACATATAAACATTAATTAGAAGATTTAGTTTTTAACTTGTTTCTATAATATACATATTATATTTCTTTTCCATTTGATTGTCAATCAGATAAGCAAAAAAGGAAATGAAAATTCAAATAATAAATGCTCATCCTAATATCTCTCTAACTATTTGGCTTATTTTTCATATATGTATTGTTTCTTTAATCCACTACTTTGAATCAAGTCTTTAAACAATATATATATATATATATATATATATATATATATATATATATATATATATATATATATATATATTGTTGGGTTTCAAGACGTGCATCACGCAGCGGAAAACAAAAATTTCGTCCAAAACCAATCCGAGGATCCGTGCGTATCGGTTAAATCAAAGAAATAAATCTTAAAGATACCTTTCGGATTACGCTTAATCCGTGACGCTCAAACCATGCGTGTTGTCCATGCGCCTCTAAACCGGTTACCGTCCTAACCGATTTTACGTCAGTCTAGGCCGTCTAGGTCGGATCGTGCGGAAGTCATCTACCGCACACACAATCGGTCTCCACCAAAACTCTCAACAAACCGTTCTCATCTTCTTAGGCCGAATAGATCACAAGCGCCGAAAGTACCAACGCCTCTACCGGTGTCCACACGAACAAACTTCTTAAAACAGGAAGAAGAACAATATATATGCTAGTATCTTGTTCTCCTCTTGCATAAGAAAACTCTTCTTATTTTATCTCACAAAAGATGTATATAATTCCTCTCATATAATTGCACTCTTTCATTTTGTCATACAAAAAAGAAAGCACCCTTTCATAATTTTGTCATACAAATTAGAAAGTATATTTTCTCTCTTTTGTCTCACAAAAGAGAATGAGAAATAATCAGAGAGAGAATGATGTGTCGTGTTTATATGAATTTGGAGTCCTCTATGTCCTTATATAGAGGTGAAGAGTCATGTCTCTTCACACTAAAAGATGTGTATGACATCACTCATCATTATCCATATGCCATCATCTAGACTCTTCTAGATTACATGATCTTTTGTGCTCATAGTCTTTATATACATATATATCACATCTTATCACATAAGATGACAATATATTTTTTGACATTCTTATGCAACTCATCATATAAGTCGCTAGGATTTTCTGCGCCCGTTTTAGTTTGTTCTTTGTGTGTGACCCTGTAGGTTCACTTAATGTTGGCAATAGACTTGATAGTCTATAAACCATGAGCGGACTCTAGCAAGTCATCATGACTACCCAATTTAAGTGAATATCGGTGATCCGATTTACCTAATCAACAATCACATATTTAGTCCCTTTGTCGTGCGATATCTATATCGATCATAAGGCATGTAATACGCCATCCTTATATTAATCGATTAATATTTCTTGATCCCAAATTAAACTGAACAAGAACAAATGACATTAATAACTCTTATTAATTCATTTGAGTATGGCCATACATTTCTTCAGTTCAATTCATCAAGAGGCCTAAAGATATCTCTCTAATTTATGAGAGGAACAAATCCCGTCTTGATTGCACTCATCCCTCTACATGATTCATTGTATACCTAATCATAACCGTTATGACCACCCGGTTAAAGGCAGTGTTAGATTATATTAAAGTATAAAATTACTCATGTTGGGAACCGAGACAATCTCAGGTCAAAGGACTATAAATACTTTATGTTACAAGAATCGCTAATGACGTAAAACATGTAGCATTCTTATGGCGGGTCGATCCAAGTATATGGTCTCTAACATATACCTATGTTAATGACTTGATAACTATTTATCCATGATCGGTAAAACATAATCATCGGTCAACTAATATCTCGGTGTTCATTTATAGCTTGTATATAAATATATATTTATATGTATCTCGCAAGTATATTTGTCTCCACAAATATCCTATAAATGACCGGGGACGATTTAGAATAGCATTCATAACACTTTATAGTTTTACTATCAAAGTCACGCACTTTGATGACATAAAAGTGAATTGCATATTCATGGTCTATTTTAATTATATTAAAATAACCTATACGCACATATTATATGAAATATCTTAGAATAAATATTATGTTTATTATTACAATCCATCATCTAGGTCACAAACACTTTGGCCTAGGGCATAACACCATCATATATATATATATATATATATATATATATATATATATATATATATTTGAACTTATTTGATTGCAAATTCTTTTGAATTATTCTTTTGTTGGATATCTTTTTCCTCCCGTGTTTGAAAATTCTGAATATTTGTCCGCGATTCAATTTATTACATTATCATTATTCATAAAATATTATATACTTGCTTATAGATCTAAAAAGTAACTTGCTTTGTAGAAAAATTCACTAATTCTTTTTTAATTAAACATATGAATTCTCAAACTTCAATTCTACTATGAATCAACAACCTTTGTAATTGGGCAAGTATATCGATATGAATATTTATAATTATATATGAAAAAGAATTTGAGAGAGTGGTAATGGATCGAGTTGCGACAGATCGAGCCGAGAGAAGAGAACTATAAAGCAACGAGGAAAGGAAGAAGAAGGATTGGAACTGGAGATGAGATAAACTATGAAAATAAGAAATAAACGAAAGAAAAAATTTAGGAGGATGAAATTACTTACTTATCCATTTTCATATATTTTAAAAAGGAAAAAAAATTTACTATGCTCTACTTCAAAATTAATATGAATCATTCCATCTAAATAAATTTATCAATGCGGAATGCTGTAAACGAGCTCCCCAAATATTTATTTATGACCCACGTGGGATAATTTTAAAACGTTAATATGGAACTTACCAATGCTTCAAATTGAGTTTAACAACTCTTTTGACAAGGACAAATTACAAAGAACTACCTTTTCTAATCTCTTACCAAGAGCCTTTAACTTGGTCTAGCTTAAAATCCTTTTCTAATCTCTTGTCAAGATTCTCCAACTTGGTTTAACTAAAAAAAAATTCATGAATCATATCATTACGTATTAACAAATACAAATATTTACATGCGAGCCCCACTTCTAATTATAAAATTAGTGCTTATTTGGGCCTTGGCCTACACTGATATCAAATTTCTTTGGGCCCAATAAGAAGCTGTGATTTAGCCCTTTCTTTTCAACAAGCACCTCCTCTCCTGTGCATCTTCTTCTTTCTCATTCATTCTTTGCTCTATTCATGGCTTCGGAAAAACCTGCTCGATCTTCTCACGAAATTTCTCCTTGGCCCGTTCGTCAGATTGAGGTTTGCTTAATTTCCCAAATCTAGATTTTTACTTTCCTTTCGCTTTGTTTAAATTTCAATTTTTGTTTCAGATTCGTGCACCAGTGACCTCATTTTTGTTTCGTACTTCCAATTTCGATTTATGAAATGTTGGATTTGATTATTCTTATTAGTACTGAATTTATTGTGGGATTTTCTGGAATTAAGCCGATTTTTTTCATTGGGCAGAATTCACTGTTCAGTCAAACAAATTACAATTTTATGAGCTTCTAAATACCTCTTTATTTGCTAAAATTGTATGATTTTTCAACTATTTATTAGGAGTTTATTCCGTCTTTTACTTCTCAATACCAAGCCTATGAGGATACTTTTGTGAAGACAGTTAAAGGTAAATAAATATGGCTTAATCTTATATATTATCCATTTTACTTATTTAAATTTCAGCTGTATGTTTGCAATATATTTAAGTAGAAATAAACTGCTGATATTTTTCTTGTACTTTTAATTAATTATTTGCAGATAAATTATTGGTTGTAAGTGAATATCCAGTTGAAGCGTGTGGAATTGCTGCAGTAACTGGTTTAGTTCTAATGCGAGGTAAATTTTCTTGTTTGTCAAGATTAATTTAATTCATGTATTTAATGTAAATTTACATTTTTTTTACTAATTTTAGTTTATTTTCCATTCAGGTCCCCGTCGTTTCTTAATTCGCAACACATTGGGCCGTTTCAAAAGCGAGAAAGTAAAATTTATAATTCCTTAAATTTATCTTTTTTAATTTGTTACATAATTAAAAATCAATTAATTATAGGGTATTTCTGTCATTTAAGTGTGGCACATTAATCTGTTTTAACAGGATTTGCTTAATGAAGCTGAGTCAAGCATGAAGGAACTTGAAAAATCTGTAGAGAATCTGAAGAAAAATAATAATAATATTCTCACAAAAACTAAGTTTGGTGAAGAAGATATATCGCGTGGAAGCTCTAATATGAAGTAATTATTTTTTATGTCATTTTTACTTTTAATTTTCTCACTTAACCTTATTTTTATTTTTTATGTTCAATTTTATAATAGGTCGTCTGGTCGTCAAATTCAAAGTCTTGTTAATTCCATCCGCAAATCTGAATCTTCTGCTTCTGGTAAATTTTGATTTAATTGTACCTTTATTTTCAAATTAGATTTAATTATATCTTGGCTATTTTTTACTTTTTGATTGTTAGATTTGATGCATCGGTTAAGATCAATGCCTGGAAGGGAATCGATAGAGCTCCGAGCTGAGGTGAGTTTAATTATATTTTACATGAAATTTACATAAACACAAATTTAGTGTTTTACATGAATTATTATTTATATGAACACATGATATTTATTGACTAATGTGATTTTGTTACAGGTGGCATCTATGGTTTCTGATTTGAAAAACCAGAGACGTGAGTTGGAACAAAGGATCTTCAAAATATCAGAACTTGGAATCCGTGTTTGATTTGAATTTTGGCTAAGTTAGAAATGTTGCGCAATAAATAATTTTGTTCATTCATATTTGGTCTTAATTTTGTGTCTGCTGTTTTTTCTTGAGAAAATCACTTGCTCTAGGTTTTAAATTTGTTTGGTCAATTGATTGTCAATAATTTCAAATCCTTCAATTTGAGAAATATCTCATGCACGGTATAAATCGATTTTATGTAGTTCACTGTTATCTGTGAAAATATTAAATAAGAACTCCTCTTCTACATACCATTTATCTCTGGAAAAAGTACTTGCAAGCATGTAATCGCAAATTGCAAAAGAAATGATAAAGGGGTAAATATATGATTAATTGATTTAAAGATCTTTACTCACAAAATACTCACAAAAAACTGCCGAAAAATTCAACAGTTTCATCAAAAAAAAGTGAAGTTCAACAAATGTTTCTAAGATCTCCCAATTCAACAAAACAAACAGGTGCGGATGTGCATTTTCAATTACAAGGCAAATATCACACTTAATCCTTCATTGCAAACCCTAAAAAACCGACCTTCCCTTGTTGATTCTCTCAATAAAAGTTAATACTTTTTTTCAAACCCTAAAAAAATCAACCTTCCCTTGATAAGCATCAATCACTTGCGGCACTTCCTTCCCATACTTCTCCACAAACCTCTCTTCGAAATTCTTCTCACGCATAGTCAATACATAGTACAAAATAGGTTCCCTGTTCCACAATCCGTTCTTAGACAACACACTCAGGTCAGCACAACAAGGGATTACCCACTTTTCTAGGTTGTACGCGAGGATTTTCGGATGTCTCAAAACCATTGATGAGTCCCACTGCAACTTCTCCTTGAAGAACTGCATGCGCTTCTTGATTTTCTCCTCCGATAGTTGCACACACATCGGTTCTCTTGAGAAAGCAATTAGCGCGTCCTGCTCTGACCATCCGAAACTTTGGTAGAGCTTCATTCTGCTATCCCGTCTTTCCTTTTTCAGTGTCATCATGGCGTTCAATCCGTGAATAAATTCTACCGTTGAGGGACTCATGCTCAACTCCTTCAATTTAGTGATGGCCTCAATGATCAAATTAGGAGGTGTAGATAGGACAAGAGCGTACGTAGTGAATAGAAAAATGATATTGTCAATTGGGATGTTATTCTCTCTTAATAGATTCAGGTTGGGAAGCACAAGACTATGAAGGTTACACACATGGCCGATCCTGTAATTTGGGAGGCCTTTGATGAGAATCATAAGAAGCCTTCAATTTTTTAAATAATAACATTCAATTAATTATGAAATATTTCCAAAAACAAAACTTATAAATAATTATCACATGAATTCAAAAAATTACAAGACCTCTCATAAAAAAAATTACAAAACCGTTGCAATATTTTGATTCACCCTTCTAAAATTAAGAATTAAAATAAAAAGTTAATTTATGCATATACCCCTATAATTTCTAAAAATTGTATACATATCCTTGTAATTTATAAATTATCATGGATACCCCTACAAATTTCATTATCTCATCTAATGCTTGTATATAAAATAGGATGAAAAAAGAGTAGTTAATTAACAAATAAAAATAAAAAACAATTACTAAAGTGGGGCTGGTTTGAAGAAGTGGAGTGGAGGTTCGGTGGGCTATGTAATTTGTAAATTGGGCTTGAACATAAGTTTTGGGTTAATTGTAATATATAGGGAGTTAATAAAAAATTGGAGGCCCTTTAGAATATGTGGCCTTTGACAAATACCTAGTTTGCTATACTATTGGGCCGGGCCTGGTTACACGTCATGAGAAACGGGCCATTAACAACGGCTTTAATGACGTGAGTTTTGGAGCCGAGTTTTGCTTCGAGAAGGCTCAAATTGGACGCAATGAGCTCATTGAGTCTAGAAATACATTGATTAGGCAAAAAAGAGATCACCCTGATGACCTCGTAATGCAAGAAGCCGAAGGTGAGGAGTTGTTCGATCTTGGTCTTGATTGTCTCAGCCGAGCGGACTGAGGGACACTTGTGAATGAAGTTTTTAAGTTGGGGGTCAGTGAAGCCGTAAGAGTGAAAGAAATCGATGATCGGGTCCTTTGTATTGGAGGATTCCAGTGGGGAATTAGAAGCGGAGGAGTAGAAGGAGAAAAATGTGGAAGGGAATGAGTTGGTTTGGTGATTGATGGGGTTTTCAATGTTAATTAGGTTGTAAGAGAGGAATGGGAGTTGGTTTTGCACGACCTGAAGGAGACGAGGTCTACTCAGCAGAAGGTTTCGCACGAGAAGACGGAGCATAGTTCGTGTATTTGTTTTCTCGAGGGGTTTTGCTGCTTCTGGAAGAGAAGTTCTGCGCGAGCTTTGGGCTTTTGAGTTAACTTGGATTCGAAATCTGGAATTTTATGGAAACCAAGATTTGAAATCTCAGATTTGAATGTATTTCATTGCCCGTAACCGTAACCTGGGATTTTTTTTCTTGAAACGGGAAACCTGAGATTTAAAATCTCAAATTTGATTGTAATCTGAGATTTCATTACCCATTACCCAAAATTTGGAACCTCGGATATTCTGCAGCCCGAGAATTCAAATGACGGGTTTGATTTGCAACCCGGAACCTCGTTAGTTGCTAACTGAGAGTCTCACCGGTGACGTGAGTTGGAACAACGGATCTTCAAAATATCAGAACTTGGAATCCCTGTGATTTGAATTTTAACCAAGTTAGAAATATTGAAATAAATAAGTTGTTCATTTGAATTTGTTCTTTGACTTGGCTGTGCTGTTTTTTTCTTGAGAAAATCATTCTAGATTCTAAATCTGTTTTGAGCAATTGATTGTCAACAATTTATAAGAGCTTTTTTATTTGAAAAATTTCCCATATACATAAATCTGCATTTGCCATTTATCTCCTTCATGATTAAGGTTAATTAAGCAATTTTTTTTAAAAGTACTTGCAAGCATGTAGTTGCGAATTGTGCGATAGATATAACAAATGGATAAATTTATTAATATGTGCCTCAATAGAATTATAACTAGGTCACTTTGATAATTGATTTTAAGATGTTCACTCCTTACACTAATAAAAAACTGCCGGAAATTTCAACATTTCCATAAAAAATACAAACTCCTAGAAATGTTTCTCAGATTTTTCCAATTCAACAAAACAAAAAGGTGAGATATCTTCTCTATTCAATCAAAAAACAGGTGTGGTATCTGCATTTTTCTTAAAAAAAAAACAAAAAAGTATTCTCACACAAAAAACAATAAATAAGAAAACAACTTGATTGTCACTTAAGAAAGCTTGATCAAGTAAGATCACTCTCCGAAACATACTCGATTGTCTCACTTAATCCTCAATTTCAAATCCTCAACTCTCTACTTGCTTTCAAACCCTAAAAAATCAATCTTTCCTTGATACGCATCAATCACATGAGGCACTTCCTTTGCGTGCTTCTCAACAAAGCACTCATTGAAATTCTTCTCACCCATGGTAAAGAGACTGTACAAATTCGGTTTCCCATTCAACAATCCGTTCTTACCCAACACATTCAAGACAGAACAACGAGGAATTATTCTGTCATGCAGACTGTACAACAGGACAGTCGGCCATCTCAAAATCATTGCCGAGTCCCACTGCAACTTCTCCTTGAAGAACTCCATTTGCTTCTTGATTTTCTCTTCCGATATTTGCACGCACATAGGCTGTCATGAGAATGCCGAGAGCGTGTCTTCCTCAGACCATCCAAAACTCCGGTAAAGCTCTAGCTTCCTCTCCCATGTTTCCTTTTTCAACGTTGCAATGGCATTTATTCCATGAAGAAATGCTAGTGTTGAGGGATTCATGCCCAACCCCTTTAACTTAGTGACGGTCTCGATAAGTAAATTAGGGTCCCTCCTTAGCACAAGAGGGTAAGTTGTGAAGAGGTGAGTGATCTTACGCATTGGGATGCTATTTTCTCTTAATATCTTGAGATTGGGAATCAGTCTCTTCTCAAGATTATGCCTTAGGATCCATGGACCATTTAAAATGGCTTTTCTGACGTGGTCTTTAGAGCCAAATGTTGCTTCAAGAAGGCTCAAATTGGGTTCCAACCGCTTCTTGAGGCTAGTGAAAAGTATATTAACATCGTAGCAGATTACCTTGATGAGATCGGAGGGGGAGAAGCCGAAGGCCAGGAGGCATTCGAGCTTGGGCTTGATCATCTCAGTCGAGCGGACCGAGGGGCACTTGTGAATACACCTTTTGACTTGGGTGTCGGTGAAGCCGTAAGAGTGAAAGAAATCAAAGATCAGCTCCTTTGTATTGGGGGGTTCCAGTCCGGAGTTGGAAGCAGAGGAGGAGGAGAAGAAGGCTGTGAAAGGGGATGAGTTGGTTCGTCGATTGACGGGGTTTCCAGTGCTAATTAGGTTGTGAGAGAGAAATGGAAGCTGGTCTTGGGCGCCCTGAAGGAGAGGCCTCCTCACGAGAAGGTCTCGCTTGACAAGACGGAGCATTGTGTATTCGTCTTCTCCGAGTGAGGGTTTTGGAACAGAAGAACCTCAGCGCGCGAATTTGTGTGTGTTTTTGAGTTAAACCTAAGATTTGAAATCTGGAGTTTGATGGAAACCCGGATTTGAAATCTTGATTTTAGTTGTAATCTGAGATTTCATTGTTAGCCCGAAAGAGCACTCAAAGCTCGGCCTCGTTGGCTGCCATCTGTAACAGTATGCAATTCTTATCCAAATATGAATTCACATGTGAATTGTAAAATGTTTCTGATAAAAGAAGACCCATATTTGATTTTGTTTTTTAATATGTGAGCTTATTTTATTGGATATGATTATATGAATTTGAAAGCTAGGTCCAAATTCAAAACCCGATATAATCTGACAAATTAAATATGTTTATTACACTTACACATTTATATATTATATGTAATAAATATTTTTTATACTATTTATTTAATACTTTTACTGTTGTTACATAACTTAGAAAATGAGATTCTGAAATCGAATTGGTTGACACCACGGTTTCATTGGTTGCAAATCGCTACCAAAAAATCTCGTATTTCCGCAATTTCATTGGAAGCTACTCAATAATCGAAATCTCAATACCAAATATTTATATTTGGCCCTCCGAAGTTCGAATTAACAATTTTTTCATGTTTGTTATTTCACCAATTTATAAACATCATACCAATCAAGAATTTAATATATTGTTTTCTATATCAATACAATATTTAAATATCTAGAAGATCATTTTAATGTAGATTGTTTTCAATTTCAATATATTGTTTACATATCTAGAATAAAGTTTCTGATATCAATATATCATTCACCAGTATCAAATACAATGTTTCCACTATAAAGTCTTCCTTGTCAGTACACTGTTTTCAGTGTTAATGCATTGAGTCTTCATTGTTAATATATCTTGTTTTTAGTAAGTAATTTCAGTGTAAATGGACATAATATAGTGTTAAGATATTATTTTTATTGTCAATATATATTTTCAATTTGAATATAAAGTTTCCAGGGTCAATACAATTTTTTCCGATGTTATTGTGCGAAAAGTATATTTATTATTTTCTTTCTATTTTTTATAGCCTTCAAACAGCAAAAAATATATACTTATAGCAACATTTATTTTGTATGGATTCAAATTGTTGAAGAAACAAATGCATTAGATGATAGTGAAAAACAAAGTAAGAAATATTTTTTTCTCGTTTTTAAAATCTTGCTTTTTCCTATTCGGAGAAAAAAAAATACAAAATTCTTTTTCTGTTTTCAAATCTCTTGCTATTTTTTCTTTAATTTCATTTTCTTTCTTTTTGCATTTTTTGTCTTTTTTCGAAGAAAACTTGAAACTACAATGATACCAAATGCAACATAAATTTTCAATTTTTTTAATTGAACCCAGCTTTTTCAACAAGACCTTCCATCACCAGCCAGATGACGACAGACTATTAAGAACCAAACTCGCAGCTGTTTTTTATTATTCTTCCTTGCACTCATAAAAGTGCCAAAGATAATCCAAAATTTCCTGATGTCTTAGTAAGAACTTTCAATTCAACAAAACAAACAGCTGTGAGATCTGTATTCCTCTAAAAGACAAAAAAGAAAAAGAATTTCTCACTCAAAAACATCAAATTAAAAAAAAAAAAAAAAAAAACTTTCTCCAACCACAACTAAAACAAGGGGATCTATATTCTCTAAAGAAAGCTTGATCAAGTGACCATCAGTCTCTCAAGCCAAATAGATTTGATTACCTCACTTAATACTTTCTATCGAACCCTACAAAATCAACCTTCCCTTGATAAGCATCAATCACTTCAGGCACTTCCTTCTCATACTTCTCCACAAACCTCTCTTCGAAATCCTTCTGAGACATGTTTATCAATAGATGGTACCATCTAGGTTTCCCTTCCCACAATTTCTTCTTAACCAGCACACTCAAGACAGCACAACGAGGAATTACTCTCCCCTCAAGGCTATACAGCACGATCATCGGCAATCTCAACAGCATCGCTGAGTCCCAATGCAACGTCTTTATGAAGAAATGCATTTTCTTCTTGATTTTATCATCGCTGATTCCCAAACAAGTGGGCTGCCTTGAGAAAACGGAGAGTGTCCTTCTCAGACCATCCAAAACTTCGGAAAAGCTCCATCTTCCTCTCCCATGTTTCCTTTTTCAACGCAATCATGATATTCATTGCATGAATAAATGATAGCTTTGAGGGACACATGCCCAACCCCTTCAACTTAGTGATGGTCTCAGTAATGATATCAGGATGCTTAAACAGGACAAGAGGGTACTTCATGAAGAGGACAGTGATCTTGTCTGTTGGGATATCGTGCTCTCTTAAGAGCTTCAGATTGGGAATCACAGTCCTCTCAAGGTTATCCCTTAGGAGCATCGATCCATGAATAACATTAATGGTTTTTATCACATAGGCTTTGGAACCCAATGTTTCTTCTAAGAGGCTCAAATTCGGTACTATTCGTTTCTTCAGGCTAGCAGAAAGCACATTAGGGTCGTAACAAAATAACATGGTGAGATCGGTGGGCGAGAAGCCGAAGGCGAGGAGGTGTTCGATCTTGGGCTTGATTATCTCAGTCAAGCAGAATGATGGAGATTTCTGAATAATCGTTTTGATTTGGGTGTCAGTGAAACCGTAAGAGTGAAAGAGATCAAAGATTGGCTCGTTTGTTTTGGGGGATTCGTCTTGGAAGTTGGAAGCAGAGGTAGAGAAGAAGGCTGTTAAAGGGGCTGAGATTGTTTGGTGATTGGGGGCCGCTCCATTGCTAATCAGGTGAGGGGAAAGGAATGGAAGATGGGTTTGCGTTATTTGGCGAAGGAGGATCCTTTGGAGAGGGTTTCGCTTGAGAAGGCGGAGCATCATGTATTCGTCTTCTCCCTCTACGGTGATTAGGGTTTAGGA
The DNA here is from genome assembly GCA_024447665.1 of Juncus inflexus. Taxonomy (NCBI): domain Eukaryota; kingdom Viridiplantae; phylum Streptophyta; class Magnoliopsida; order Poales; family Juncaceae; genus Juncus; species Juncus inflexus. The sequence goes on from JAJHPC010000005.1 coordinate 2,464,113, forward strand.
ATTAGGAGGGGAGAAGAAGCCCAGCAGGAATGTTGAGTTTTGTTTGAGGTGAACTCGGATTTTAAGTTCTGGTTTAATCAAATCGCGGGTTTGATAGGACGAAGGAACACAAGTTTATTCTTGCAATTAAAATCGAGACTTCAAATTCAAGTTCTCAGGCTGCAGCAAATCCGAGATCCCAAATCTCGGGCTATCAATGAAATCTCAGATCAATGACAATTAAAATCGAGACTTCAAATTAGGATTTCTATCAAACTCCAGATTTCGAATCTTAGATTAACTCAGAAACTTGCTATTCTCTTCCAAAACCCTCACTGTGCGGAAAAACAAAAACAAATACACAACAAAAACAATGCTCCGTCTTGTCAAGCGAGACCTTCTCGTGAGTAGACCTTTCACAGCCTCCTTCTTCTCCTCCTCCTCCGCTTCCAACTCCGGACTGAAATCCTCCAACACGAAGGAGCCGATCTTTGAGTTCTTTCACGGTTACGGCTTCACCGACACCCAAGTCGAAAGGTGTATTCCCATGTGCCCCTCATTCCGCTCGACTGAGATGATCAAGCCCAAGCTCGAACACCTCCTCGCCTTCGGCTTCTCCCCCTCCGAACTCATCAAGGTAGTTTGCAACGATCCTAATATACTTGTCACTAGCCTCAAGGAGCGAATTGAACCCAATTTGAGCCTTCTTGAAGCAACATTTGACTCTAAAGACCACATCAGAAAAGCCATTGTTAATTGTCCAGGGCTCCTAAGGCGTAAACTTGAGATGACGGTGATTCCCAATCTCAAGATATTAAGAGAGAGTAGCATCCCAACGGATAAGATCACTCACCTCTTCGCATCTTACCCTCTTGTCCTTGTAAAGAACCCAAATTTAATTAGTGAGACCATCAGTAAGTTGAAGGGGTTGGGCATGAATCCCTCAACACTAGCATTTATTCATGGAATCACTGCCATGGTGGCATTGAAAAAGGAAACATGGGAGAGGAAGATGAAGCTTTACCGAAGTTTCGGATGGTCAAAGACGGACACACTCTCTGCTTTCTCACGACAGCCTATATGCGTGCAACTTTCGGAAGAGAAAATCAAGAAGCAAATGGAGTTCTTCATTGAGAAGTTGCAGTGGGATTCAGCAATGGTTTTGAGACGGCCGACCGTCCTCTTGTACAGCCTGGATGGCAGAATAATTCCTCGTTGTTCTGTCTTGAGTGTGTTGGGCAAGAACGGGTTGTGGAACGGGAAACCGAAATTGTACAGTCTGTTGACCATGGGTGAAAAGAATTTCAACGAGAGGTTTGTTGAGAAGCACAAAAAGGAAGTGCCTCAAGTGATTGATGCGTATCAAGGAAAGATGAATTTTAAAGGGTTTTAAAGCAAGTACTAATTGGGACAGTCAACAAGGGAAGGTAGAGATTTTAGGATTTGAAATTAAGTGAGAATCGATTTACAGCAAGTGAAGGTAGATTTTTTAGGATTTGAAATTAAGGATTAAGTGAGACAATCGAGTATGTTTCGTAGAGTGATCTGACCTGATCAAGCTTTCTTAAGTGACAATCAAGTTGTTTTTTTATTTGTTTTTTGTGTGAGAATATTTTTTTTTTAAGAAAAACGCAGATATCGCGTGTTTTTTAACAACACACCTGTTTATTTTGTTGAATTGGAAAATGTGTTTTCCATGTACTTTAACTGTTTTTGCCAGTTAGTCCTTGTATTATACATTCAATTTTTTTTTGTCCAAAAAGTCTATAAAATAGTGCATGTTTGGTCTCTTGACTCTACGGAACAATGTTTAATCAAATCTTGAAATTTTCAGGTTGTTCAATGGGACTTAATTTTTTCCAATCAAACCTCCCACCAATTGAATAATATAAGACTGCTACAAACATGTTCACTCATACGCCGTCATGAGTTTACTTTTGAAAACATACATGCCCATCTGAATTAAACAAAAGAGAAAAAAAGATAATAACTCTACTAAACTTGCAATGCAACAAAGTTCACACAAACAAAACTAGCATCAAACATTCACCATGAAAACAAAAACATCAGCAAAAAAGAGAAAGAAAAAAAAACATAACAAAAACGTTCCAATCCATCTAAATAACACTTAACATTCAGGATTGATCTCAAATAAAATTTGGTCAAGCTATTTTCGCATTTGAGAGAAAAGCTCAGCAGGAGGTCTTCCAGGCCCAGTTCCCCCAAACGAAGAGAAACCGCTTCCTTGATTGCTCACTCCTCCAAATCCACCTTCATAATGTTAAATAAAACCAACACATAAATCAACATAGAAACTATTAGGCAGCACGGTTTTTAAGTACGAAACACATAAATTATAATCTAACACATAAATTAACAAATACCAACACATAAAAAGAGCGAACATTTACCTCCACCAAATCCACCACTCTGGCTGCCCGCACCAAATCCCGCAAATCCGCCACCTGTCGCCCCCGCAAACCCGCCACCTGTCGCAGCCGCAGCGAACCCACCACCTGTCGCTGCACTCGCAAATCCGCCACCTGTCGCCGCACTCGCAAACCCGCCACCTGTCGCCGCACTAGCGAATCCCCCAAACCCTCCACTTGACGGAGCGGGCGAAGGCATCCCGAATCCGGATCCACTATTGGTATTAAAACCCGCCCCAAACTGACGCGACTGACCGAACGAACCCAAAACAGATCCTAACACTTGCTGACCCGCTCCGATCTGGGCAGGCTGCCCGAACCCGCCTGAACCCACTTGTGCGGGCTGCCCGAACCCGCCTGAACCTACTTGCGTGGGCTGACCGAACCCAGAACCCACTTGTGCAGGCTGCCCGAACCCGCTGGATCCTATTTGTGAGGGCTGCCCGAACCCGGTAAACCCGCTGCCCGAAAAAGGGGTGGTTGTTGTGCTGCCAGGTGGCGATGGTTGTTGTGAAGGTTGAGAGGAGGGGAAAGAGAGAGTTGGAGGACGGAAAAGCGAGCCTGGACTCGGTGTAAGAGCAGGAGGATTTAGGGTTTGGTTTGGACTTGGAGAGTTGAATAAGCTGGGACCAAACGGATTGGGTTTCGGTTGGTTTGAAGTGGGTGCGGGTCCGGATCCGAACCCGCTAAGGGACCCGAAATTGAGTGAACTGGCTGAGGTGTCGGTTATCTCTTCTTCCATTTCATCTTCTTCGTCCTTTTGTGGGGTTGTTATTGGTGGAGTGAGTTGAACTGGAGAAGAAACTGAAGGGGTTGTGAAACTGTTGCTTGAAGGAATCGGTGGTGTTTGAACTGGAGAGGATACTGGAGAGGATGAGGGAATTGTGGATGGTTCTGGTACCGGTTTTAGGGGTGAAAAGGAAACAGTTGGTACGGGTTTTGGAGGAGAAGAGATTGTTGGTACGGGTTTTGGAGGCGAAAAAGAAAGTGTGGTTGGTACGGGTTTTGGAGGTGAGGAAACAGGGGCTGGTACGGAAACCTGTACCGTTTTTTCAGGCGATCCAGTACCGAGTTTGAGTTCCCCAAAAGTGGGAGTAGCACTTGGTTGGAAAAATGAAGGTACGGTTTTGGATAGTGCAGGTACGGTTTCAGTGGAGGTTTTGTTGTCCTTTCCGTCTGCTTCATTATTAGGCTTTCCAAAAATGGAAGGTGCAGGTTTAGCTGTTGCTGATTCTTGTTCAGTTGACTTTCCAAAAATGGAAGGTGCCGGCTTAGCTGTTGTTGCTTCTGGTTCAGTTGACTTTCCAAAAATGGAAGGTGAGGGTTTAGCTGTTGTTGGCTCTGGTTCGGTTGACTTTCCAAAAATGGAAGGTGTGGGTTTAGCTGTTGTTACGTCCTGTTCAGTTGACTTTCCAAAAATGGAAGGTGCAGTTTTCGTTGAGCTGGCGTCAGTGGATTGGGCAGATGTATTAGAGAAAGGAAAATTGAAAACTGGAGGTTTGAAAGTACCCTCTCCAGTTTTGGAGCCGAAGGGTGGTTGACCGGTTTGACTTTTCGCATCGAGAACCGTGCTCTCCACAGGCGGTAATATACTAGAAAACGGTTTTGCAAATGAAGGGCTTGTTTGTGTAGTAGACTGAAAAGATGGAGATATTTTAGGAGGCTCTTGAGATTTGGGCTCTGTGTTTTGAGAAGAACTGGAGATCTCCCTTACCCATTTGAACACAGAACTTTGTTGCTGAGGTGGACTAGCTGGTGCTAAAAAATAGACAAAAGTATATAAAACAAAATATAATTATTTCCTACTTTTAGTTTTTTTTTGTCTTATTAAATTAAATAATTAAAATAATATACCTTGAGTAGGGGGATCAAAGTTGGAAACGGAAGATTCTAGAAAAGGAGGAGAAGAAATTGAAACGCCAAATCTGCCAGTTTGACTTTGATGTGCAATAATAGGCTCGGTTTCTTTTTTGATTATTTCTCTGTTGGATTTGAGTTTCTTATCGCTGCCAATGCTAAATCTCTTCTGTGAAGAAGAAGGCTGCTGTTTCTCCACTGAAGGAATTCTCTTCACTGTGGTTTTCTGCGGCTCCACACTACTCCAACTCTAAAGTTAAAAAATAAAAATAAAATAATTAATTTCTCTTTTTATTTCACCAATTATTCACCACATTCAAAAATATGATTAAAAAAAGGATGGAATCAGGTGATTTACTCTGTCCAATGAATCTCTTCTCCTTCTTGCGGTAGTCTGAATTTCAGACCCTCTTTTGGATTCAGAAAAGGTTTTAGTTTTAACAGTTTTAACAGAACTGCTACTGGATCCGGCTCCAGATTTAGGAAACTCCGGGGACCTGTAGGAATTATCGTCAGGCTCGTAGGAAAGCCCGATGGATTCAAATAATAGTTTTTTAACAGATCCGGCCCGTTTAGAAACGGGTGGAGAGGGCGAAGATGTAATTTTGAGCATGGAGATCTGTTTGGATAAGTGTTCTGAGAGTTGTTCAGCTGTGGCCATCTGTGAGTTGAGTGTGTTGTACACGCTGTGTATTGATTGTGTCGGCCTGAAAAAATGAAATTAAAATTAAATAAAGGTTATTTATGAGTTATAGAAATTAATGGTGTGAGAAATTTGTAATACCTTGAATTGCTGGATATGTTTCGTCTGTTGAAACCGACTCGATTTGCTTCGCCGAATTCGTTAATTTCTAAAGTATTAAAGTGTCGCTCAAGCTCTACAAGATGACTTGTCAAATTCTGCATTAAAAAAAGAGAAAAGAAAATAAATATTAAATGAGAATATTATATGTCAATTAAATATAAGAAAATATATTTATTTATGATAAAAATAGGAAAAGAAAACCTGATTTGTTTTCAATATATTTTGTCTCTTGATTTCAAATTCAGAAGGCAGTTTTTGACTATTCCAAACGTCCCAATACCGTTTATCAGATGATTGGTTCACAATGCTTTCCATGTATACTTGCCTTGATGAAACTATACAACAAACCAAAGTAATATAGAAAAATATAATATGATTAAAAATAAATAAAAAATGCGAAAATAAAATAATGGCATGAATAAAATGAATAAATATACCTTGTGACATTTTATCGCGAAGATCTTGCATCATCTCAAGCTGCTCCTCTACATTGCTCTAATGGTAAGACAAAATAATGGCATATTAAATTTATCAGGAAAAAAGAAAGATAATCATTAAAAAGATTAAAAAAAAAGGAAAATGGTACCTTGCATTCGAGAGATAATTTGGAAAGAGTTTTTAGATTCTGATCAAGTTCTAAAAGAATATTCTGTTGCGATGTGAATCCAACTTCTTTTTCAATTGCTGATAATAATCTCTCTAAATCATTTGTTATATCTTTCACCTAATATAAACAAAAAAATAACAATCACTTATTTTCTTAACAAAAACCTCACAAATAAATATACAATTTTAAAACTTTAAATCGGCCTTACGCTGTAAAATTTATTGGATAAATCCTGTTCAGATTCTTTCTCTCGCTTTAATTTCTCTCTTTTATTGGATAACTCTCTCTCTTCAAATTTCCCAGGCTTTTTATCAGCATTTTGTTTTGGAAACAATATTTTATTCTCACTGGTTTTGTTCAGATCAGAACTGGGCATTGGAGATCCCAATTTGAGACTCGATCCACTAAATGGTGTAAATCCTTCTTTTTGAGGCGTCGAATTAGAAGTACCAAACAGTTTTGATTCTTCTTTTTGAGGTGTTAAATTAGTACCAAATGGTTTTGAAGCTTCTTTTGGAGGTGTTAAATTAGTACCAAATGGTTTCGATCCTTCTTTCTGAGTTGAATCAATTGTACCAAGTGGTTTTAATCCTTCTTTCTGTGTTGAATCAACAGTGCCAAATGGTTTTGATCCTTCTTTCTGCATTGAATCTACAGTATCAAATGGTTTTGACCCCTCTTTCTGAGTTGAATTAATAGTACCAAATGGTTTTGATCCTTCTTTTTGTGCTGAATCAACAGTACCAAATGGTTTTAAGGAAGATTGTGCAAAACCAAAAGGCTGCACTTTAAATGGAGAACTCGTTTCACTTGGAGTGTTACTTTGGCCAAAAGGTTTTGATCCTTCTTTTTGAGGTGTTGAATCAGTACCAAATGGTATTGATCCTTCTTTTTGAGGTGATACATTAGTACCAAACAGTTTAAACCCTTCTTTTTGAGGTGTTGAATCAGCACCAAATGGTTTTGATCCTTCTTTCTGTGTTGAATCAAAGGTACCAAACGGTTTCAATGAAAATGGCTTAGAACCAAATGGCTGAACTTTAAAAGGAGAACTCGTTTCACTTGAAGCACTACTTGGGCCAAAAGGCAGCAATGTTGTGGGTGCATTTTGGGTACCGAAATCAAAACCTCCTGTCAAACTTTGACTCTGTTCAGAGGTTTGACTTTGTTCCTTTTTTATTTCTTCGAATGGGGAGTTAGAACTGAAAGGTGATTTGAAAGGAGAAGAAGTTTCGCTCTGTGCCTTAGTTTCTGTGAGTGTGAATCTGGGTGCATTTTGGGTACTCGTACCAAATGGGGATTTGAAAGGAGAACTTGCCTCGTTCGGTATTTTAGTTTCCGGGATTTTGCTTTCCAGGATTTTAGTTTCTGTGAAAGTTAAGCTTGGAGTGGTCGGTCCAGGCTGAGGAGTAACCATCTTGACTTGATTGTTGTTTTTTACTTCCAATTCTTCTTCACCTGTAAAAAAATTAATTAAAGTTCTAAAATACAGTTTTTGTGTGCTGAATTTAGAATATTTTTATTCATGAAGTTAGATTTGGGGAATAAATAAACTTTACCTTTAATAGTAGTAGCTAGGTCAGCTAGCTCTGTGAGTGATACTTGTGTATTATTAACATCTGATTGTTTAGAAGCAGATGGAATATCATTTTCCAATAAATTAGGTTTAGATTCAAGTGCTTCAAAATCAGGAATATTGATTTGAGGCAGTTCTGACGGATCTGACGCCCTAAAGAAGACAATAATACCAACAGAATAAGAAAAAACATATAATTAATTGATTAATTTTTTTTATGAAAGAAATGATTACCTAGCGATATGGTACAACGTTAATTTGCCTTCACATGTTAAACAAGCCATGATAAACTGAGGAGCGAGTTCTTGCATTTCAGTCCCTGATTGTATTGTTATTTTCTCAAACAAGGATACTTTTTCCACTCCAAATCCTACTACCGTATTGTCATCACCATTTTCTGAACCCACAAACAAAAATAAATAAAAATAATATAAGAATACCAAAAATAAAATAAATAGCCTTTTTTTTTGGTAATTTTTGAGTTATTTATAACCTTGCAAGTCGATTCGAGGAATGTACTTATCGTTCTGAAATTCAAGTGAGTTAATTTCACTTTTGCCTTCATTAAAATTCCACTTTAGCAAAACCACATGCTGATCAATATTCTTCTTGTTGGATACTAATAATACGCCCCTGTTTGGAAAAAAAGAAAGAAAAAAAGAATAAGATGATAAAAAATTTTGAAGGGTAAATTTAGAAATAAGGTATTATATATATTTATGTTTATAAGTACCAGCGATCAAGGTAGCTTAATAAAAGATGAGGCCCAAAACCAGACGGAATTATATAATCTGAAAGATCTTCAAATAAATAGGGGAATGAAAATGCCACTGGCTTGCACGATCTCTGAAATAATAATAATAATAATAATAATAATAATAATAATAATAATAATAATAATAATAATAATAGTAATAGTAATAATAATAATAATAATAATAATAATAATAATAATAATAATAATAATAATAATAATAATAATAATAATAATAGTTACTATGAAGACGAAAGAACATTTTAAATTTAGTAGTATACAACAACAAATACAAAATATACAACGAAAGATAAAAAGATTTAACAATTATTTAAATGGGGGGTTAATAATTAAATATTTATTACCTCCAGAAAGTTTTTGTCTCCACTTGTAATTACTTGAACAAGATAGCCCTCTTCATCTTGATTATCATTTAATTGAGTTGCACCAATAATAATACTATCATCACGCACCCAGCCAATTGAATCCACTAATAAATCCAACAAAGAATTAATAGATCAAGAAGAAAAGTAAATTTAAAATTGGGAATTGAAATCCTGGATTTGTACATACTCTTAATGGATTCTGAATCAGGCCAAGATTCGAAAGAAAGAGGCATGCGAAGACTTTCTTCAAAATTGGATGAATATATGCTCCAACTTTTCTTCCTTAAAACCGCAATTGATTTTCCGTCAGGAGAACAATCAACTATTCACAAATAATAATAAATAAATAAATATAATAATTATAATGCGTGATTTTAATTATGTAAAAGAAAGGGAGAGAGTTTGAAATTTGAATATGAACCAGCATCAACAGAGTCCAAGACATCTTCTAACTCTCCTTTAAAATCGCCTTGATAAAGCAATCCACTGTCTGAAAGAACTATGTACGATTTTGAGTCTTTGTTCAACCATTTGAAGTCTTTTACCACACCAGATTTAATCAAAGAACGAGAAAAGACGGGTTTTTGGTCCTGCGATACAAAAGAAAAGTAGTCAATTATATATAAAAAATCAAGAAAAAAAGGTTTTATATTGAACTAACATATATGAATTAATGTTGCAAATTAAAATGAAATATCTGACCTTTTTAAGAAGGGAAGAAATTGAGAAGAAATAAATATCTCCACCAATCACAGTTGCAAGCATGGAAGAATCGCTAGACATCTCCAAAAGAGAAACCCTCCCGATTTGTACATTGGCTATAATTGAGTTATTCAAACACGGTCCTTTTCCTTTTTCCTTCACTTCCTTGGCCAAATGGATTGCATCCTTGGTTTTCACAACCAGAAACCCTAGAAATAAAAAACCCTAGCTCAGTAAAACATGTATAGAAAGCCAAATATAATGAACTACTATACGATAATTAAGCTTTTGAACACAAATCCCATTATTGCCCTCAAAGATGCAATAAAATTGCCACAATTGAGCCCTAATCCAACAATAAGCAATAAAATAGCAGAACATGAGAAACAATAAAAGCTTACCTTCAGAGTGAGCGATGAATAGAGCACCAAACAGATTGGATATCGAGAGAGGCTTAAACGGAGGCGACTGGAGATCAAACGAGAACTGGTCGGCAAACAGAGGCACGGATTCGCCGATCCGTCGGAACACGAAATCATCCGAGCCTATCTGCTCGCCTTCCCTCTCTTCATCTAGAAGGACCAGCCTCGCTGGCTCATCCGCCATTGTTATCAAATCACAGCGCGAGAGAAAGAGAGAGGATAGGGAAGGGTTTTGGGTTTAGGCGGGAAGAGAGAGGACTCTATAAAGAAGAAATCACCGCCATTACCAAGCTCGCGTGGGAAGTAAGCTCGCGTCGTATACGCTCACAAATGAATAATCAGGAATTGAAATCCTGGATTCTTCAAACCCGGAGTTCGAGTCCGACCGAATTGTGAACTCTTTATAGTGGGCTTTTGTTTTGGCCCATTTTGTAAGCCCGGATTTGTACAGTTCATTGTTAGTCTGAATGAGCTACGTGGAACAACGGTAGACACAGATAGATTCATTTTGCCCGCCATTCCAGCCGTAAATGATAAAACCTCTCAATCCTTCTTTTGAATCCTTTTAAGAAAGGCGAAAAATGAGACATGGACCGGAAAATTCTTCTGCGTCATTTTCAACTAGAGTTCTTAATTGTCTAGTTGGAGCAATTAGTCTTGTTGTTTTTGGTTTCTTAGATCTATTGGATTTCATTCTTTGTTACGTGTATAGATTCTTGGATGAATTTCTCGAGGAGAATCCGAGTCAGTGCTATTGTTGCAAAAATGGAGGACAAGGGGGGAGTTCAGATGGGGAAGGAGAAGAAATGTCTGAGACTTTGGGTGACAGAAGGAATTTTTTCAGAGAAAATTGGTTTCTTGGTTTGAAAAGTCGGAATTACAGAGAGAAAAAAAGAGAAAAAATGAAAAATCATAGATGGTCAGATTGTAGTTGTGAGTCGTGTGTTTCTTGGCAAGAGAAAGGAGAGGAGAGGCTTCATTTGGTCACAAATGCACCAATTCACGGTACCAATTTCCTCAAAAACCAAAATCTTTTTGTTGATTTTTTTTTTTTTTGCATGAAGTTTAAAATTCAATATAAAATTATTTATATAACAGGTGCAAATGAATCAGTGGAAAATGCGATTTTCATACACGGATTTCTCACCTCGTCATCCTTTTGGTCAGAATCAATTTTCCCCCAAATCTCAAATCCAAATTTCCGCACATTCGCAATAGATCTCTTAGGTTTCGGACAGAGCCCCAAACCGGCCAATTGTCAGTATCGATTAAACGATCATGTAAAATGGGTTGAAAATTCAGTAATTGAATCTCACAAGCTTGATTCGTTTCATATAGTTGCTCATTCAATGGGTTGCCTGATTGCTCTAGCTTTGGCTGCCAAGTATCCGAATCGAGTTAAATCTATCACATTGGTCGCACCTGTAATTTTTTTTTTCATTTAATGATTAATCATTTTTGTTAATTAAGCTTATAATAATTATTATTATAAATTTCATTATATTTTTGACAGCCATATTTCTCTTCGAGTGAAGTTAGAGCAAGTCATAATGCCTTAATGAAATTAGCAGAAAGAAGAATTTGGCCTCCTTTACTTTTCGGATCAGCTGTAATGTCATGGTACGAACATATTGGCAGAACTGTTTGTTTTATTTTCTGCAAAAATCACTTGATTTGGGAGAAAATTATCAAATTAATCTTTAACAAAAGGTAACATATATAAAAAAAATTAAATATATTTTCTATCATTTTATTCTTTCGATAATTTATATTATTATTTGTCCAGGGATTTACATTTCCTTGTGAGAGACATGACTAAACACACACATCACTCTGCATGGCACACGATGCACAATGTGATATGTGGAGGGATGAAAGTGCAAGATAAAAATTTGGAAATTATTGAAAAGGCGGGGGTCTCAATGAAAATTATCCATGGAGATAAAGATCGAGTGGTTCCGATTGAATGCAGTTACACTGTGAACTCAAACGTGCAAAGTGCGGAGCTCCGAATTATTAAGGGGAAAGATCATAATACGGTGATTTTTGGTAGAGAAAGGGAGTTTACGAGAGAATTAGAGGAATTTTGGGTTTCGGTTTCAGCTGGAAAAAGTAGAGTTGTGTGAGGGTATAGGAATGAGTACGATTTAGAGAACAAAATAAAGTGGAAATTTTTTGATCTTGTTTCAATTCATGTGGCAGAGATTCAGAAGTTAGGATGGGGGTAATGTATTTTCCCTGCATGTAGGTTTTATTTTAGTTAATAAAAGCATTCCTTCTCTTGCTATTTAAAAAAAAAGAATATATGACAAAAAATTTAATGCAAACAGAAAATGTTCATTTGCAGTGCACAAGATTAAGAGAATACATTTTGTTTAAATTGAGTACAGAATATTCTTAGAAAACAAAGCAAGAAAAAAAAAACACTCAAAACAATCATGTGGTCTTGCAAAATAAAATAGTACAATATTAAAGAGTCAAAATCCCATACATTTTTAATTTCCCTTAACAAACCTGACTTACAATCCCCCAATCATCATCCCACCCAGTTAATCTTGTGGAACATAAACAATGTTTGTTAGCCTCGCGCAATTCCTTTTTTCAAATTTAGTATGCACCTCTCGGTGGATAATTAGGGTTTGCAAATCGGGACACTCCGAAATGTATACTTTCTGGAGTTTCGGCATCTCGTTCTCTAGAGATAGTCTCTCGAGATATGGCAAATTCAGTAAAGTTAGATACTCGAGAGATTGAAATCCTATAAACGAGCCAATGTTTCTAGCTTCTATACTTTCAATACATAAATTTTTTAGCCTTGTTAATTGCCCCAAAAGCTGGAGAAAATCAAAATTGTTGCAGTTGGAGATTCTAATTGTCTCAAGACTCGAAAAAGATGAGTCCCCTAGCCAATCAGGAAAGCTTGTACCAGGATAATTCATAATCCACAAACGCTTAATCCTGTTATTGGGTTGGAGATGTGTCAAAATATCCTTACTATGACTCCATTGTGTAGGATTTGAGGGGAGGGGCTCACTCCACCTCAGCATTAGATTTTCAATGAATTGCTTTCCTCTCAAATTTGCATCCTTGGCATCACCAGGGGTTTGTACGTTTTCTAGATTTAGAATGCAAAGATCTCCTCTAAGATTCAAATCCTTCAATTCGTTAATGGTGCTTTGGCCCTTGGCAGTATTAGAAGGCACGTTGAACCGGGAAAACGTTTGGAGAGATTCCAATTCCCTGACCCCTTGGGGGATTATTAATTTCGTTGAATTTTCTATCCTTTCCCATTCAATATGTAAATCAAGATGCCTCAAATTAACCAACTTGCTCATCCCTTGAGGTAACTCCTTTAGTTCTAAGCACCCCTTGAGTTCTAAGGTTTGCAAATTGAAAAGGTCACTTAATTTTTCCGGAATCTTTTCAATTTTCGTATTGGAAAGCCCGAAATACCTTAAATGAATCAACTCACTGACCGAGTCCGGTAAAGTTTTAAGCAAGGTATTGCGTAGATCCAAAACCCTCAAACATTTTAAGTTCCGGAAAAGATCCGATGAAATGAACTTCAAAGGCACTATGATATGATTGTATTCACCACATAATTTCAAAGTTCTTAAATTAGTGTAAGGATATGCCTTTTCAATTTCAACATCTCCTTGATTGGTCCCCTGATCAATCCGGTGTAACAAAGAACCATACCTAGCTTGCATGTATTTGGGCTTGTCGAGTAGAACACCGGACTCAAGTCCAACGAACTCGTATTGTGCAACATTTCTAGCAAGATCGTACATCAAGCTGGGAATTTTATAATATTCAACATGACTTTTATCACATTGAGGGGCCTTTTCAAAAAATGACCTCCATAAAAGGTCGTCAAAGTACTTGGAACCAACTGCCTCTAAACGCCTCCGTCCTTCTTGTTGGACCAAGCCCTCTGCTAACCAATATCTTATAAGTTGATCCTTCTCGAATTTATACCCAGTAGGGTATATAGCACAATAAGAATAGCATAATTTTACATGATATGGCAAGTGGTGGTAACTAATCTTTAAGCTTGACAAAACCCCATGTTGGTCCTCATTGAGGGCTCCTTGGTCGTCATTGAGGGCCCGCATCTCGCTTAATACGTTAGTCCATTCCTCTTCATCTCTCCCGCGCAAGAGGGCTCCAAGAATCTTAGCAGCCATTGGAGATCCTCCGCATTTACTCGCAATTTTCTTACCAATTGGATCCAGTATATCGTTTTGTTTGTCAATACCTAGAGATACAACGAAACATGAAACATAAGACAAGCAAGTCATATTATATACTAGGATAAAACGTAATATAATTCTTTTTTCTTGGAATTTTTTTAAACACTCCGACTTTTTCTAAATATTTTAAGAAACCTCCTCACTTTTTAGATTTCTAAAAATAAATCTTCTAAAAGTGGATTGAATTATTTTTTGCATCCCCTCCCTTTGGTATTAAAGTTAACAATCATGGGGGGTTAAATATATTTGGTTGACCAAAATGTCCTTCTTCTTTCTATATACAATTTTAATAAATCCCATAATATTTTTTAAATATTTGAAAAATAATATTTAACACAATAATATTTAACACAATTTTAATAATATTTTTGTATAATAGAGAACAAAAATGTTCAAAATAATAATTAGCATATAATTAACAATAGTATATAATTATAACAATAAATCAATATATAATTAATATATTTTTAACGTATAATTAATGCAACAAAATATTATATAATTAATAAAAAAATAATATATTATTAAAATAAAATTTGAAGATTTATATAAACACCACTTTCAAGCTATTTTGAAATAGACTTTGGTTATCTAGCATAGTGATAAGTATCTTGGTTAAAATATTCGAGAGGTTCAATTCTCACATGCATTGAGTGAGGAATTTTGACCAAAATCGTTGGGGGTGACGTAATGAAAATTACACCAGGCAATATAAATACATCTTTTAACTCTAGCGCAAAGTACAATAGTATATTGCTTTTTCAAAATCTAGAGGAGCAATTGCACTCTAGTCTCTATTAAAATCCATCACTTCATACATCAATTGGGAATGATATTTCTCTCTTTTTTCTTTACCAAATATTTGTCACATGAGGACTTCAAAGAAATTGCTTCAATTTATATCATAGAATCTTAACAAAAATACCTGCTACAGAATAGAGCAACTCCCAACAATCATCATCATTTAGACCCGTTAGGTTGTAACGTGACGCTGGCATGTGCCAACTGATTCTTTCATTGCGGGTTGTAATGAGGACCTTGATTTCCTTGTCACTAGCTAGCAAAGCCGCATGAAGGGGATCCCAGAAATGGAAACCTTCAGCCCATAAATCGTCAATCACCAGCAAGATCTTCTTTGCTTCACTTCGCTTGAAATGCTCACTGCGTTATAAAAGAAGTTAGAAGGAGTTCTCTTTGATTCATGGAAAGATAAATTAATTTTGCTAGCCCTTTTTCATTACAAAAAAAAAATCCCAAACAAACAACTCAATATTTTCCTTCAAAAAAGAACAAGTTAATACGAGATTACTACCTAATAGAGTTGAGGATCGTATTCATGCTTCCAAGATCACAACTTTGGTTGGTCATCGCCTTCAATATCTCTTTGGTGGTATTCGTCGAATCACAACAAACCCAAATTTTCCAACCAAAAATTTTCTGATCAGAATCCCCATCGATCTCATCAAATACCTTTCTCGCAAGTGTGGTCTTCCCGATCCCAGCAGCACCATGAATGGCAATAACATGGATTTTTCTCCTCGGATCAGCACCATTAACCGGATCAGCTCCATCAGATTTTAACAAATTAATAATAGTTTCAGTCTCATAACCTCGACCGACTATCTTGGCTGGGTCATAGTGGCTGGTAGGCTGAAAAGCTCCAGGCCGTTGGCGCTTAGCCCCATCTGCGCCTCTCAGCCTCAGATTCTTCCTCGCCTTATTAATATCATCCAATTTCTTATTAATCTTATCAATAGCGGTTGAAAACTTGCGCCTTTGAATGGGCCCCCACTCAGGACTCAAGCTCAGAGACAGATGGGGAATTTCGAAGTACTTCCTCTTTCTAGAAGAGCTAGCAAGGGAGGAGCTCTGCTTGTGGACATTCAGAGAAGTTTGGTACTCGCCGAGCAGATCGTCGGAGTCGAAAGAGATGGATCTGAGTTCGCACAGCCAGTGCTTGACCGAATCGTCTTCGATGTAGCGGCGCTCCTCGGCGTCCGTCAGGAGGGAGTTGATGCGTTCGCAGGTGCGCCTCAGACGGTCCATTTCTTCTTCGACATTCCTGAATCGGGTCACCTCGCTCTCCACGAGAGAGCAAGTGCCATCGAAGACTTTCTCCACCGCTTTCTCCACCGCTTTCTGGCCAATGCTCGTGACGGACGTGATTGTGCTGAACCAACTAGACATGGCAAATGATATGAGAGAGATAGAGAGTTTAGGGTTGACTTGGAAAAGAATGAGATTGGGAAGAAAGGGCGGGTATGGGATGTTATATAGCGAACAAGTAGTTACTCAACGGGTGTGGATTTTAACTGAATGCAAGGGACGGTGGGGATTAAATACTGTTAACGGAATTATTATTTAACATGCCTGCTCTTTACTGAGGAAATTACAAAGAGAATCCAAGGAAAGTGGATGAGAAACATACAGGAAACGGAACTTTACAGAGTGGTTTGGCCCCTCGGACATGTGGTACATTTTTCCCTCTTATCTCTATCAGTGAATTAGATTTTTTTTTAAAGACTAGGAAACCGTGAGGAAAGTGAGAAACCGAAAGTAAATAATAGTAAGGAAGATTGTAAGAAGCTCAGTTGAAGGTGGCTTGCAGTTGCCACCCTTCGAGGGATTTGTCATAAAAATATTTGCCTCGCATAAATAACTGTATTTTCTTTGTGAAGAAGTGTTATATAATCATAAAAATAAATATACTTGGATTTTAATAATTAGTGTTTGCATCCTTCAAACTTTTTGTTATAATATTAAATAATAGCTTTCGAAAATTTATACACTAAATCCTTAAAAAATATATTACTGAATCGAAATCTTGAGAGGGGATGGGAGGCTATGGCCCTCTTCACTCTGAATAAAACTCCGCCACTGTTTAGTCGGTTGTTCGTTGAATTTTATATACTTTTTTTTTATGAGAATTCGAAGGTTTTATGTTTTGTCATTCAAACTTTATTTTGTGTCCTCTTTTGATAATATTTGGACTTTGTGAATGTGTCTTTTTTCATTCGGATTTTATTTTAGGTTCATTTGGATATTAATTGAACTTTGGGTTTATAATTATTTTGTTTTGTTATGTTATTTGAATATTATTTATTTTTTGAATATATATTTAGTTGTATTAATCTTATTTTGAACGTCATTTCGATATTATTTTGTGCAAATTTTATAGTATAAAACAATACAATACATACATACAGTTTAATCTCTAGAATCAGCATCAAGTTTATGGTCAAAGTAATCAATCACCTCTAATATAGTCATTTATACTAATTGTTATTATTTTTTTAATAGCCATCTAATATTTTAGAAGAACCACATATAATTAAAATTTCAATAACCATTAATTTATACTAGTTATTTATTCCAATGACCACGTGTTTTTTTTAAAAAGAATAACAATATCAAAAGTTGGTGGAGATCCTAGGGTTGAGTATCTTTTCTGATAAATTATAGTATACTAGGATATTTCCCGCGCTACGCTGCGGTGTTTTTTTAGTTTTCCTATTTATATCGATAAACTAAATTTATATGAAGAAATTCTCAAAAAAAAAATCTGAAATACGAATAATATAATTCATTTTTAGAACACCATAACAGAACGATGACAACCAAATATGATGAAAAATATGGTTTATATTACTGATACTATAATGAAAAATTATCTTCAGAAAATCAAATGTAATTTTACACACCGCAAATTCCTAAAAAAAATGGTAAAATGATTTATTAATGATAGCAATGAATTATAACAAGTAAGTTTAATGTTTTCTAGATAATAATTGCGCATATCAGAATATAATACTTTCAAGATATTAAAATTATATAGCACGACATATTTTGATTATCTATTTTCAAAAACATTTGCTCGGCATGTACATAGCTACCCGGACGGAACGCCGTCGCTAAACATGTGAATTTCTTTCTTTCAAAAGGCAATTATATATATATATATATATATATATATATATATATATATATATATATATATATATATATATATATATATTATATATATATATATATATATATATATATATATATTTAAAGAATCAAAATGAGAATATAAAGTGGGAAGAAATGGATGATCCAATGATATGCAATGTTTTCTTCTCAATTTGAGGCCCCAATAATTTCTTATTGCTTGCGAACAACCCCTTCTTATCCATTACATTTACATTTTTATATTATATTAAAAAATTAATGACATTTTATTAATTTAGAGCATTATGTTGGTTCACATGCATTTTTAATTTTGACTTGTACATATTAGTACCCGTTTAATACCACTAATGAGAATTTTTTTTACATACTATTATTTGATCATATCTTGAATGTTAATGGCCTATCAAGTTCCATAATTACCTCAATTAAGCTATTGGGCAAGAGATTACAGATTTTCGCCCCACTGTGGGGCGAAAATGATATTTTTAAATTTTTTTGGGCTTTTTGGTTCGGTTTTTTGGGCTCAGTCTGTTCACTCAATTATTGAGCCAAAATAATTTTCGCCCAGATATGGGGCGAAATACTAAAATTTTCAATTTTTTTAATCGTTTCGTTAAGAATTCTTTCTAACTTGAGATTATGGGAAAAAATTAAAATTTCCAAATTTCGCCCCATAACTAGGCGAAAATGTCTGTTTTATAACTTAATTAATAGCTGATTTAACGCTAACAGGCGGAATGAGGGAAAAATGAGATAATGGGTTTTTCGCCCCTGACCTGGGCGAAAATAACTGATTTTCACCCAGATATGGGGCGAAATGTCCATTTTCCCAAATAATTTCAAAACTAGGCTATTCCGTGAATTAATCTTTTTTTTTTTTTTTTTTGTCCATTTCAAAAAAAAAGTCATAAAAAAAGTCGCGAAGCAGCCACTGCCCAGTGAATTGCCTCCTCCAATGGAAAATAGTAGCCTCCGCCAATCACAATCTGCGTGGCCCTTCATCCAAACAGAGCACCACGCGTTGTCTGTAGCTTTTAAGTTTAAAAATTGTTTGCAATTTTTTAAATTAAAAATCCCCTTCAGACATACGAATAAACAATGCAATATTCATCTTTTACAATTTACACAATTCTAAAGTTCGCTTCGATAAATTATGGGTATAATTTGATGAAAGAAAAGAGAAAATTCTCCGGTCCAAGTCTTTGCTAGTCAACGTCTCTCCCCAAGCCCACCCTTCTTCAATTGAATGCCTTTTCTCCCTCCCATCTAAGCTCTAGCTGCCTCTTCTCCATTTTCAAACATGTCCCAAAATTCTAATCCTGCCAAGGACTCCTGGGATATCCTGTCAAAAGCCTTGGGAAAAATCGTAGAGGAGCTGATCGGTCGCGGCTTCTCTATCTTGGAGTCGGAGGTTTCCCGCTACAAGAGCATTGAAGAAGAGCTCAGTCGCCTGAGGAGCACCACGGACCGCATCGACTCCCTCTTGAAGGACGCAGAACGCCGCCACATCCAAGACGACTCAGTCAAGGACTGGCTCTGCAAGCTCAAATCTATCTCCTTCGACTTTGATGATCTCGTCGACTCATACCAGACTGCTCTCAACGTATACAAGCACAACAAGAACCTCTCCAGCTCCAACGGTGAGGGTCCGTCTCGGAAAAGGAAGTGGTCCTCACTTGAAATCCCATTTTCATTTATTTCCGTTGGTCCGGAATGGGGGCCACTACAAAGGAGGAGGTTTGGCTTGGAGATCGAGAAGATTAAGAAGAGACTCGATGATATAGCCAAGGAAAGAAAGGATCTAAGTATGAGAGACTCAGATGGAAGTCGACGTGAGGTGCCACGTGAGAGTACTCGGGCTTCTCGACCTGGAGCTTCTCATGATCGAAACCAAATAGTTGGCCGTAAAACCGAGGTGAATAAGATTGCGGAAATTTTAACTGCCGATTCTGGAGTAGTTGGGTCGAACACAGTGCCTGTTGTTGCTATACATGGAGTTGCTGGTATTGGTAAGACCACACTTGCAAGACTGGTTTTCGAGGATGATAGAGTTAAGGCGAACTTCCATTTGAGACTTTGGGTTAGTTTAACTGATTCATGTGATGTGACAAATATCACCAAGGAGATTTTAGAAAAGATGACCAACCAAAGCTGCAATGATGATAGTTTGGACAGACTTCAGAGTCGTCTCAGGTATTCATTGTAATTATATTATATTATAAAATTCATAAATAAATTAGATATATACATAAATATAATATAAACTAAATTTCTTTATTTTCCTAAAACAACATCCAAATAATCTTTTAAAAAATCCCTACATATTACCTAATTTTTAGAATTCCCCATTTCACAATCCTAATCTCTAAAAAATCCTTTCCTACCCTAAAATGTTTGTGCATCAAAACATAGCCTTATTAGTCTATTACCCAACTACTCGATAGATTCTTAAATTTTAAAATTTTAATAGATTCTCTTAGACATATAATTAGTTATATTTTCTGCTCAATATTTATCATTTCCATATATAACATGTAAGTGAGAGAGAATGAGCCGATTAAATCATTAGCTGTTACTTACATACCGGAACTAAATTGAGAGGAAAAATAATTAGTCTCATGTTAAGTTACCAAATAATGAGTTAATTAAATAGCCAATATGTCTATTACTAGTACAATTCGTTTAAACTTTTAAAACCAAGTTAATCGTTTTCTCTGATTGTAATATGCCAACGGTCTTTTTGGATTTTAACAATAAATTCTCAATCGATATGTATGTTAGTGAGAATGCGTAGACTCGATTGTAACTTACAAAACTCAATTGACATTTTGTTACACGGCATGGTTAATCCGGCATGTTTGATCATACTTGTTTTCATAACATTCTCATGAGCTGTTTTATCCAAAAAAATATCTTTTTTTTTGATAAATTAATATCATGAGTTTTCGAAAAGTCCATTCTTAATTACTTCTATTTGTTTCTGTGTTGCCAGGGAGCATCTCAACAGTCTCAATGAGAGAAACAAATTCTTATTGGTGATCGACAATGTATGGGCAGAGGGATTCCGATTTTGGGAAGATCTACGGGTTCCTTTGATTTCAGGAGGAGAAGGAATCAAAGTTTTGATCACAACACGTAATGAAGGTGTTTATTCGATGATGTCACCACTATTGCATCTAACCAAATTAACCGGTTTAGAAAAACAAGAATGTCGGGACCTATTGCAATCGTTAGCATTTCATAATGGTGTCCTAGGACAACCTGGTGAATTGGTGAACATCTGCAAGGAGATTGCAGACAAGTGCCATGGTTCGCCATTGGTAGTCAAAACTCTTGGAGCCTTTTTGAGAGGTCAGAGTGATCACGAGGAATGGAGATACATATTGTATGAAATGGGGACCCTCAAAAAAGACCAAAATAACACATTAGCAAGCTTGCTTACAAGTTACAACCATTTGCCTTATCATATAAAGCAGTGTTTTGCTTATTGCAGCATATTCCCCAATGGGTATTTGTTTCAGAAAAATCAGGTAATAAGGTATTGGATGGCCGAAGGTCTTATTGTACCAGATGGAAGGAGACGATTGGAGCTCGTCGGCAAGAATTATTTCGACAAGCTTATAGGGAAATCATTTTTTGAAAAAGTCAATGTCAATGGTAGAGAGGGGTTTAGAATCCCAAATATGATGCATGGTATGGCAAGGATTATTTCAGGGTATGAGTTTGTCGACCTGGATTACAATGATCATCCGGCACGTAAAATCGAACCAGGTCGATTTCGCTATGCCTCTCTCTTGCACCGAGATGGGCAATCTTTCAAATTTGAAAATGCATTTAATTTTGGAAACTTAAGGACTCTCATATTGTGTAGTGAGTTGAGAGCACCTCTTGAAAAAGTGCCGCCCGAGCTTTTCCCCAACCTAACACGTTTGCGTGTACTGGATTTCAGCAATAGCAAGCTCATGGATTTGCCAATCATTGCCAAAGACCAGCTGATTCACTTGAGATATCTTGGTGTTTCCAATACTTCAATCAAGAAGCTTCCTGACTCGGTGTGCAAGTTGTACAATTTACAAACAATAGAGCTCGGAGGGTGCACTGAGCTCATTGAATTACCGGAGAGAATAAGTAAATTGGTTAACCTGCACCATCTTGATTTTCATATCAACTGGGATAAGATAACCAATAAAAACTCTTTTCCTATGCCATATGGTATTAGCAAACTTAACTCTCTTCAAACGCTCTCAAGATTCAATGTCACCTTGAAATCTAGTGGGAGTTGCAACATATCTGAGTTAAAGGATTTGAATGGGATAAGAGGAGAGCTTTGCATCTCGAATTTGGAAAATGTGATCGATGAACAAGATGCCAAAGATGCTAATTTAGTGGGCAAGGAATTCATTGACAAACTAATGCTGAGATGGAGTGATGATTGCATGAAGAAACCCAAGAAATTGGCTAAATCTAGGGATATTGCCGAGTCACTCCGGCCCAATGGTAACTTGAAGTGTTTATGGATTGTTAATTATCCCGATCCCATGCTTCCTAGATGGTTAGGAGAACCGACTTTCACTAGTCTCGAAACTGTTAGGATCAGCAACCTTTTTTTTGTGCCTTCATTAAGAAGATTACCAAGGCTAAAGCATCTCTATATTGAGAAAATGAGTGTGAGAATTATGTATACATTTGCTGGTTTTCCGACTCTCGAGACACTCATGATAACCAATATGGCTGAACTAGAGAAATTATTTCAAAAACAAGATATTCCGAGCCTTCACAAGCTTGAAGTCTCCAACTGTCCAAACTTGAAAGAGATGGTAATACACCGAAATTTGTGTCGTGACAAGATTAAAATTTGGAAATGCCCTAATATGCAATTCCAAAATTTTGTGTGTGTGCCCCACGATTATACAGAAGAAGAAGAAGAAGATCTATAGGAAATTTTAAGTAGGATGAAGGAGAAATTAGAATCAAGGTATTGGGTTTTTATAGTGTACTATTTTTTTACTTTATTTGCATTTACAATGTTCAACATTGAACCATGACAACTGCTTGTAATGCTAAATTCTTTTCATTACT
Source organism: Juncus inflexus (assembly GCA_024447665.1). NCBI lineage: Eukaryota > Viridiplantae > Streptophyta > Magnoliopsida > Poales > Juncaceae > Juncus > Juncus inflexus. The sequence continues at coordinate 2,486,913 of JAJHPC010000005.1, forward strand.
GTTGGGACACTACTGTTTAAGGTTTTCAATGAATTTGACGTAGTTATTGTAGTTTCTTTTTTTGATGAAATTATTTGCGGATTTCTTTGAGTTTGGCAAAAAAAAATTCTGTAGATATATAATTCGTTCAATTGTGTGAAAATGCAAACCCATATATAATGTAGAAAAATTGGGCTTAATGTAATATTTGCGTATAAGCTGATTCTACAGAAATGAACCTTAGGCCCAATTATGGCCCACGTGTAACAAATTCTCAGGCCTGAAGTAAAGTGCCAACTGACCTTCCATCCGTCTTCTTTAGACAGAAACATCAAAAGCTCTTCTGACTCCGCATCACAGTCCTGCTCTCCTCCGCCTAGTCATGTAGCCTTAAAAAAACTTCACAAGGTTACTGAGTGTTGATTTCTTCTCTTGCTTATTTAAAAAAAAAAGGTTTTGTATTGAATTTAAACAAGAGTTTGTTATATTGCAAACAAGCAGTAATTATAATTAATCTAGAAATTTAAACTAGAGTGTGTTATATAGCAGACAAGTAGTAATTATATTTGATCTAGCAGATTATTGTAGCTCGGTGAAGATGATAGCTCTAGACCGCGAAAATTGCACAATTTTTTCTTTAGTTTTAACATTAGGATTAATCTTTCTATGTACTTTTAGTTGACTTCTTGATCCGTTATTCTTTTTTCTCTATGAAGTTGTACCAAAATGTTATTGAGGGCTGATGAACCCAAAACTTTGTAGATTTTTTATTTTAATTAATTAAAGTAGTAGGCGATTTGCCTACTATTTCAAAAAAAAAAAAAAAAAACTAGAGTTTGTTAATTGACAATTGACAAATAAATGATCCTGTGGAATTCTCAAATCATTTTTAGCAAATTAATCTTGTGAAAATGCAATATCTGTGCCTTCTCTGTTGCTCGGCATGATGATATAAGGTTCGTCCGAAATGGAGATCACCATGTTCCCTAGCCAAAATCTCGTCTTTTGGTGCAACTTCGAAGGCCTTCCTAGGACGATGTCTTGGATGCTGAATTCTCACAAACAATTTTCAACAGCCTCGGGCAATTTCCTCTTTCAAATTTAGTATATGAACCATGGTGAATAACCAGCTCTTGTAACTCAGGACACTCTGAAATGTAGACTCTCTTTAGTTTAGGAATCTCGTTGTCTAGAGACAATCTCTCAAGAGAAGGCAAGTTCCACAAAGTCAGATACTTTAAAGACTGAAACCCTGGAACTATGCCCATGGTTTTGGCTCCTATATTTTCGACATGTAAATTTTTGAGCCGCGATAGCTGCCTCAAAAGCTGGAGAAAACTAAAATTGTTGCAATTGGAGATCCTAATCGTCTCAAGACTCAATAAAGACGGGTGTCCAACCCAATCAGGAAAGGTTGTACCGGGATAATTGACAAACCATAGACAATCTTATTACTAGGTTGAAGAGATTCTAGAACTTCCTTTACTGCATTGCAACTGTTGATGGATTGTAGAGGCATATTGACTCCAACTCAGCATTAAATTTTCAATGAACGGTTTTCCTCACAAATTCGCATCCAATGCGGCATCATTATAGGCCGATAGATTTTCTAGGTTCAGCAAACACAAATCTCCTCTGAGATTCAAATTTTTCAACTCATTTATGGTGCTTTGACCTTGAATACTACATGGAGGCACATCGAACCGCGAAAGCGTTTGGAGGGATTTCAGTTTGTCGATCCCTTGCGGTATGACCAATTCCGTAGAATCTTCTATCTTTTCCCATTCAACATGCAAATCGAGATGCCGTAGGTTAACCAACTTGCTAATCCCTCGAGGTAACTCCTTTACTTTCAAGCACCCCTTGAGTTCTAGGGTTTGCAAATTGAAAGGGCCGCCTAATTTCTCAGGAAGATTTTGAATCGGAATATTTGAAAGCCCGAGATACCTTAAATGAATCAACTCACCGACAGAGTCCGGTAAATTTTTAAGCATGCTATTGCTTAGATCCAAAACCCTCAAGCATTTCAAGTTCCGGAAGAGATCCGGTGCAATGTGCCTCATAGGCACCAATGTATCATTATATTCACGACATAATTTGAGCGTCCTTAAATTAACATATGGATAAAACTTTTCAATATTGATAACCCCACCATTAGCTTGGTGTAAAAGAGAACCATATCGAGCCCTCATGTGATTGGACTAGTCCCACGAGATATCATAATCGTCCAGTGAAACGTCAGACTCGAGTCCGACAAAATCGTATAACGGGTATAGATTTTGATTGAATGCGATGCATCGTGGGGATTGAATACTGTCAACGGATATATAACTGTTACCTACGGGTTTAAAGGCAAAAAAAAAGGGACATATGTCTGTTTATTATTATTATTATTATTATTATTATTATTATTATTGTTGTTGTTGTTGTTGTTATGTTGTTGTTGTTATTGTTGTTGTTGTTGCTGTTGTTGTTGTAAGCTGCTAGATCTTTGCAGAGGAAATTGCAATGAGAATACAACGAAAGTGGATGGAAAAATCCAAAGGAAATGAAACTTTACATAGTGGATTAGTGGTCCCTTTGAAGTCAGACCAGACATGTGGTACATCTTTTCCTCTATCCATAAATTGGATTTTTTTAATGACTAGGAAACCCGAAGGAAAGTAAGAAACCAAAAGAAAGGAAATCTCAAAGAAAATTGTGATAAGCTCAGATGAGCAGGCTTGCAGCCCTACCGACACTTCTGTCATAATGTAATCAAGTCTCCCATAACTGCATTTTCTTTAAAGTGGTGTCAAATAATCATAAAAATAAAAATGTTTCAATTTTAACAATTAGTGTCTGCATCCTTGAAGCTTTTTGTTATATTTTACTAATTTATTTTAACTTAGATTTACAATTGTTTAAATTGCTAGCTCAACCAAAAACGATAATGCAACCCATCAATTTTGAGAAAGAATCAAATTTGAATAATGATGAAAGCATTAAATTTGAATAATGATGAAAGCATTTTTTTTAATATTTAGTAAGTCTAATAATTTATTAACTTGTAAAATTACTAACTCGAGTGGACCTGTACTTTTTCAATCAATAGTGTATGTTCGGCTCACGTGGAATATGATGGAATAGAGAATTAGAGGGTCTATTCCAGCCGAATATGGATGGAATATTTCGGATTAAAGATTGGAAAAACGGAATTGCCATATTCCATGGTAGAGATGGAATTTCTCTAATTCATATAATAAAGTATAATTTAGGAAACATATATCCTCATTTATTCCAAATATCATCCTACGTTGCAGTTAAAGTTTCTCATTTCCTATTTTATGTGATCATAATTCATTATTATATTAAGAAATTATTCGGAGTGCCCAGAAGCGTCTACTATACAGTTTTAACTGTACACATATATATTTGTACTTGGATATACCTTTTGTGTTTACAAATATAACTTTTTGAAAATATATCTTTTTGTATACCTTTTGTGTTTACAAAAATATTTTTTTGTAATTTTATCATACCTTTTGTAATCGGACGCTGCTGGGTGCTCCAAAATGCTGGCACTCCATATCTGAACTCTATTATATTATTTAATCCAAAATTTTAATCTATGTATCTACCCGAACGCTATTGGAATAAAGCAAAATTGTCATTATTCTTCATTTCACTATTTCATGCTTTGCCGAACGAACACATAAGGATTACTTTTTCAATCACATAGAGACAGTTTTGTATTTTCCTCATAAATCATGTGTTTTTAGCATGGTTAGCTTAAGTTAAAGTTCACAGGTAAGGCAGCACTGTATTAATAATTCTCAAACATCGAATTTAAGTATTTAACTTATAAAATCCTGCTCCTTTCCAAGAGGAAGAAAACGAAGTCAAGAAATGGTTTCCATCTCCAGTCCATTCTCTGTTTATCTCCAACCAAACATAGAGAAGAATATATTTTAAAAAGAGATTTTTTTGAGATTCGACCTATGTTTGATGGATTGAAATTCAACCAAGCAAAGAAGGAGAGAGAGAGAGAGAGAGAGAGAGAGGCGGTAAGAACGAGAAGCTCCTGTCTTAACCCTAATAGATATTTCTGGAATGAGAAATTCTAGTTCAGGTTTCGACAAGTCTAGATTTTCAAAATTTTGGATTTAAGATCTCAATTTTTGAAATCTTAGATTTAATAGGGTAATTGGGCCATGCCGGATATGACTAATTCTATAAGCCTGATTGCCTTTTTATTTTTCTTTGATTTTCTTTTTATTTCTTTTTCTTTCAAATTTCTCTATGTAAAAAAGAAAAAGAAAACTTGTAAGTAATATAAAATATAAATATATAATATTTGGAAGGGGGATTTTAAGCCCTCTCCAAATTTTCTAAAAAAAATATTTGATGAATTGAAAGATTTTTATTAAATATGTGCTAAATTAGATTGGTTTGTCGGTATTTGAACTCATTACATCTTGGTTTATATGTATTAAGCTTTACCAACTAAGTTATATTTATCATTTTTAAAAGATATTTAATACTGCAAGATGGATTTCCGTTCAAGAACGAAATTAGGAAGGGACCGGGGAGCTCCGACGCCTTCCATAAAATAAAGGGATCTTATACGTATCACCGGCTTATTTCACTAGTTTCACCAGAATTTCAAAAAGGTATAACAGAATTATAACTTTGTATATTGATATACAAAAAGATAGACTGAACATATATAAAAGTATTATTTTAATTAGTTTTATACAAAAATTTAAGAAACAACTAAAAAAATAATATGGTGGTGTTTAGGTGATTATTAAGCTAGTGATACAAATATTTTCACTAAAATAAATAATCCTGTAAAATATGATTTCGATCTCCCAAACTAATAATATTAATGTTAATGTATACAAAACGCGCATTTGACAAATTTTGCTGCTTCAATATCCATACGCCGTGGGTCTGAATACCACTACGGATGCTTTATTTTGTTTCTCGAGGTAAAATTGAAAAAAAAGTCTAAACTCATGCTGAGTGGAATTCAAGTATAAGAAAATGACCAGCTAGGCTACGACCCAATTGTTGTTATTGTATTTGTCCCGCCACCTCCCCCCATATAACAATCATAGTTCTGTGAAGATTCTGTTGTGCATCATGACATTTTTTATTGCGAAACAATATATAAATTCTTTATTTTTTTTAAATTTGTATATAAAATAGGAAAATATAAAATGAATAAAAATAATAAATAAAGAATAAAATAATATATATGTCCATAAAAATAGTACATATATATATATATTTTTAAAACCGTATATATAAATAAAAAAAGTATATAAAAACTGTGAAATGATATATACAAACAATATATAAAATATTGTTTTTAGTGTTTTGTATATATATATATATATTTTTTAAACAGCATGTTTAGTGAAGGTTAAGAAATATGTCATGTATCTATCGTACTCTAAGACATCGTGATGCCCAACATTTCTTTAAAAAATATAAAATAATATTGCCATGATAAAACTTGTAGTTTGTGTAAACCCTGGAATGAAGGGGGTATAATTGATTAGTCTCACATTTAATTGTGAATGTGAATTTGTGTTATTTAAATATGCTTTAGTGCATTAACTATTAGCATCAACTAAGATTAAGTCTTTTTCATGATAATATGGTGTGGGCCTGAAGATTGGCCAGTATTAGATTCTTATAATTTGAATCAAAATAATAGATAATAGCATTGATAATGCTCATCATTATTTTACAAGAAAGTTTTGCATTAAATTGAAATATTAAAAAATATATACATAAAAAAAATAATGTATCTATTGATTTTTTTTTTCCCCAAAGATGGCTCAAGGCCTATTGATTTTATTTACTGAAAGTGAGATTAAGAAAGAGATGTAATTATTGATACAGGTTTTATTTTTTTGCATTTTATAACTTTTTGATGATCTTATTTTTAAATTTAAATGATAAAGAATAGTGATATATGAATATATGATGGATCAATATTAGAACTTTTTACCACTAAACTGAATCACTAAGAGAATATAAATGATAGTATTGCAAATATTTTTTATTAAGAAAAAACATAAACAATATTATAGAAAAGAGTTCATCTATAGTGCCCAAGCATTTTTAAAACTTCCATGATGGATTAAATCTAAACCCTTCAAATTGAAAAGGGCATTTTCGGTAATTGCAATTAATTGCATAATTAATTACACAATAACTCAGTTTCCTTTTTTCCTATTTCTGCAGGTGTTCTAACATCTCCCTTTCATCCTCTCCATTTTATCTCATCTTTTATATGCGCTTCACTTTCTTATTTATGTCCCTAGCTATTCCTCACAATCTATTTCCTCTCCTCCTCATTAGTACCAAACTCTATCACATAAATGATACACTAGCATTAAAATATGCACAAATATATTATATTAACACTATCACATTTTTTTGCTGTTTTCTCCCTCCTTTATTTTGTTTAGTTTTTTTTTCTAATCTTTAAATCACCTAAAACTATTATCAATGAAGTTGTATAACTGAACTTTGATTAATAGAATTACGCGACAGATATTTAAGCTCTCCGTTTTTATCAAAAAAAAACATTTAATATTATATATCGACACTACAGAAATAGTATATTATAACTAAAAAAGATACATTACAACTTGAAAAAAATATATTGATAATCAAATATACATAATATCATCCAAAAATCTTTATTCCATTTCCAAATAATAATATTTAGACATAAATTTAGAAGAAAAAAAATAATATATACTCAACATCAAAAATATGTTTCAGTAATCACAAAATACCAACAAAATTTTAACTAAACTATACAAAATGATGTATTCACAATAAAAGTGTATATTGGGCACCAATATCGTATTTGTAAAAAAACAGTATTGATCTAATGATATATTGGTATAGAAGATGGCATATTGATGGTGAAAATTGTATATCCACACTAAAAACAATATATTGACACATAAAATATTATATTAATAATGAAATCGGCACATAAGATATATATTAGCATTTAGAAATCTATATCGATACTACAAAATAGTATATTATAACATAAATTAAAGCAAAAAAATATGCATTGATACTAAAAAATATATCTTGCCACAAAAATCTTTATTCCATATCCAAAAAATAATATTTTAACATAAACTAAAAAAAATAATATTCATTTAACATCCCAAATTATGCGAAGTACCTAAAAAATACTAAAAATAATAGAACAATTATATTATGTTGAATGTCGTTAAAATAGTATACTAGCATCAACATCATGCTTTTACAAAAAGTGACTATAATAGCACTAATATATCAGCATTGAAGGTGATATCTTAATTATGAATTATGTAATAAATTTTCACTAAAAACAGTATATTGACCTCAGAAATAGGATATTGATGATATATTTACACTTGAAGTCTTTCCTCGCAATCATAATTTATCTCAATTTTCCATAAATCGCTAAATATGCAATAGTATTTACATATACACATCTTGCAAACCACTCACAGTAATACCCACAATAATACTAAAATCATAAATATGCTAAATTATTAAACATTGGCATAATATTAAATTTGAAGTGGTTATCTATATTATTTATTTTATGTTATTTAATTAGATCCCATTCATATCAGACCTTCTAAAAATTGTAACTCAATTTCGCAACTGGTCCAATCTTAAACCTCATTTGACTCTCAATTTTGCAATTAAGCCTCAATACAATCAATTTTGCTTCAATTAACCCCGAATTGTGCAGATTGTTTGAAAATAAAAGCCCCCAAATTGTGCATTCTGCCTCAATGAAGACTAAAAATACCCTCAATTATCCAACTTAAAAAATGTAATGAATGGATCAGTGGATTAGTGACTGGGAAAAGGGGTAAAAGCAAAAAATAAATTGAATCGTTGATGAAAGAAAGAGAGAAATAAATGATGCGATTGTGAAGATATCTGGATTCTGGATACAGTAAGGGCTGGATTGGCTAGTGCTAAGGAGACGGAGCGAGGATTTAGAGAGAGAAACTAGATTTGAGTGTGTCTCACTGATTACGACTGGAGAGGAGACGAGCTGAAAGAAAGGGAAGAAAGAATGGCCATGAAAAAATTACTATTCTAACCTTTCATATCATTTTGGTACAAGATTTGAATGGAAAGTTTCAGGTATAGTGACCGTTCAATTAACAGTCCGGCAACATATAAATCTCCTATAGAAAATGTATTTTCTGTGACTGTTGGTATTGTTTGATAAAAATGTGAAGTGCTAGATTAAATGGGAGACTTGAATCAAATTTCTTAAATCAACTCCAAATTTCCGCACGTTGCAAGCATTGTGGTGCTTAAAGCACGTTACCCGCACCCCAATCAGCAGCATCTTGTGCTTTCCAAGTCTTTCCCAAGTCAACCAACCTTCTCTTCCCTCCCAATCTCTCCCCCCCTCTCTCTCTACCTAACAATGGCCTGGTACCAACTGATATGGGGTGGCGCGATGAATACCGTGGGGGAGAAAGTGGTCGGCCTTGTCGGCGGGGTCTTTTCCCATGCGAGCTCTGTAATCAACCTCATCAGCAGCCTTCAAGAAGAGACAGACAAACTGAGGCGCACGATGGAGCGCATTGGCGCCACCCTCACCGACGCAGAACAGCGCCGTAATGTCGAGAATGAAAAAGTCAAACTATGGTTGAGAGAGCTCAAAGGCGCCTATTTTGATGCTGATGCCATCCTTGACCATTACAGAACTCACCTCTCTATCTACAAGAAAAACAATAATTCTCGAAAGAGAAAGCGCGGGCTGGCCCCGTCTATCAGCTCCGACTTCTCAGCTCTTCTCCAGAAACGAGAATTCGCTACCCAGATCTCTAAGATCAAGCAAAGGCTTGATGAGATCTATGAGGATAGGAAAAAGTATGCATTAAAGGAGAAAGGGAAGGCAAAGAAGCAGGAGAATACAAGCAAGATGAGAAATTTTAGCGAACAAGGTGCTTCTCATGACCCAAACCACACCGTTGGCCGGGATAATCAAAAGATTGAGCTTGTGCGAGAATTGACTTCAGCTGAAAGTAGGATACACCTCCCTGTGGTCGCAGTGTATGGCTCCTCTGGGATTGGGAAGACAACTCTTGCTCGGTTGGCCTTCCGAGACCCTGAAGTGTTGATTTATTTTGATTGGAGGATCTGGGTCTGTTTATCAGACGGTTCTAGTGTAGCTAAAGCCACAAAGGAGATTATTGAAGCCCTGACCGAAGAAAAATGCGATGCTCTAAGTCTAGATATTCTGCAGCAACATCTCAGAAAGCATCTCACCTCAAGAAGGTTTTTGCTTGTGATTGATAATCTTTGGGAAGAACATTATCAATTTTGGGAGACTCTTCGGGTTCCATTGCTTTCAGGACAGAACGGAAGCAAGATTTTGGTCACTACTCGCAATAAAAGAGTCTTGATTCCCATGACCGGATCTTTTACTATCCATTTAAAGGGCCTGGAAAATAAAGATTGCTTGAGGTTGCTACTTAATCGGGCTATGCCCAGGAAAGATTATACTGATTATGAAACTATAGTCAAAATTGGAGAATCGATTGTTGAAAAATGTGGAGGCTCACCAACAGCAGCCAATTCACTTGGCGTGCTCTTGCGTAATAAAGATGTAGAGGAGTGGGAAAGCATATTGAATGAAATGCGGGTTCTTGAGGATAATGAAAATATCTTACCAAGCTTACAGATTAGTTATCACCACTTGCCATATCATCTAAAGCAGTGTTTTGCTTATTGCTCGATATTCCCTAGCGGGTATGAGTTTGATAAGAATGAGATTGTTCGATTGTGGTTGGCAGAAGGTTTGATCCCGCTTGGAGGGAGAAGACGATGGGAGGCAGAAGGAAACACATATTTTGATGAGCTCTTATTGAGGTCCTTTTTTGAAGTCTCAAGTGATGACCAAAACAAAAAGTATAAAATGCCAAACCTGATGTATGATCTATCACGTTTTGTGTGCAAATATGAATTTGTAAACCTCGAGCGAAGCACTTCGGATGGTGATCTCAAATCAAAACGGTATGGGTCTTTATATCATAGAAACATGAATGAGTTCGAGTTTGATAATATATCACGACGGTCTAGGTCTTCATATCATAGAAACATGAATGAGTTCGAGTTTGATAATATATCACGCCATGAAAACTTGAGGACTCTAAAATTATGCGGTGATTTTAGGTTGCCTATAAAGCATGTGCCAACAGAGGTTTTCACTAAGTTAAGGTGCCTGAGAGCGTTAGATATGAGCTTTAGTGAACTTGAAGAGTTGTCCGCTTCCATTGGTAACATGATACGCCTAAGATACCTTAACCTGTCCAATACCCGAGTCCAAATGCTTCCGGACTCGGTAACCGACCTCTTCAATCTACAGACCCTTGAGCTCGGCAACTGCCATAGATTACTAGAGTTACCTAGAGAAATGGTAAAGCTGGTTAATCTTAGGCATCTGGGTTTGCATCTCGATTGGTGTCGAGTTACTAGCGATTTAAAATCAATGCCGCCTGGAATTGGGCAACTAACCTCTCTACAAACGTTGTCTAGATTCATTGTAACATGTGAGGATGACAACACTGATGCTGAGCAAGAATGCAAAATAAATGAGTTGCATGATTTAAATGATCTTCGGGGGGAGCTTTGTTTTTTGAATTTGGAAAATGTGGAGAACCCCCAAGATGCCGAAGAGGCCAACTTGTCAGGGAAAAAGTTTATTGAAGAACTGATGCTTAGGTGGAGTTATGATGTGGTGGCAAGTGGAAGTGAGTTAGTTATGGAGTGCCTTCAGCCACACAATAATATCAAGTGCATACGGATTGATGGATACCCTGGTAAAAAATTTCCTCGATGGATTCGCTACAATTCTTATAGTAATCTACAGAATTTGAGGCTCTCTTATTGCAGTAATTGTGAGGAATTGCCCTCTTGGGGGAACTTTCCGCGGTTAAAGAATCTACGAATTGAAGGATTGCATGGTGTTAAGAGCATGGGTAGGATCGCTAGTTTTCCCGCTCTAGAAGTTTTAACCATATGGCACATGTGTAATTTGGAGAAATGGTTCGAGGTGGAGACAGTTGAGATGCCTGAACTCCGTCAGCTTTGCATTTCACATTGTGATTACTTGAAAGAGCTGAGCCCTTTACCAAATGCAATTTTTAAGTTAGAGATAAGGAACTGTCCTGAATTATTGAATCTAGACGAGTTACCATCTCTTCATGAATTGATTGTTGTTGAAAGCAATGAGAGAATTATTGATTGGATAAGCCGCCTCACATCACTTTCTTCATTGAACCTGACACTATTCCGGAATGTTAGCATAATACCCGGTAGCTCCCTTCAAAATTTGGTTTCTCTTAAGAAGCTAAAAATTGGGGGGTTTGATAAACTCACTTCACTTGGTGGTAATTTCAATCTGAGAGAACTCACATCGCTCGAGTTTCTTGAGGTATCTTCATGCCTTGAACTAGCTGAATTTTCTTCTAACGAACTGCCGCCTAATTTAAAGGATTTCAGAATCCTTTCATGCTATAAACTAAGAAAGATTCCTCTAGGTTTGAAGATTTTGGCATCATTACAACGGCTAGAAATTCGGGACCTCCCGGTGTTGGAGTCAATGATGGAGGATATTTTGCCTGACAATCTTAGTTATTTGGCTTTGAGCGGATGCGTGCCTCAAGAGAGATGGTGCCGTGTAGTTGTTGGCCTTAGACCCGTTATAAGGAGGATTCGGAACGTAGAAGTAGGATTTAGAATGATTGAAACTTGTAACACTTGATCCAAAACTGTAGATTGTTTCACTTTTTGCTTTTCCTTTTTCTTTTTCTTTTTTATTATTTTTATTTGAAAAAGTGAGCTGAGCATCCTGCATCCTACTATGCATTTCTTATCAGTTGACTGAATTTGTTTTTGTAATGAACTGAGAGTTGGCTGAATTTTTATTTGTATATTATCTGAATATTCAATTCTTGTATGACTATTACGTATTCTATTGAACAAGGCTTACTAATATAGTGAAGAATACTTTTTCCTGCATAATTATTAATACATGAAGCATCGATGGCCTAGATACAAGATAATGAATACCCAATGAGATCTAGATCCATTTAAGGCCCATACATGATAATATCGGGCCTGACTAGGCCCAGTTTTGACCTTCCAATCCATCTTCTGCTATCGTCTTACGACAGAAATAAGAAACCTCAAAAACCCTAGTGACTTCACATCACCCCCTCCTCCGCCTAGCCATGATGCTCTGCCGGCTCATTTCACGGCACTGTATAGCCTATCCTATGTTATCGAAGGCCTAAGCGAGTATTTACTTGGGACCTTTCATTATGTGATGCCACATTCAATGCAAAATAATGAGAGAGAACTACAAATGATCGATTGTTTCGTTTTCTTTAGAGTGGACCATATATTTTCCTCTAAATTTATAAATAAATTCTGCTAGACATGAGATTCAAACTTTTCACTTATAGAAATATGAAATTGATATCATTATCACTAGACTAACCTAGTAGTGATAAAAAAAATGTAAATATAAAGCAAACAAACATTTATATTAGAGTGATGTGTAAATTTTATTCTATGTCACTCAACTTTTCGAAATAACCAAATAAATCATTTAACTTCCAATTGTCTAGTATATGTCACTCAACTTTAAAAAAATTATTAAATATGCCACTCAACTTTCATTTATTCCTCAGAGGTCACTCAACTTTCAAAAATAACTAAATAGGTTATCCAATTAATTGAAAGATAAGTAACTTATTTTATTATTTTTTTAAAATTTAGTGACCTTAAAAAGACAATTAAAAGTTAAGTGACATATTTGGTTATTTTTAAAGTTGAGTAATTATGATGAAATTTACCCTAAAATGATATAACTGTGACAAAAAAAAATTATATTAAAATCTTAAGTTGTCAAAGTGAGAGAAACGTGACAATAAATAACAAAAAAGATAGAAGACTCGAGAGAATTAAACCTTAAGAACGAAAAACAGAGAAATTTAAGCTGAGAAAACTTGAGATGAGCAAAAAGAGGCAAACACTATCTTTCTTATGTTCAAATGATTTAGGGTTTCTACTTTGGAAATGATCTTTTGAGAGCATTTTTCTTATGAAATAATCTAAATAACATACTCTAGTTTTAATTCAATTACATAACCTTTTAAATAAAAAAAAATAAGAAAACACTCAATAATCTTGTAGCACTGCAAACTAAACAGTAGCATATTAAGATCTATCCGGATCCCATACAGCTTCAATTTCCTATCTCTAACAAATGATCTCGTGGAAATCTCAAATCGCCTTTAATGAATTAATCTTGTGGAAATGCGACATCTTTAAGCCTTCTTAGGACAAGGCCTTGGATGTTGAATTCTCACAAACAATTTTCGACAGCCTCGGGCAATTTCCTCTTTCAAATTTAGCATACGAACTGTGGTGAATAACCAGCTCTTGTAACTCAGGACACTCTGAAATGTAGACTCTCTTTAGTTTAGGAATCTCGTTGTCTAGAGATAATCTCTCGAGAGAAGGCAAGTTCAACAAAGTCATATACTTCAAAGATTGAAACCCCGGAACTGTGCCCATGGTTTTGGCTCCTATATTTTCGACATGTAGATTTTTGAGCTGCGATAGCTGCCCCAAAAGTGGGAGAAAACTAAAATTGTTGAAATTGGAGATCCTAATCGTCTCAAGACTCAAGAAAGACAGGTATCCAACCCAATCAGGAAAGGTTGTACTGGGATAATTGACAATTCATAGACACTTAATCGTATTACTAGGTTGAAGAGATTCTAGAACTTCCTTACTTTGTTGCAACTGTCGATGGTTTGTGGAGGCATATTGACTCCACCTCTGCATTAGATTTTCAATGAACGCTTTTCCTTGCAAATTCGCATCCAATGCGGCATCATTAGAGGTCGATAGATTTTCTAAGTTCATCAAGCACAAATCTACTCTGAGATTCAAATTCTTCAACTCATTTATGGCGCTTTGACCTTGAATACTACATGGAGGCACATTGAACCGCGAAAGTGTTTGGAGGGATTTCAGTTTGTCGATCCCTTTCGGTATGACCAATTCCGTAGAATCTTCTATCTTTTCCCATTCAACATGCAAATCGAGATGCCTCAAGTTAACCAACTTGCTCATCCCTTGAGGTAACTTCTTAAGTTTCAAGCACCCCTTGAGTTCTAGGGTTTGCAAATTGAAAAGGTCACCTAATTTCTTAGGAAGATTTTGAATCGGAGTATTTGAAAGCCCGAGATACCTTAAATGAATCAACTCAATGACAGAATCCGGTAAATTTTTAAGCAACCTATTGCTTAGATCCAGTGCAATGTGCCTCATAGGCACCAATGTATCATTATATTCAGCACATAATTTGAGCGTCCTCAAATTAGAATATGGATAGAACTTTTCAATTTTGATAACCCTATCATTAGCTCGTTGTAAAAGAGAACCATACCGTGCCCTCATGTGATTGGACTCGTCCCACGAGATATCAAAATCGTCCAGTGAAACGTTAGACTCGAATCCGACAAAATCGTATCGTGCAACGAGTCTAGCAAGATCATGCATCAGGCTAGGTATTTTATATTTTTCAACACGGCTTTCATCACAAGGAGGGGCTTTTTCAAAAAAGGATCTATGTACAAGATCATCAAAGTACATGGAACCAACTGCCTCCAACCGTCTCCTCCCATCCGGTCGGATCAAGCCCTCTGCCATCCAATATCTTATAATCTTATCTTTCTCGAAAGTGTGCCCTTTTGGGAATATAGAAGAGTGTGCAAAGCACAATTTCACATCAACATCAAGTGGTGGTAATTTGTTTTCAAAATTGGGAGAAGCCCAATTTGGTCATCTTTGAGAACCTGCATTTCACTTAATATGTTGGACCGTTCCTCTTCATCTTTCCCGTTCAAGAGCGCTCCGAGAACCTTAGCTGCCAATGGAGATCCACCACAGTTCTTCACAAGTTCTTTACCAATCGGTACCAAATTCTCACTTTCAGTGTTAATGCTTGGAGGTAATGCTAGAGAAGAGAGCAATTCCCAGCATTCAGGGTCATCTAGACCATCTAGGGTGTGAGGTAATGCTGACATAAGCTCACAGACTATTTTACTGCGAGTTGTGATGAGGATCTTGACTTCCCTTTTACTAGCGCGGATAGCATCTTGGAGGGTCTGCCAGAAAAGGTAATCTACGGTTGACAAGTTGTCGATCTCCAGCAAGATCTTCTTTGGTTCACTTTGGTTGAAATGATCCCTGAATTATAAAATGACTAAATCAGCGGAAGTGATAATTTTGCAAAGATATTTTGTGTTTCGAAATAATATTTTGGCATTCTTTTAACTGATTATGTTTGGTATTAGGAAAGCCCACACAAACAACTCAGATATGAGAACATAACATAGGGTGTTGCTAATACCTGATGGAGTTAAAGATCGTATCAAGGCTTCGAAATCCACAGTTTTTGTTGGTTATCTTCTTGAAGATCTCCTTATTCGTACTTATCGCGTCGCATTCATCAGACAACCAGACCCAAATTTTCTGATCAAAGTAGGTATCCACATCAAAGACATTTCGTGCAAGTGTGGTCTTTCCAATCCCAGAAGCACCATGAACGGGAACAACAGGAATCGTTCCCTGTCTCAGCTCATAAGGTTCGGATTTTAACAATTCGATAATTATGTTTATCTCGGTAACTCGACAAACAATCTTAGCCGGGCCGCGACAGCTAGTAGGCTGAATAGTTCTCGAAATCTGATGCCCGGTCCCATATCGACCTCTCAGATTCAGAGCCATGCTTACCTCATTAACATCTCCCAATCTCATATTAATCTTATCAATCGCGGTTGAAAACTTGCGCCTCCTAACGGCCCTCCACTCAGGACTCAGACTCAAAGATGGAAATGCAATGTCAAAGTATTTCCTTTTTCTAGAAGAGCCGACATGAAAGGAGTTATGCTTGTGCACGTTCAGAGTGGTCTGGTACTCGTCCAGGAGATCATCAGACTCGAAAGAGATGGATCTTACTTCGGCCAGCCAGCGTGTTACGTACTCGTCTTCTTCGATGAAGCGGTGCTCCTCGGCGTCTGTCAGGAGAGCTCTGATTCGTTCGCAGGTGTGCTTCAGACGCTCGAGTTCTGCTTCGAGGCTCTTGTAGCGGGTCACCTCGCTCTCTAAGAGAGAGGAAGTGATGTCTAGGACTTTCTCCACCGCTTTCTCGGTTAAGCCCGGGATTGATGCGATTTTGCCCAGCCAATTGTACATGTTGAATGTTGAATGTTTATATGGAGAGACAGAGAGATATGGTGATGAAATGAGTCGAAAGAACGGATATTGGGGAATTTAACACAGGGAAAGAATGGGAAAGTGATGAAATTAGTCAATATATAACTAACAATTTCTCCATATTTGCTGTAGAATAACTGTACTTCCTCAAAATTTAAATCCTGGAATAACATAGGCTTAATGTAAAATTTTTCTATAAGCTGATTCTACATAAATGAGTTCTAGGTCCAACCATAAAGCCCATACATAACAAATTCTCAGGCCTGAGGCCCATTTCTAACATTCCAGTTCATCACTAGGACCAAAAACCAAACCTCAAAAACCCTAGTGATTTCTCACACTCCTCCGCCCATCCACCATGCTCCGCCGGCTCATTTCACGGCAGCTCCACCTCCATCTCCGCCGTCCCCTCCTCCCTACCTCTACGCCCATTCCTCACTCCAACTTCACATCCATTGAAACTCTCCCTTTCCGCTCTCTCAGACTCTTCTCCGCTTCCGGCCGAGACGGATCCGACGACCCCAACGATCCATGGAAGATCTCGCCCGAATCCGAGGAGTCCAAACCCTCCTTATTCTCCAACATCAGCGAATCTGATGAGGAAGTTAAAGGATCTGATGCGTGGGGGAATGAATCGACGGCGGAAAGCAAGCGAGATGTGTTTGAGAGCTTGGAAAAGGAGGAATATAATAAGGCTGGGATTCAGGGAGGTGGATGGGAAAGAGGTGAAGGGTTTAAGCCGTGGACGATTGGAGAAGATGAGGAGAAAGAGAGTTTGTTTGACAGTATTGAGAAATTGGAACTCGGTTTGAGGAGAACTGGAGAAGAAAGGATTGAAGAGGAAGCGAAGAAGGAAGAAGAAGAAGAACTGGATGTGGAGGAGTTGAAGAGGAAGGAGAAAGAGCTTAAGAAGATCCTTAAAGGTACAATACAATTAGTGGTTAATTTGTATTTAGCGCCATTAAAACCGATGGAAAATATTATTTGGTAAGAGCAACAAATCTTAGCAGTACCTTGATTCTTTACACAATAAACATAAAAATAACATATAATAAGTAAAATATGATAGATAAGTGAAACAAGATCGGCCCGAATGATAGATATGAATTTGGCCCGATCAATTCAGTTGTGTTAGAATTGTAATCGCTCCATTGAATCCATTGATAGTTTCTTTAATGGTGATTCAATTAGGTAAAATGTGTATGTCAAGGTAATGTTATTGTTGCTGTAATTAAAGAAGCAGTTCCTAATATGTCTCTAGAAAAATCCGAAGTCATTAGAGCTGTAATTGAACTGTCCCTAGTCCAAACAAAAGTCGTTGTTGAACTTTTTTATTATGCTGTGCTTAAAATAGAAATGTTGGCATAACATATTCACCACAATTTTTATCAACCATTAAAACTCCAATAATTGAGAACTGACCAAGAGATAGTCAAGTCAGATTACAGTGATCCTTAAATTAGACAAAAACACAAAAATCATCATCAACACAATAAGCCACTCACTACAACAACATCCCACCCACACAATTAAACACACCAACCAACCAACCAACCAAGCATAAACAACCATCCTCAAACTAAACCATCACTCAAAAATCACATTTCAAAAATAAACAGCACCAACACAATCGCTCCTTCTCATCAACCAACAGGACCAAACAGAGCGTTCGGTGACCTCATCGCGACATCAGGCATCTCCGAGTCCATGCTGGACTCCCTCATCCTCCTCAAAGACGTGCGCCACATCCCCGGCCTCCCTCCTCTCAAAGAAATCGAACAGCGCGCCATCGCCAAACTCAACTCCTCCTCCCGCTCCTCCGATTCCCCAAAATCCGAGGACCAATCCGCAAATTTACATATCAAAAGAATAGACGAGAAAGGAAGAGCTTATGCAACAGGGAGGAGGAAGTGTTCTGTCGCGAGAGTGTGGGTGTGGCCTGGAGAAGGCAGGTTTGTTGTAAACGAGAAGGAATTTGATGTTTATTTTCCGATTCTGGATCAGAGAGCCGAGCTCTTGAGGCCGTTTACTGTCACGGAGAGTTTAGGGAAATGGGATGTGAAGTGTACTGTTAAGGGCGGCGGAACCTCAGGTAAATTTTTCTGAAATTTTGGGGGGTTTTTTTTTTGAAAAAAAGGCCTGTATTTTTTAGGGTATTTATGACAAAAGCAAGCCCTTAACTTTTTTTTGGTATATTAGAAATATTCTGTAATTTGAACTTTCCACTTTAAAAAGCCCCGTGAGTTTTATTGTGTAATATTAGTAGTGATAAATAATGTGTGAACACATTTTGGAATTGTTTATCTATTATTTCGAAATAAACTGAAGTGTTTACATGTTATTTAGCATTGAAGTTGGGTTTGTTTGAAATAAAAATTTAACATTAGGTTTTCTTTAGCATTTTATTTTTATTTTCGGTGAAATAAGACTGATTGACCGACTCGCTATGCAGGTCAAGTAGGGGCAATTCGACTGGGTATTAGTAGAGCTTTACAAAACTTCGAACCGGCTTACCGTCCTTATCTTAAAGCAGGTATAAATATAACATTTTTCTCCATTAATATAACATTTATCCTAGGTAGAATCTTGAGTTGAAGTAATATCTTTTTTTCCTTTTTTTTGTTTGAAAAATAGTTGGGTATTTAACAAGAGATGCAAGAGTGGTTGAGAGGAAGAAACCTGGAAAGGCAAAGGCAAGAAAGAGCTTCCAATGGGTTAAGCGATAGACTGGTACGGTTAATCATTTTCCACTCAAAAATACTGGTACCAGTTATTTTTTATTATCTCAAAGATTTTTTTGAAACATGGCATGCTGGCCATTATACTACATATTGGGAGGTATTTGAAGTATAGCGGTTATATTGTGTCCTTTATGAGATAAGTAGAAATTATTACCTTGTTATTTTTAGGAAAATGCGTGAATAAAGCATGCCTTAAACAATTTTGTAATTTGTCGTCTTGATTTCTGAAATGTTTTCTTTTTTGTTTGTTTGACTTTGTATTTTTTTTTTTTTTTTTTGAGAAATAGAGACAATTTTCATTTTCTTGTAATGAATGAAATGTTTTCTCCTGAAATATCACATGTGCCTTTTAGCATTGAATGGCAACAACACTAATAAAAATAGATAAATTATTTGGTATCATGATGCCCAATCGACCT
Organism: Juncus inflexus; assembly: GCA_024447665.1. Taxonomy (NCBI): domain Eukaryota; kingdom Viridiplantae; phylum Streptophyta; class Magnoliopsida; order Poales; family Juncaceae; genus Juncus; species Juncus inflexus. The sequence goes on from JAJHPC010000005.1 coordinate 2,506,393, forward strand.
AGCCAATGAGAATATGCCAAGTCATACAACATTGTTGAATGCAGATGTGTCATGCTCTCATTGGCTGGGTCCATTATGAACCACGCTCGGCCAAATCTTAACAATCTTCCGCATGGCGTTGTCTTAGCTGTTGCTTAATTTTATATTAGATCCAGCAACAGTAAAATGAAATGTGGCAAAATTTGTATCTTAATAATCTTCCGTATGACATTGTCTTAATAATCTCCTGTATGACATTGTCTCAGCCTGTGGATTAATTTAGTTTTAGATCCAGCAACAGTAAATGAAAATGTGGCAAAATTTGCATCACGCTCAAATTTCAAGCTGTTTTACAAAAGACAAGGATGTTAATTTTTATTTAGTTAATAAGACAATGGGGTTAAATGGATTTATTCTTTGGAGAATCCTGAAAAGGATGGGCTACACGTGACACAGTGATCCTTGAGTAGCTAAGTAGCATGTCACTTGTCAGAATTTTTTACAGAATTCTTAATTTATGAGAATTTCAGGAAAAAACTCAATTTTCAATTAATTTATTGACATTTGAATGTAGAGAAAGAGATGTAGGAAAATCACTGGGGAAAAAGATCAGACAGAGTTATGCTATGTTGCACCGATACGGATACGCGCGTCGTATCCGATACGATACGGACACGGCGATACGGCAATTTCAAAAAATCTCTGGACACGATACGTCTAATATATATATTATTATATTATTAATCATATATCTAAAAATTTTTAAAATATAAAAAATAACTAAATATGATAAAGAAAATGACAAGAAAAAAACGAGAGTGAGAAATTAGAAAAAAATTATTTTTTTAAATAAAGAAGAGATATGATCGTCTTTAGTTATGTTTCTCATGAGTTAGTTTTATTAATAAAAAAAGAAAAAAATAATAAAAAAAAATAGGCTTTAAAAAAGATCATTTTTAACAAAATAAATAAATAAAGAACCGAAAATGGAATTATAGAAAAACATAAAAATTAAATTGGGATTTAAAACATTGGGCCGTGTCCCAGCCGTGTCCTGCCATATCGGAGCCGTGTCCGAAAGTCAACATATATTAAAATATTCGAATACGCCACGTGGCGTGTCCGAAACGTATCGGTGCCGTATCCGTGTCCGATACGTATCCGATACGCATACGGCTAATTTTTTGAAGTATCCGCGTAACATAGGAGTTATGATTTCACTAAAATCTTCTCTTCAGATTTTTCCTGTTGTTCCTTTTTTTTTCTTTTTTTTTTTAAAAGTTGCTACATTAAGGAATTACAACAAAGAGAATGCCAATATTCTGTTGTGCTTCTTGAACCCTCTGATTTTATTTGTTGTCACACGTGGCAAAACCCTGGCTCAATACGTCTCCAAAAAAAAAAAAAAAGAAGAAGAAAATATATACCCATTCTTTCTACCAATCTCTACTAAAAATATCAATAACGTTAATATCATTTGAAAATAACATTTGTGTTTATTTGATTTCCAGATGGGTCTTTTTGATCTGACTCTAGTAAAAATATCAGTTAAGTTAGTATCGTTTGAAAATAACATTTGTGCTTTTAATTCAAATGGAGGCATATTATCCAACATTCCAACTCTAGTAAAAATATGAATGAAGTTGACATTATCATTTGAAAATAACATTTTTATCCATTTAATTTTCAAATGGAGGCATGGCCAAGTCTCTATATAAACCCTCCATAACCTGCACTTCTCCTGCTCAAAGTCAGAGTTATCTCAATCTTTCCCATACCCTAATCCGCTTCAAACATAAAAAAGATGGAGAGACATAATAGGATAACTCCAAGTTACCCTTCCATCTCATCTCATTCCAACAACTCTTCTTCTCCTTATCTCTCTCTCAACCCAAAACCCAATCCACCAATTAGCTCCTCCTATCTTCGGCCACAAGCCGAGACCCCTCGCCGCCTCGCACGCCGGACCGAAGATACTGAGCTCAGCATATTTGATGCCGAGCGTTACTTCAACGATAATTCTGTTACTGACAAAAAAGAGATTCCATCCATCCATCGTAGCTCTTCAATCTCTTCTGTGGAGAGTTATGCAAAGAGTTATCGTAGCGGATATGTTGCGACTCCTACTCCCACTTCTGAAGCGAGTTGGAATAGCCAGTCTGGTTTGCTGTCCAACCCGCCCGGTTCTATGAAGGTCAAAATGAGATCACAATCTTTGAGAGAGAAGCCAAAAATGCCATCTTCTCCTAGTCGGCGCGTGTTTAGCCTCCGATGCCCTTGTGTTGGTAACAAATCTCTTGCAGTAGATGAGAAATCCTCCGAGCCGAAGAGTCCGGTTTGTGGAAAGTCGGATGCAAGGATGTCTTCTGTTACAAACAAGTTACAAGGAACTAAAACAGATGATGACGGTTTGAGTTCTATTGTGCCTCTTGAGGAGCTCACAAAGGTGAGAATTACATCCGGTAGTGCATGGCTGAAAGAGAAGGATTTCGTCCATGCTCCGTCCACGTTTCCAAAAAAAACACCACCTCCTTTCCAAACCGAAATTACTCGTACAATCTCAAAAAATCCAAGAGTTTTCTCCTTTCCAAATCCTCCCAATATAAACAAACCAATCAAACCGATGTCTTCTATTGAGCCTCCTCGTGAATCCCTTGAAGTGTTCGGGACAAAACCACCTAAGGCCAGAATCATATTAAAAACCGACGAAGAACAATTAAGCGATACGAGCTCGGATTTATTTGAACTAGATAGCTTTTGTGCCAATTCATATGGAGCTCCATCATACGGCCGGCGCAGGGACTCGCTTGATGACCTTCTTGACCCACGTCGATTAGTACAAGTAAATATTGTTACAATACTTTACAATTCAATCAGTAGTTCAAAATGCTGAAAGTCAAATTATAGTTGTGTACTATATCAGACTAGTACAATACAAGTTCTCTAATACTTTTTGGGATGTAACAGATACCTGCAGGGCTAAGACGAAATTCAGACGAGGCAGCACAGAGTGAATGTGGCTACCCACCAAGTGAAGTTAGCATCCAATGGAGCGTGACGACCGCAGAAGGGTTTGATCGTGCCAGTGTGGCTAATTTCTCAAGCGCTGCTTCGGATTTCGATGAATTAAGATTTTTTCAGGCAGAACAAGTCAGGCTTGACAAGAAAAAGACAGTGGTGAGTGGTGGAGTAATTGGAAACGGGTTGTTGAGTTGTCGAGGCGAAAAGGCGGTTCAAGTCACTTGCAACTCGGCGCAGTTGAATCGACCGGTTCACATGAGATGAGCTGGCTTGGTTGTTGATTGGTTTTAGGGGTTAATTATTTTTTTGCTATGACATGTATTGGGCATTTTTTACGACAAGTATAATAATATTAGTTGTGCATTTGATAGTACAGCTCCTATTTTTTTATTATTATGTATGAAAGTGTTAAATCCCCCTTTTCTTTGATGAAATGTTGTTTCATCTCAACTAGTAATTTTTTTATTTATTTGATAAAACAAATGAGAGGGTTTTGTATCTCATTAGCATTAAATAATGAAAATTGAATATTAAAATGTCCTTATTAGCCAATGGTACGTAGCTACATAGCCTAATTGATAGAATGCAGTATATATGGACTAAGATGTTATGGGCTCATGTCCCCGATAGCATTTTTTATGTAACAATTCCCTAAAAAAGCACCCTCATTTATAAAAAAATAACTTAAATATATAACCTCTTTCATCGTTTTATTATATTTTAATCTAATGAAGTTGAGAAAAATAGAACTTTTTTTTTTCTGAAGGAGAAAAATAGAACTTTTTATTATAGGAAATTCCAAAAAGAAAAGACCCTTCTGATGTCATGTAGATGATTGCAACTTGAAAAGTTACTTCATCCACAAAACCAGTATAGACAAGGCTGAAATATTTCTGTCAATTATTTTCACATTAATTCCAAGATTAAGATTGATGTACTGTTGAGCTTTTGACTAAACAAGCAGTCACCCACTCACACAGGCACACTCACAGCTCATAAAAATACTCCAACAATATGTGATTCTCATGTTACCCACGGGTTTTGAATCAAAAAAAAAAAAAACAATATGTGATTCTCATGCAAACACGGACTAACATATAGCTAAGTTATCTTCATCACTTCATGCCATCATGACATTATCTAATATGTCGGTTTTTTTAAGAGCTGTATTGCTCTAATCAAACAGACATTACTTCAAGTAGGCCCTTTTCTTGTTTCATTAAGTAGTACGTCCATGTTATAAAAAATAAATACGATTTTTATTCATATATTTTCAAAATATCTTTTATTATATGATTTATAAGTTCATGATATAGTTTTTAATCATGAAAAAGTATAATAGCTGAAGATGCCGCAAGGCCGTTTGTTGGCTACTATCCTTAATTTAGTCTAATCAAATCACGGGATCACATTTATAATTGATGTTTATTTTATTGGTTTATCAACTTCTTATCTCAATGTTGATTGGATTTAGACATAAAATAGTCTCATATGTGGAAAAGATAGATTTAAAAAACTCTTAGAGCAATTTCATGTTCAAATCTTAAAATATCATGTATCATTCATATCTCTAAAAAGATATACCCCTACAAAACATAAAATATGTATAATATGCCTCTCTGTTTCCATATTGGCTTCAAAAGGTCTTCAAATTTTACTATAGCCACTGTGTGTCTCCGAATCTCCATGGCATTTAACATTTGGAAGGTATACTAAATATTTTGAGACTTTGTAGGGGTCTCCTTGGTGAAATTCTGCCAAAAAAAAACTTAAAATTACACTCTGTATGACCCCCACAATCAAAAGCTGTGATTGGTGGGCCAATAAACTCATAGCCAATCAGCCCAGTTTCATTAGATAGATTCAAGAATTTGGGCCATACTCAAAACCATTCGTATGGACCGTACAGTACTGTACCCTGATGCAATCTGCACCATTAAATTGCATCATGATCTCATGATCAAAGCATAGATGAGATTTGTGCAAGTGTGGTTTCACGTGAAATACTTTTGTTTTGGCGAGCTATGGCCATTCCTTTCTGCATGTTACTTGGCCAAACTGAACTGGCAAACTGCAGACTTTTTTTTAACTGACCAAAAAAAAATTAATTAAGAAAATAACTAAGTTTTTAAATTATTTACGAAACTAGTCGTTTCACTCTATTACTGGGTGAAATAACCAATTTTTTATTTTCCGCAAAAATCGAAAAAACACTGTTTCGCCCCATGGCTGAGCGAAACTTGGCGAAATTAATTTGCTCCGTCATGGGGCGGAACAGTGTTTTTTTAGTTTAATTCAGTGGGAAAAATGAGAAAATGGATGTTTCGTCCCGCTATTCGCCCAGTGATTTGGAGAAACGGTTAGTTTCACAAATAATTGAAAACTTAGCTATTTTCTTAATTAATTTTTTTTTTGCCGGTTCAAAAAAAAAAATTCCAAACTGCACGTCACATATTGAGAGCATTATCAGAAATTATATGTGTAATAACGCAATATTATACATTAAGCATTATAATTTAATTTTGTATAGACACCGCTTATCGGATTGACGCTTATCGGATTGTGTTTCTTTGGGGATTTCTTTTGGCACGGGTACATATTCAGTTATGTTCAAGTATTATTTAGTTGGTGCAGAGATTAACGCAGTATCATTCAAATATTCCAATGATACGATATCTTTATTTAGGTTCTTTCAGAAAGGAAAAGAACACATAAAAGAGTTATGTTATGCTGGAGTGGAGTGGAGGTGGAGATTCCATGTAGGTCCAGACATGTGCCCTAGGGAAGGGCAACTCATCTCAAAAGGAAGTAGTCCCGTTTTCTCCATTCCCTCTTGTCCAAGACGGATTAGAATTTTGAGCTAACTTACGTGGCCCATTCCCTGTCCATATATTGATTTGATGATACGGAACAAATGGATAACTGTAAGGACCCACGTATCAGGAAGAACTTCATGTGAGAATCTTTTGGTGGATATACTCGTCTATATGAATGATAATCAATAGTTCTTCTATAGTCTCCATCTTTATCTCCAAAAATGAAAAAATTCTAGGAAGTTCAATTCCTGGTTCTAGAAATAATTCAATTCCATTTCTGATTTGGAAACATCGACTCAGTTTGACAAGTAAATAAAGCACTGGAAAGGGCCTCAAGTCAAGATGCATAAAAGCTCAAACAGTATTTCATATTATGAATATGAACAAAACAGGAGCCCGTTAAAGTATGTAATAGGCCTTAAGATGCATAAAGGCCTAAAAGATGCCGCTTGAGCCTTGAATGTAACTATGGACTTCAACACCTAAACATGACATTTTGAAGTTCTAAAAATTGTCAAGTTTTCAAAATTTCGAAATGCAATAAAAATCTTACAATAGATTCATGAGACATGATACTGGGCCTCATATTTGAGCCTCAATTATGGCCTGCCAAGTTCTTTTTTGAAATCTTGAAAACAATATAATTTTTCAATACAGTATATTTGTTAATATAAAAGTATAATCTACTGTCATAATAATATACTTATATGCAAAAAGAATATAATATTTTATAAATCAGTATATATTTGTTTTATAAAATTGTATATATTTTTTAAAAAGAATACACATTCTGACATTCAAACAATATATATATAAGCTTATAGAAACAGTACATATTAAATAATATATTCCTTTGTGAGCTTAACGGGAAAATATAGAAATATAAAATGAGGGTAAAAAAAGATATAAGGTATAACTAGTATACACTGCACAGATTCATAGAAAAAGTATATAAACAAGAGCATTTATAAGCATGTATTGTATAGGTAATATAAGAGAGAGCTGACTCAGTTGACATATTCAACCCCTATCCTTTGGAGATGGACATATGTTATAGCCTTCTAATGGGGCGATTAAAATGCCCATTCAACTCAAGCAATGAATGCCTGCTCATTTCCTACCTTTAATATGAAGGCTCAAAATCCCAAATTTCCTCAAAAGTCAAAAACTAATACCTTATTTTTAGTGATAGACAGTATTTTTTTTTAAGTTATAAGGTCCTAATTCCAACATGTCATGAATTAGACTAATAGTTACAAAGAGGCATGAACTTAGTTTAGTGATACCATGGCTCTTGGGATCTTGAAATATCAGTACAAAAAAGATAATGAAATTAATAATACGATTTTAATTGTATGGCCCGGCCCCAACAATTAAACACGGTTTTAATTGTGCAATATCACATGCAAAATTACAGTAAACAGAGGCCGGCCCTTAAAAGTCATATACGTAGTAAGAAACTTCAAAACATGTTACTCAACTAGTAACTAAAACATTGTTTTTCATTTTGATTTGATTAGTCATATAGGTAGTAAGAAACTTCAAAACATGCTACTCAAATTAACTAGAAAATATTCTTAGTGAAAAAACATTTATTTCATTTTGATTTGATTAGTCTACAGTTCCCATCACTTTCATCTTAACTGCCAAGAAGTTGGGAGGAATTAAAGAGAGTTGGCTATAAGATGCAAATTGTCAACTTTTGATGCTCCACGATTAAATTAGAAAGGCTCGGGCCAAATCAAGCTCATACAAATGCAGTTGCAAAGCTAGCCAAGTCAAACAGAGACTAGTAATCTAGTGCTAAGAAACTAATGGCATTTTTCACGAGGCATTTGTTTTTTAGGCAAGAATCCAAATTTGATCTTTTTTCTTCAAAATGTTCGTAACAACCAGTTTTAAATATTTACTTCAAGGGGCAATTTTTTTCTTCTGAAGTGTCAGCGCCATTTATGTATCACGATTTTTTCTAAATTATGGATTATTTGGTAAATTAGAATTTTTAATCATGATCGATGCTTCTTTCCTTTAATGCTGGCTTAAAGATGATCAATACATCTTCTATTTTCATTATTTCATATTCTGATATTTTTTATCTATCTAATATACTTACGCAACACAACAAAATAAGAATATCATTAGTGAGAATATCAGTATAAATCAGCCTGAATTAAAATCAGGGCCCAGATTGGACTTTTTAGGAAGATTTTGGACCATTTTAAGTACCATATTTATGACCTGCTATAACCTAGCATGTTCTTACAACTAATAGACTTATTTGTACTTTCTCCACAGTAATTTGAAATACTTGATTGGAGCTAAAAGAATTAGCATTTGTAGCATTTAATTAGTTAAAGCTAAAAGATTTGCGCTCACTTGATTGAAGCTGAAAAAAAGTAGAAAAATATTTTTTAATGCACAAGTTTGAATCCTTGGTGAAGAAATTTGAGCAAATCTTTTTTTCACCTTCACTCGAATGGAAGCAATTCTGCAAATTCAATCACACAAGTACTATTTTTACAAATAAAAAAGGCTTTTTGTCATATGAAGACTGCCTCTTTAACCGTGATCTACAAAATTTCAACAACTTAATCAGAATCACATGATTTATAGCAATATATTTCAATTAACACAAAATGATATTATTCCTGTTCCAACTTCCATCCATTCCATATTTTATTCAGGAAGTAGGAATATATAGGTGGGTATTGAATTGAATTGAATTTGATAGCTATTGTACGCCATTTATTAAATCCTCAACTAATTGCAAATCAAATTTAAAACTAAGATCAATCCGCCAGAAAAATAACGACATCACGAACTATAGCAGATTATTTCGGGCTAGTTATGCAAATATGGTAAATTTATAAAGTTATGCATGCATATAAAATGTTGTATTTCTTTTTTCTTGTCCATTTTACTTTATGGTTTCTGTGTAGTTTTTCCAACAAGAGAGATGGGCCAAGGCAAAGGAAGAAGCTTGAGGGAAAAAGAGTCAAGTCTCTTTCAGGCCTCGAGTCATGACTCGAATCATCATGTAAGGATAATATATCATGTGAGCTAGATTCCATCTCGACAATAATTCTAGGTACAATTTACTTACAATTTTCTTGATGTGATTTATTTATAGTAAAAAAAATGAGGGGTACTACACTCGACCACATGTTTCATTCTTTCTAAAATGGCCTCATATGTTCTCTCTAAAATTTAAATAATCGTGCTAGATGCGAGATTCGAATCCATTATCTATAAAAAAGTTTTTTTTTTGGACTCCTCAAGTTAGGAGGTTTATTTGAAAGAAATTATTCTTGGCGAATATCGAACCCACAATCTCTTGGCTAGTGGGGTGGTGCATTTACCGCTTTGGCTAGCAACTTTTGGCACATCATTCTAGTTGAAGTAAAATTAATGTAATTTGTACAAGTAATCATTTGTTTCGTTCTCTTTAGAATGACCTTATATGATTTTATCTAATTTTTTTAATCAATTCTGCTAGGCACGAGAGTGGTTTATATATTAACTTCTTTGGTAATTTTTTTTTATGGAAACATTTAGGAATTTTCACTAAAAAAAACTTCTTTTGTAGTTCATCTCTCTTGGTATTGTTGTGCCTCGCTTCATTTGGGCTTAATATTATCTTTATTGAATAATAATCAATAGACAATCATTTGTTGTTGCTTTATTAATGAAACTAATAGAAGTATTTACAAAGCGAAAAAAAAAGAATGTCAAAAAGAGAGGAAAAGAGAAATCGATTGCTAAATCTAATTGAGCTTATTTTTAGACGTATCTTCCTTCATATGCTTTTACATTAACATCCTGATGATTTTTTAAATCATAACTCTAATCTAATGATTTTTAAAATATCAATAGTATATCAACTGATAACTAAGTCACTTAATGATGAAAGTTGGATTTTAAAATGCATCTATACTCTTAAAAAAAGAGATCTAGCCTTCCTACAAAATCAAATTCTAGAGGACTATTATCCTATACGATTAAGGGTGTCAATCTCACAAGTGAAAAGAAGATCAAGAAAAAGATGGATGGATGAAGACAGAAAACAAGTTTGGCAATTGCTTGCATAGGCTTCTTCTTTAAAGTAAGTGATTCCATTAGGTCTGGCTTATTCAATTATCAAATTAATCAAACAAATATATTTTAAAAATATCTTCAAAATTGATTTGTCTATTCAATTTCACTTAATAAATCAAATTAAATTTGAAATGATGTTAATTTATATCTTTTGCAAACATAAAATATATTTTGTCCCTTTTTATCTTTAAATTTTTTAACCACATTTTATTATGTGGTGAGCAAAGCGAGCTAGTGGACAGTAGATGCCAAAAGAGAGAACTTTATTGCACAAGCCAAATCTCCAAACCAACCAACCAACCAACCCAAGTGGGAACCTTATTACACACACACACAAAAGCATAACAAAAATTGCCATATTTCTAGACATTTCATAAAATCCAACACATCTTGAAACAACAAAAAACAATCCCCAAACGAGCTTAACCATAAAAGTTTTTTCATCATACTAGCAAAAGATTAAACAAACCTACTATATAGTTCTATATTAAACTTGTTCATCGCCGGTTTAACAGATTACACATATATAACCAATCCATTAAGCCAGCGTTCAAACAAACAAACTAGTTCACAAACCCTAGTTATAAACTAACAAACCAAATCTCTCGATCCATTAATAAAACCAACCGGACCCATCTTGCTTCTGCAATCCGCTCGCATAATCAACCGTCTGCACATTAAACCCTGATCCAAACCTATACTCTCCACTCGGATTCAAACTCAACCCGTTCTGCTGATTCCCATAATTCTGATTCATCGTAATTGCATCACAATTGCGGGGGAAGAATTGCGGGGCAAACCCGCCAGATCCATCATCGTCAAACACGCTCTCATTTTGACTGTAGAAATTATCTTTCGAGCTCAAATTACTATCGTAAAAACTCATCAAATCGGTGATCGATTTCTGTCCGTCAGATAGCAAATTGCAATCCGATATGCTTATCGGATTGACCACGCTCGACCCGGTTTGACCCGGTTGACTCTGATTATAATAAACCATCGGTTTGTTCTCCATAAAAGACAAAGCAGAAACGTCATTATTACTCTCACAATTACCATTATTACCATTATTATTATTACTATAATTGCAACTAAACCCATGTCCATTTCTCGCGTTCCTATCCACAAATCCAAGCCTGGTTTCACTTCTTGGGCACCGCAAATTATCACACGTATAGACCCGACCCATTAACCCGTTATCTTCTCCCTCTCTCTCTCCTCTTCTCTTATTCAAAAACTCCACATCAATCTCCTCTTTCATCACAAACCTCTCACCATCATTATTACCACAATTATTATAACTTCCATTAACATTAAACCGGCTTTCTTCTTCTTCTCGCACCGCCACCTCGCTCTTACAATCCTCCGCTCCTTCCACATCATACTCACTCAAACTACTATTAAAACTCCCCGATCCAATCAAACCGCCAGCTGGCGGTAAAACGACACCTGGATTCAAACTCACATAAATATCCTCTTCCTGTTTCAAAACCGCCAGCCAGGTCGAAATTTCCTTAGCCGTCATTTTATCCTGCAAACACTTACTCTGCCTCACCAGCCTCCTTATCTTCTCAATATCAGGCGACATGTGTTTAATCACAGCCGTCAAAACACTCACTTTCCAAGCCTTCTTCAAATCGTGCGGCTTCTTATAAGGCGGCGGACTTTGACTTTGACTTTGACTTTGGTCAACCAACTGGAGATCTCCAGTCGGCCACCAAGGCGGCGCGATTCCCTTCTCGAGCGGAAACCGTCTCTGTGGCGGATCGCAATGCTGCATCAGAGCCGACAAAAGCGACCCCAGCGTAGTATCCTGCAATTCCTGCAGACTATGCGGGATACCGGGTCCGGACCCGGTATCGGTTTCCAAACCCGGTACGGAATTTTCCGCCTGATATTTCATTATCGCGGCGGGCCCGTTACGGTCGAAACGGACTTTCTCTTTCCACCAGGCTCGCAAGTTGTCTGACGCGCCGCTGACAGGCTTCCCCTTTTCAGGAATTATTCCGTACACAAAACCCTGAGCTTTACAAACCTCCATCATTTTTAACATGTATTTCAAGATCCCGTCTTGGGCTCTCGACATCTTCTTCCTGCGAGCCTGTTCCTGCGTCTGACGACGCGTCAGATCTGACGCGCCGCCGGCTTGATCCTTCGGGGAAATTAGGGTTTGCTGGTGTTGGGCTTCTTTGAGGCGTTTTAAACGGAGGCGATCGCGCCACATGCGCCGTTCGAGATCTTCGATGTCTAATTCGTCGTCAGAATAATCGTCGCCAGTTGCGTCGCCAGTTGGGTTGGATAAGTCGGGTTCGGAACCCGGTAGGAAGTCGGATCCGGTGTAGGATTTGGTAGGATTGGATGGGATCAGGTGGGAGAAGTTGTGGGGGGCGGAAAAGACCATTTCGTCCGGTAAGATGCCTCCTTCCATCATGGCATGGAGTGAGGGGTAGAATCGTCCTTTTGAGGATTTGAGACTTGATTGGAGAGAGGTGGGATTTGTTTGTTTCCTGTGGGATTAAAAAGGGGTAGTAGATTAGAGGATGATGCGTGTGGAAGGAATAATTGTGGTAATTAATTTAATTATGTCTTAAGAAAGGAAGTTAAATCCAAGAGTTGGTTGATTAATCTGCACAGACTTGAGGGATAGATACGGAATTAATAATTGAGTGTGTAAAGATGTAATGAAGTAAATGAAAACAAGTGTTTGTGCAATTAATGGGAAACCAAGAGGTGTTTTTGATTGAGTAATTTTTATTTTTATTTTTATTTAGGAGAGGGATCCATTGGATCAAGAGCATTAATTACGCATAAATTTACCAAATTTTAGTTTCAAGACTAAAATTAATCCAGAAAAAGAAGAATATGGTTCCAACCAAATCAGAAAGCTTTTTGAAAGGGAGATTTGATCATCAAAAGACTGATGTTAGCTATAGACTACTAAAGTAATTTTAAATATATCAGATTAAGAAAATTGATGGAAATTTCTGCTTAAAAAGAGTGAAACTTTATAATTCTTAATATCCAACAACGGAAGAAATAGGCTAATTAATTAGACGTAAATAGTATGAAATTATGAAGAAAAAAACAAGGGGCCGATTAGAAATTTGGAAGATCCATATATGGGGAAGAAAATAAATATCATTTCGTTATCTACCTAGCTAGCAAGAGATGTCTAGCCTATTGGAAGCAAAATATCCCAAAAATAGAAAGAATGAAATTGAATTTATGCAAACAAAAATTATTATTGAAAGATCAGTCGAGTCAAAAGGAATTCACTGAACAAAAAACATGTCTTATGATTTTTACCTACCCCATACTTGAAATTTCTCCAATTAAGACGAAAAATCAACAGTGATTATTCTCTCAGTCTCTAAATCAACATCTAAAAAAATCCTACTAAAACCCCCCAAAATAACAAGGAATTAATTACTATTACAAGCTTAGAAAAAAAACCAAAAAAAACCTGAAACTGCAACATACAAACAGATAAAAGAAAAAAGACTAAAAAGAAACAGAAACAGAAACAAACCTTTTGGGTTTTGTAAAAGATGGGTATTAAGCCAATAAAGCTCGGGTCCTTGCCATGATCTGGGAAAACAGAGGCGATAAAGAGAGAAGGAAAGGAGAAGAAAGAGCCAGAGAGAGAGAGGAATAGATAATACCAAGTTGAGAGGGTGCTTGGAAACAGGGAGAGGTGTACATTAAAAGGCCCAAATTATAAATTAATACTTAAGTGGTCCTCTCTTTCTCTATCTCTCTCGTTGTATTTGCGTAGATAATTGGTGGAGGAAGAGAGAAAGAGGGACTGAAAAGAGAAGTACAAAAATGGAGGATGATATTTTTATACAGTAGTGACACAAAGTAAGAACCAGAATCAGAGAGTAAAAGTTTTTCTATCATCAAGTTACTCGAGTAGGGTTTTTTTTTTTGTCAAGTCTCTCTACTTTTTGACCTTTTCCTTTCCAATATTCAAAGTTACATCTTATGACGACAGTTTGAAAAGAAAGAAAAAAACTGTTCATTTAACAGTAAAATAGATGTTAAGCGAATAAAAATATCTCTAAATACTTTATTAATACAGGTAATACTTCATTTTTGTTATAAAATAATATATGGTTTATTGAAAATCCTATTTTTAGCTCAAACTGAATTCAATTATTGAATTCCAATTCCATAATTGTTACATTTCTATGTTGTAATGTATATCCAAAAATATATGTTTCACAAATCAGTGCCTGTCCCGGTTTCCAGGAGGGCACCTTGCATGCATTTAATTCCAAGATAAAATGGGATATTTTTTTTCATGTCCTGTTTTGGGAAAAAATTCAGTTCCTTCCAACCCTTACATCAATGTAAGATAAATCATACCAAAAGAAAAGGTCATGCCATTCATTAATCAAGACAAATATCAGTAACCAATTTTGACATAGGAGAGCCAAAATTAATACTTATATATACTCAAATGCTTGTAAATTCTCTTTATTTCTCCTCTCTTTTTTTTTTTTTTTTTTGAGAGGTACAATAATTTTGAAATTTAATCATATTATAATACACTATAAATCTAAATAGGCATAATATGTATCGATAAAATTCTTGTAAACTCTAAGACTCTAAGAACATCATTTTGTATTAAAATTTGTTCATGTAAAATATAGTAAATTATGTCTTTCGGAAAAGAAAAAAAATATAGTAAATTATGGACTTCTAAATTTCCAAATTCTTAAACATAGTAAAGTGATGAATTATTTACTACTACAAACATAAACCTTCTGATTCTAATGTTTCCCTTAACATTTTTTTCTACTACTAACATAAACCATACATTAATTAATCCACAACACAAACCTTTCATCAAACGAGAATTTACATTGACATAACAACTTAATTAAATGCAATCTCCTACTCACCCCCACTTGATCAAAAACTTTAACTAACATCAAAATCACAATATTACAATTATCGTGCTCAACATAACTTGTCAGAGTGACGAACTTTAACTATATATGATTAAATTAGTATATTTTATATATAAATTGAAAATTATGCATATACCGTCTCTCTAAATTTTTGATGTACCGCGCGACTATAACTGGCCACTACCTCCACATGAATCAATCATACCATACTTTACCTATACATAATACACCAAAATAATTCGTTCTTTATCCCGGACCAGGTGCATAGAAAACCTACCAAAATCCGGACTCAAAACAGGCTTTCAACAAACCTTCAAATCCCTTTAAGTTTGACGGGTTTCAAATCCGGAGCCGCCGCCAAAAAAAAAAAACTTTCTCTTCGCCCATGTGCGGCTTTCTGAAATAACGCCACGTGGTGAATGCGGGCTCCATGACTTTTGCTCATGGTGCTCGACACGTCCGCACTTTTCCATCAGGAAAAGAAAAGAAGAGCAAAAACAAGGAAAAATGTTAGAGAAATGATCTCTCTGACAAATTCAGCAAAAATAATTAAGTCTCTTGGATTATTGTGAGCCAGTCGTTTGTCTAGACAAGGGTCTGCACGTTAGATATGTAAATTTTTTTTTTTTTTGAATTGTTAGATATGTGAAATTATTAATAGAATATTGTTTTGTTTAGTGTATTTATGAGATTGTTGGGTTCTTTATGCGTTGTATTTCATGCAATTTTATTTGTATTATAATTTTTATTTTTTATTGCTGGTCTGATAATAATTTTCTAAACACATATTTGGAGGCAACATTTGCTGGGCTGTCACTTGTCAGGACATTATTGACGGGATAATGAAGATCTGACCCAATAATTAGCTTTTGATGAGTTTAATTACAAGGCGACGCGTGTCTCGTGTCTTCCAAATTAATCAATAATAAAATACACCCAGTTTCACGACTATGTCTAATGAAAACTTTAATAATCTCTGTTAAACTTGACCTGACACATAATTAAATACGATAAAGTACAGATTAGGGAAAATAAAACAATAATTAGTCATCACTTACGAGCTTTATTACAAAATAAATATCTCAACAAATAGCAGCCTACCACGTACTCAAATCCCCACGTGCTTAACCCGATTAATTAACCCAAATCATTTTTTCCCTAACAATTTATACCAACTTCCTTCACTTAGCGTAATTTGTTGTTATTTGTTAATAAATGGAAAAGAAAAAAAAAGTTACTAGATGCGCAGTAAAACTTTCGTTTTTTAGCTCGGAAATTGAAGTACAAAAACTCGTCGGTGCTTTCGGATGAAAATCATGAGAAATGATCACAGACGTACACGACGTACACGGTTGAGATTGGCGAATCGGAACCGTTCATTTTGTCCACATTATGTTTTCGGCTCCTGCACGTTGGGGACAACAGAGACGGGCCAGGCCACCTGGAAAATACACAAACATAAATGGAAGATTTTCTAAAATACCTCAACTTTTCTGAAAGTACAAGTGATTTTTCCAAATTTTGGGTTAATTTATATGCTAAAACAAGTAAAAATTTTAACCTTTAATTAATAAAAAAAATTAATTTTTTAGCCACTACCGTCACAAATGCTGGCGGTACACACTGTTTTTGACTAATTAACCCTATTTAAGCAACCTAATGCAAAAAATGAAAAAATGACCTCTACCGTCAGTATTTTTTACAATATAAGCTCTGTACCGCCAGAATAGCTGACGGTAGTGCTAATTATTATTATTTTTTCATATGGATATTATTTGCTCAATTATTTTCCAAAAAAATGCTACTTAAAAATAAGTCATATTTTAATAGGGCTCTATCATATTTTATTTCCGTCTTTTAGTTTTGTTGATGTGGAATTGCGGATTGAATTCTATTATTTAGCTTTTGAGAGAATTAAAGTTAACATTCTATCCACTAGGATGATACTTGCTTATTAGTTGATTTTCATACTATATTTTTTATGGTAAAAATGAAAGAGAAGATATTTTTTTGTGATATAGTATTCTAAAATATTGTTTTTTGATGCTATCTTAGTATACAATATTTTATTTACGGTAATATTATTACATAAAATATTATTTATTTATATAGTTTTATCATATAATTTTTTTAAATAAATTGTTATCATATAGTTTCGAATGATGATATTTTTCATCGGTGAAACAGTTTTATAGAGACCGGTGAATTATGTCTCTTTCTTCAAGATTTTGACAAAACAGTATGTATTTCTATATATTTAATCTTCATTCTCTCTCCCTAAAAAATTTGAACAATACTAATTAGTGATGAAAAATCTTTTTGATAACATCAATAAATTGAGACAAGCTCCACAAGCTCCATCACTATTTTTATGTTCTCCGGTCAAACATGAATATGCATTTAATTTCTAGTTTAACTCAAGCATCTTATATTCAAATTTTTTAATTCATCTTTCACCATCATAGTGAAACTGCGATCAATACCATCAGATGGTTTTAGAGGCATAAAGAAGCCAAGGTGGTTTTGAGAAGTCTGATTCTTCTGTGGCTAAATAGGATATACAACCGGCAGTCATACAATCAGGGTCACTCACGATTGTATGATTGCCGATTGTATATCCTGTTTGGCCACAGAAGAATCCGGCTCGGTTTTGAGGGTCCCTCAATAGTCAATATATATAATATCTCATTTTTGGAGGACTTATATTCAAATAAGGGCCGGTCAAAGTGCCTACCATGGTCCCAAATATCGACCGTCCACGTTTCACAAAATTCAATCTGAGATGTCTATATTGCTTTCAAGTTCTGTCCAAGAGATAAACTATGCTTTATTCTTTCACTATCTCGCCAAACTGGAAATGGGGGAACGCAGTTGGCATCTGGCAACATGAATACTTACATTTCACCTCCATTTATTCAAAAGTTGTTTTAGTTTTATACTTTTGTTTTAGCTTCTTCAGGATTTAGGAAGGCCGCGAGTTTCTTAGGAATGGAGAGGATATGAGAAGGGATTTGAGAAGGGGGGGTCCAAATATTTAAATCTATTCTTGAAGCATACGTATGATTGATTATACTCATCGTGCAATCTTTATCATTTTCTAATCTTTTTCACTCAATAAAAGTAGCAAGTTCAAGGGAAAATAAAAGGAAGAACAAATGGTACATTTTTTTTCCATACAGGGAAATGGTCTAAGAGAGCACCAGGTGGTAGATTAAGCAGATCAGTGACAATGACACAAGCATGGACTTGTCTGCAATGTGGGGCCAGATAATAAGAGTTACACGTGTAGCATGTCTATTAGGACAGTCTGTATAACGTGGTTATATCATTATATGTCTGGATCAGGTGCCAAGGTGGCATATTTTTAATTTGGTCTGTTGTTTTATCCGAATTATTGTTTTTTGGACGTTTAATTCTCATGATTAATGTGGTGTTCTTGCAATTATAATGATATGAGAACTTTACACAAAAAAGTTTGATATATGATAAGCTAACTTTAATTCTAGTTGATCTATTTGACTAAATACAGCATTTAATTTTCAAGTGTATAATATGAGTCGTCTAACTTTCAATTTGTCCAAAATAAGTTAATTAATTTTTCATCTGTTTACTGACGAAAATGATACGCAGATGACATGTCATCATTGATTTAAGTAATAAATATCATCACTAATTTGGGAACTCGAATAATTATCTCGAATTTTACAAAATTACGAAGGTCATTCAATTTTACAATTGTATCACTATATACCACTCAATTCCAAATATGTATCATTCAAGATCACTCAGCTCTAAAATATTATCATAATGCATTATTCAACTTTATAGTATCATCAACATGAGATCGTTTCATTATCATAAAATGTCATTCAACTTTAAAATCTAATCACAAAAGATCGCTTGAGTGGCGTCTTATGCTAATGCTTTTATAGATTATGTGTATCACTTATATATTATAAGTTTTATCAATAGATTATGTGATACGTTTATTAAAATATTGTACATAGTTTTGCTAATTAAAAAATCAACAATGAGAATATTAATGCTAATACTTTAAGAAAATGAGAAATACTAGATTCTATTATATATAACCTTGTTTAAAGAAAATTTAAGAAAATAACTTAAAAGAAATTAATTGCATAGTTTATTTTACAAATATTAAAACAAACATAGATTCATATAAAACTTCAGTCGAGTTCATCAATAGATCGTTGATTTTTCTCATAATATTTGTTTACGAAGTTATTACTTAAATTGTTTTATTTTTCAAACTCAATGTGTGCTTGCACAAATTAAATCAGAAGTAATATTTTTTTAACTTACTTTATATAACTATATTATATTATTTTATATGTAAGTCAATTCTAAATATTATTTGAACTTTGTGTCATTGTAATTTCATGCAATTTATTTTGTTGAGGAAATTAATTCCAGTTATTTTATATAAAAATAAATAATGCAATTAAAATATTCACAGTGCAGTGCTAGTATTACCGTAGTTCTCAATAAGTAAGAATGAAAGTAATTATTTCATGTGAATTAAGAATGACATCAACATGCATTTAAGGAGTAATACTTAATTTTTTGTACTACAAACTTATTTTGTGTACTACACATTGTGAGTTTCTTTTGTAGTGCCCAAGTCAAATATATGACCCCATGAGAATAGTTATTTTAAATTTATAATCCGTGATTCCCTCACAAAAAATTACAATCCGTGTTTTCATTGAAAAAGCCCGTTTTTGTACTTCACTTCTACCATTATCTTATAAACTTATTTTGTTAAAAGAAAGATAAAATGTGAAAAAATGGTCAATTGGTCACTTAACTCTTGGAAGAAAAACTCCGCCAGGCGGCAGAGTGAACGAAGAAGAGGAGAGAGAAAGAGAGTGATTCTGGTACGAAAATATTCTGTCTGGAATCTAATCCTCGAGATATTTATCTAACATACGATTCTATCTTCTGATTCTTAAAATTTAGGAAATGAAAAGCCGGACTCTAATATATCTGCTTCTTAGATATCTTATTTTCTTAGATTGGACTTAAGTTGTAAAAGCCTAACTGTTTTTCTTTATTCTTTTTCTTTTTTTAATTGAAATATGTAAAAAGAAAAGAACTATTTAACCATTCAGATTATATAATGAAAATTTACTTTGGAAGGGGGATAACTAAGTCTCCTCCAACTTCTTTAAAATAAAAAAAA
This sequence comes from Juncus inflexus, assembly GCA_024447665.1. NCBI lineage: Eukaryota > Viridiplantae > Streptophyta > Magnoliopsida > Poales > Juncaceae > Juncus > Juncus inflexus. The sequence continues at coordinate 2,526,423 of JAJHPC010000005.1, forward strand.
ATAAAAAAACTCTCTTAGATGTATAGATTTAGAAATTCAAGGTCACATGGTGTCGTGAATGAAGAAACAAAAATGTATCTCTCCTTAGAAACAAAGAAACATTTGCATGTGTGATTGTTAAACAAATGATCATTAGCTTAAAAAAATGTTAAAGGCATCATTGAACTAGCCAAATCAAGAGATAAACAAACGTTAACCAAATCTTTCGAGATTTGATTCATTGCATAATCACAAACTTTTCAACCAAGAAAAATTGGGGTTTGGGATGAGGAAAAAAGCCTTGTCTCATGATTCATAAAAAAAAAAGAAACAGATAAACCCTTGTTTGTTAATAAGAAGAAGTCTACGTTCATCCAATTGGGCAGAAATAGCTTTACCTAAGGATTAAAAGCTAATCAAGTTTTATAATAGTATAAATCTTTTTAAATTTTTCTTTCAACAGAAATATAAAAAGTGAAAAGATTTGATCCTGTGATATAGAGGAACTTGCCCACTCAAAATTGAGATTAGAAGAACAGATCCTATCATCGAGATTTCGGTTCAATTTTTCACCAAACACAATGAAATATTTCCTGTTCATTCTAAAATTGCAGGCCCATTAAACTTTGGAGGCCTAATTTTGAGTTATATATTAAGTTGAGCCCTATAGGCAATACTTTCAGGCCCATAAAAATTAAGGCCTGATAGTTAATTTTAAACCACTTGTCATATTTATATTTGCATTAATAAATTATGTACTAAAAGTCTAGAAGTGGTTCTAAATTTCAAATTATATGAAAATAATGTATTAACTACAGTAGGCTCTGCTTCAATAATCTTCACACCAACTGTAGCTGACACGTAACATCACAACCTATATAACAACCAATCACATTCATACAGATTTGCTGATGTGTACATTTGAGATTTTTAGACCCACACTTGTCTCCAATTTAACATCATTTCACTATCTTGCATGCGCGTTTCAGGCAATATTAACGCATCACGCCAACACAAAAGAATAGAAAAAAAGTTAAGAAAAAAATGAAGAAATGAAGAATGAATTAAAAGACATCACAGTTCTTGTGTGAACCTAGTAAACCGTGAAGCTTGATGCAATAAATGAAAATGTTAATAAATGGAACCAAGTGTAATTTGTGATGCTGTAACTCGACTCGCCGCTCGTTTGATTTTCAATTGATGGTAAACCTAAATTACAAAATACAATGTGTTAATCAAGGTTTAGAATTTCGTTAATTTTGTAAAAAATTTGTTTATATATATGGAAAATTGAAGGTTAATTAAGTGATTGTGTTTGATTTGAAATTGTGAGGAATGTTCAAAAATTTTGTGACCTATAGATAAAAATAAAAAATTTAACAGTAGCATTTCTTACTGGGTTTTATCCAAATTTCGTTTGATGGAGATAACATTCCAACTGGAGCTCCAATCACTGCATGCAAAAGAAAACCTACTATTTCAGCTTCGAAAAGCGATTCTCTCAAAATTACACAAGATAGATTAAAATTTTAGAACAATTACAAACCTGAACAGAGGCTAGTTGGTGGTGCATTGACGCGACAAATGGTGGGGAGAGTTAGAACCCTAATTGTATCAATCTGAACTCCATAGTTATTATAACCGGCAACGAACTGGCACCAACAGACTTTCAACTCTTTCTCTTTCTCTCTGGACATGAGACCAGCCATGGCAGAGCAACAACCCTTTTCAGGCCTCGTGAGATTACTTCCATTAATGACGTAGGTTAAGCATGGAATCCAGTTGAAAAAAGATGTGTTACAATCGAGAGATGAAGATGGAGATTGTACTGAAACGAGTGATTTTGCAAGATAGAGATGAGTTTGGAAGAATAAGAAGAAAATGAAGAGACGAAGGAGAGTGGATGATGCGTTGGTTTGCATGTTGAATGTTTTAATTTTTTTGGGATGTAGAAGGTTGTGGGTGGGGGAGAATGGTGAGGTGTTTGTCATAAAATGATAAAAGTGCGAGTCATATGTTGTTTGTGTGTCTGCATATATAATTTATGATATTTATGTGGATATGTTTATGAATTAAGATAGAAGAAGTTACTAATAATTTTTTTTTAATTATCATTATCCAAACAGGTCAAAGAAATACTTCCTTAAAGTATATGATATTTTCTTTGTTTAGATTCTTATTTCTTCAAAAGAAGACCGGACAGGTACGTGTCTGGGTTCTGGCCAGGGTCTCTGATAGTTCTGAGTGGAATGATCAACGCAATATAAAACAGCTGGTGCACTTTTAGATTCTCTTCTATCTCTACAGACATCAGTTGCATTGAAAAATGTAAAGCCTCCCAAATGATGTCACATTTGTTTGGTGGATGATGAGAAGCCAACTCAGCTAATGTGGCCTGCTGAGTGCTGACACCTCAGCAAACATCAATTAAGATTAATATGTTGTAAGAATAATGAGAGGCTCTCCTATACACATTTCTTATCAAATGAATCAAACTTTGCATTTCTCCTAACACTTTGAGCTTTATATATTTTTTTCATTATTTATTTTGTGGGTGTTGGTCAGAGCAGAGGCTCAAGTAAAAAGCTGGTGCACTTTTAGATTGTCCCTGCACAAAGCTATATGCCACTTGCTAGTGACATCCTGTTTTTATGGGGACTTTCTTGCAAATTCATAATGCAGCCTTTTCTTTTCTTTTTCAAATGTTGCCCTAGTTAATTCTTGCTTTTACCTTCTGTATTTTCTGTTTTAATTATTTGAGCTATATTGTAAACCCAGGAAAAACAGGCCATCATTATTTAGGACTTGAAAGCAACAAGCCCAATACTGAACTTCAAATCACAGCCTATTGGGCTATAATATTATTACTTCATTGAATGCTATATAATAAAATGTATCCCTAATCACAATGGGAGATGATATTTTGAGAGCGTATTTCTTATTTTGAGAGCTTAGAATACGTAGTAAAAGTGCTCTCAGAATGTATTCATGCTCTCAAAATAAGAAATGTGCTCTCAAAATATCATTTCCCAATCACAATTAAGTTGATTAAACCCACCATTATTGACTTAGTTAAGCAACTTGAGCTTCACACACTAATTTCCTCATTCTTCTATTCCAGTGTCAATAATCACTATAACAAATGAATCAGCCTGCTACTCTATCAACCTCAAAATTCCATCACGTCAAATCGCCATTTTCGCACAAACTCCACTACCCCCAATCGACTCGCATTGCATTCCGTCCACTCCCTGGATCCGTCGTTGCTTCAGTCAGTTTGAATCACAGGTCAGAAGGATTAGATTAACACACGAGTTAATTTGAATTATATATTGTATTTGACCTATCATTAATCATTTTTATGTCTTGTTCGACAGGCAAAAACAAGAGCTTCTAAGTTCGAAAGAGAAAATGAATCCAGAAAGGTAGTTTCTTTACTTCTCCTTGAACTAATTTTTCCTTGATTTGAATCATTACACAAATATATATATTTTTTCAATATTTGAATAGAATAGCAGTGGTGACTGGATCGAACAGAGGAATCGGGCTGGAGATCTCTCGCCAGTTGGCGCTCAACGGAGTGACCGTGATTCTCACTGCGCGAGATGAGAAGAAAGGAAACGACGCGTTAAATTCACTTAAGACAGAACCTAATTTGTCGAATATTATTTTCCATCAACTTGATGTGTGTGATTCTGACAGTGCCGCTTCGTTGGCTGAGTTTATAAAATCTCGATTCGGAAAGCTCGATATATTGGTAAATTTTTATTAAATATCTTTCTTTAATCAGAATTTATTACCAAATTTGGATTTTTTTTACCATTTAATTGTTTTAATAATGGAATTATTTTGTATATATTTAGGTTAATAATGCAGGTGTGGGAGGAGTTTCAGTTGATGTAGAGGGACTTAAAGCTCTTAACATTGACCCAAATATTTGGGTATATAATTTTATTATATTTAACCCCATTTTTCTACATTTTCTTACATAAATCTAAATTACAATGCCAAAGTAAATAATTTTTTTTACTGAAATAAATAATTAACAATGTAGACGTCGGGCAAAGCGGTAGATATGATTCAAGAAGTAGTAATCCAAACATACGAAGGAGCGGTAAATTGTCTAAACACAAATTATTACGGTCTCAAAACTACAACAGAATCTCTTTTGCCGCTTCTTTCTCTCTCTAAATCCGGCGCTAGGATTGTAAATCTCTCCTCTCTCCGCTCCGAACTCAACCGGTTGCCCAATAAAAAATTACAAAACGACCTTAGAAATATAGATAATTGGGATGAGAATCGTTTAGAACAAGAAGTAATAACCAAGTTTTTGAAGGACCTAAAAGAAAATAAACTTGAGGAGGCTGGATGGCCGATAATGTTGCCGGCTTATAGCGTGTCGAAACTTGCGGTGAATGCTTACACGAGGATTCTTGCGAAAAGGTACCCGGAAATGCGGATTAATTGCGTGATGCCTGGGTTTGTGAATACCGAGATTAATTGGAATACGGGGGTGTTGAGTGTAAAAGAGGGGGCCAAAGGGCCGGTTATGTTGTGTTTAGTTGGGGATGAGGGCCCGAGTGGGTGTTATTTTGATGAGACTGAGTTGGGTGTGGCTTGGTAGATTTGTGGGGGAATTTTCATTTTTTTTGTATTTTTTTTTTTGGAGGAATAATTAATGTGTTTGGAATGTTGGTGAAATACATTTTGATCACGTTAGTGGGAGTATTGTGGTTCACTTTTTTTTTAGTAGTAAAACGTTAGGAGGAGGAAAGTTCTTCAAAACCCCTCAACTTTTCTGAATTTTTGGGATTTTGATTTGTAGGATTTCATGATTTATTTTTCGTTTGTGTCTTGTTTCGATTGCATGTTGCATCTCCTCATAACTTAGATTAGTCTAATACGACAGTTTTCATCGGAAGGTGACACATGTCCTCGCATAATATTTGAAGTTCTGGAAGAATTAAACCCTCGTTCAACAAAGAATTCATGAGTTGTTTAATCAACATATTGCATTGTGCATGCCAAATTCATGACTTGTTCAATGAACATCATGTGAGCTTTTTAACTTGTATATTCATATAAATATTGAGCAACATGCCTGGACATTGAACATCATAAGCATCTTCTTATCCTTGTGTTATGCCAGCTAATTAGATGTTAGTTCTTAACTTCTTACAGTGTCTACTAATATTTGGGTATTAGTATGAGCAAATTTTGTAAGTTTTTAGTATGCGGGTTTGCTGATATATTGGAGGAAATCATCTTTAATTTAGTTAATATAAACTATATTGGAGCAACACAAAAAATATTAATCTTTTTTTTCTTCCTATAATAATATTTAATCATACAGACAAATGATGAAGGGAACGAATTTGTTAGAAATTGCACTATGCATGCCTCCATTTCTTCTTTTCTTTTAGGAAGATGTATAATGTCTGGTGGAGAAACATGATGGAAGGTTCTCCTCAAGGTTTATATCTCTTACTAGTTACAACAATCTTTACCATGTATTTGACATATTTGTAACTTTAATTATGCAATTTTTGAACGATTCTTAATTGTAATTTCTTTTCAAACTATCCTAATAATTTTGACTATATATATTTTATTGAATAAATTGAGAATCTTGTTTATATTTTTATGATTTCTAACTAATCTTAAGAAAAATGATGCTCGGAATAGCAGCGCCCTTTTACAAAAATTGTTATGAAGCTTGATGACCTTTTTTTTTTGGATAATTCACCATCTTCATCAGTCCCTGATAAACTAACAAAAGCTCTTATGAAGTGAGATTAAAATTATTTTTGGGAAATTCACAATCAGCTGCACTTTAATTGGAGTACAATTCAGTCCTTGTACTATATAGAATTGTGCATGGTTAGTAATTGATTCAAGGACTAATCAAGCATGTTCTCATTAAGTACTGCGTCAAAATTTTCAAATAAGTTGTATACGAACTAACAGTGCATTTATCTCTAACTAAGTCATCATTAATATTTCAACCAATTTAATTTCTTTTGGACAAGAAATTCCATCCAAGAAGAAAGAGAATCCGAAAACTTACCTTCTATCAAAAAACTTTATTTGTCTGGTTGGTGTAATCCAACATTTCACAATCTTTGACACACCATTTCAAGAAAATCAACAAATAAAATGATGCAAAACAAAATTAAATTTTGATCAAAGAACTACAGAGGAAACAGGTTAAATAGTAGAAATGAACCAACATCAATTACCTACAAAAGTCAGAAACTATTTCTTGTAATTTATTAAATAACACAATGAGTCTCCAGAAAGAAGGAATAAATCCGGTAAATCAGAAAAAAAAAAAAAAAAAAAAAAAAAAAAAAAAATAGGAAGCAGATATTCTCACATAGGCTTGTTCCATCAAAAGAAGCCCTAGCTCAAGAATTACAACAAACAAGAGTTCCTATTCCCGTTTAAATCCAAAAAAATAAAAAAAAATAACTGATGTAAAATTTCCATTTCAAATTCTGAAATCATGAATTTAAAAATACATTATTACTCTCCTACGGTCAAACCGAATCCGAATTTGTAATTTTTCTTTGGATGATCAATCTGGAAAGAAAGAAAAAACAAATAATATATCTCAAAATAAGGTAAAAAAAAGTATATTATCGATTAATATATTTTTAAAAATTTTACCTCAGCAGAAAGAATGAAATTAACTCCCATATTTAATCTCTCCTCTAAATAAGCCGCCACAACTCCACTCGAGTCTATTTTTCCCCTCAAACGGCACTTCAAAAAACCAAAAAATAAATAAGAAAAAATAAATATTATTTCACTCATAAGAGCATCAAAATATGTCAATATTTTATTTAGAGGAACACCCGAGTCAACTATAATTTATACAAAATGCCCAAATTAGTCACTAGACTTTCAATCGCCTTACTAATTATAATTTGCAAAAATAATTTAGCCTATTGCTTAATTAAATTTTATAAAAATATGATTAATTAATCAAGAGGAGAAAAATACCTGTCTAAGAATATAATCATATCCAAAACTGGAAGTAACATCTCTAGTCATGTGATTATACATAAAATCCGCCGCAAGAGAAACCTAAAAACAAAATAAAAGAAAAAAATAAATCACAATTCAAATAAAATATAATAAAATAAAATAATTAAACCCCCAAAATATTCATATAATTTTAACCCCTTACCTTTTCAGAAACTTTCTGCACGTAACTCAAAGCAACAATTCCGGTGCTTGCAATTTGACCAGTGGCAACCTGTACAAAAATTAAAAAATAAATGGAATAATTAAGTAATTAATTAGAAAATATATTATGTTTAAAACAGTAATATACCATTTTGTCAGTGTTATAACGAGAGGCAAAACCAATGCCAGATTTCCTTTGATGACCGAGCCAAAATATTTCGCTTCCCATTGATAAATTTGGCGTAACACTCTGATAAGAAAAACCAAAGGAATAGAAGGTATAATTTATAAGATTAAAAAATAATTAAGTGATTAAGACATGAAATAATTTAATTAATTTGATATTTTGACCTGAATATAGTTTCCTCCGTAAAATGCATTATTTCCTATTTGAAATTGAGTCCTGTAATCTGTACCCTGTAGAAAAAGGAACAAAAATCTTCAAATAAAAATAAAACAATAAATCCAATCATAATTTATACTCATTGAAAAAAAATTATATAGTAATTATAAATTATAATGTACTTATAATTGACCTTGTAATCAAAGTTGAACATTCCTTGCGAGAAATGAGGCTCATTTGTAAGCTGAAATATAATAAAAAAAAACCATTAACAAAAGAAGTATACATGAGAATAAATATCTACTTCATCCATTCTAAATATACATGAAAATTAAAATATATTTTAATTAAAATACCTGTGCATTAATCTTCATAGTAAGATTATCAGTCAAATCACATTTCACTCTCGCATTAAGCCTTCCATCCGTAAGTACTCTCCCAACAAGCATCAACTAGAAACAAAAAAAAAATGAAAATTTTAATTAATTAATTACAACAAAAAATAGATTTATTTGTTTCAACTTTCAAAAATTCAAATAACATAAATTGAATAACAAATTAAACCTGTGGGTCCAAAAAATTGGCACCAAATTCATAATGTGCAGTTGGAACTTTGATTGTGTCAGATGATTGAGAAGGAACCTCCATTGATCCCATAAAAACACTGCAATTATTTTAAAAAGAAAAAAAAAGTTTTTTTTTATTGATTTTTACAATGAAATGAGGAACTTTTGTGAATATAAAAGTGGTATAAATGCAAATTACCTATGGCTGAGTGAGAACTTTTGATTGAGTCCCTTTGTGAAGTCAAACCTCAGTCCTTCAAACAGCTCAGGCTTTAATGACACTATTAAGCACAAATTAATCAGTAATTAATTCCGAAATAAATATAAAACAGATCAAAACAAACGTCATTTTGCTAAATCAGATTCAAAAGCCTATCCCCATTCAATGATACACTACAAAAGCAAATGGATCTAGACAAAACGATAAACATCAGAACCAAAAAAAGCAAAGAAACACAATCTACTAACTCAAGGCTTCGCGCTGGATCTCCTCAAAGGGAACGGGGCAAGGCAGATTGAGGTAGTCAACCTTCTTCTTCTCCTGCTTCGCCTCCTGCTTCGGCGGCAGCAGCGCGGCCAGTCCCACGCCGTACGGCGAGGGCGTCGTCGTCGGCGCAGGCGCTGGCGATCCCATCTTACCAAAAGAAAATCTTCTTCTTCTTCTTCTTCTTCTTCTTCTTGCTTCTGCCCGCAACAACGGCGCGGGAGGGTTAGAGAGAGGTCGAGAGAAAGAAAGAAAGAAAGAAAGAGAAGAGTTGTAATGAGAGTGTGAAATAAGTAGCAGGATTCAGGAAGGACTCGTTTTGCGGCTGTCTTTCTTCGACTGGGGTTTTGGCAGGGTTTCTTCTTCAGATATTCATTGGGCCGGGCCTAAATATTAAGTTGGTCGTTGAATATTATATTTGGGCTTAAAGTAAACTATATATATTTGGGCTTAAAGTAAACTATATATATTTGGGCTTAAAGTAAACTAGTTAGTTCGTTGGTAAACGTCAATGCTTACGAAATATGGATTTTCCAAAGGAAGATTCTTGCACAACAGTTTCCCTTGCCTCCTTACGGACCGACTGATCTTTCTAGACGGTCATTCAAACGAAGACTCCAACTACTCAGTGGTTCATTTGATACGTTTATTCATACAACGAGTCATTTGTAAGATTTAAAGTCTGTTAACTGACCAGCTACATGAATAAAATACAAATAAAACAGCAGAAAGGGATAAACTTCTAAAGAATCGATGGGCTCAGCCTTCGTCGTTTTCTCTTGGTCTGATCCGTTTCCGTGGGCGTGGCGTGCTTGACGGTTTAATCAGCTTCCGTTTTATTCTTATCGCCTCCTCTCATTTTGTTCCTTTTTTCCATGAATTTTTTTCCCATGATGTGACTTGACGTTGTACTTTCATGAAAAAGAATTTATATCTACCCATGTATGATGTACTTTTTGCTGAAAAAACTTCATTACTATGTGTGATGCACACCTATATTTTAGAAAAGAATATCTTAATTCTTTAGTGTCATACTTGCAAAACATCCATCGCTTATCTGTGGTTTAGCCGTGTGATTTGCATATTACCACTTTAACAAGTCTTCTTCTTCTGGAAGCCCTGCCATCTTTTTTCCTTTTTTTTCTTTTCCCCTCCCTATAAATACCATTGGCTTACACTGTCAAAAGACTCAATAAAACAACTGCACTTTCGTAAAAGAAATCAAAAAGATAAACAACAATCAACCTTTCTTCCTTTCCTTTCAATTCTACAATGGCGCTTGCTATGTCCAAACCAATTCATCAGACGAGCATCCTCTCTTCTCCAACAATCTCCAGCCGGACAAGAAGAAGAAGCAATCACAATCAACTCCGAGTCTCCGCATCAGCCGTCGCCACACCATCTCCGACAATGTACGAGCTTCTCTCGGTCTCAAACACCGCAGGACCGGACGAAATAAAAGCGGCGTTCCGACGTGAGGCGAGGCGCTGGCATCCCGACACGTGTCGGTCAACCGATGGGCAGAGTGAGTTCGCCGAGAGGTTCATGCGTGCGAAGGAGGCGTACGAGGTGCTGTCTGATCCTAACCAGAGGCATGGCTATGATCTGAAGCTCCGATTCGGGGGTGGAGATGGAGAGTGGAGTTGGAATGTGATGGATCAGAGAGAAGGGTTTGGAGATCAGTGGGGGATTCAGTTGGGGATGCTGAAGAGACGGGTTCCGAAGGAGGACACGTGGGCGGCTAGGATGAGACGCGCTAACGGATGGAATTGATCTCGACCGTTGAAATTTATTGACTTGGATATGATGTGAAATTACTTTAATTTGAGTTTTAACGGTTGGGTGTAGAATTTTGGTACTATAGCTTTGGTTTGTACAGAAATTTTATTATTAGGTAGTTTATTTGAATGATGAAGCAAATTTATAATATACATAAATTGGTGTATATATTAGATGATTATTTATATACAAAATTATATATATATATATATATATATATTTGAATGCATACAAAATTTTATATTATTTGATTATTATTTGTTGTGTTTGGACATAAGATAATGGATTATCGAATGATCAAAAATAATATTTTAGTCGATTTACAGTGAAATGATATTCAAATTCTTTGAATTTCACCTGCACATTATCTTTTTTTTTTATTCACCTACACATTATGGAATACAATTTTTTTGTAAATAGATGATATTTTGTATATGATATTGCAAATCATACTTGAGCTATCATGTAATTTCGATCATTCATCTTTTATATTTTTTAAAATCAACAAATGAGCATAAACAAGCCCATTAAATTGAAAATCAAGCTTATAAATTATAACTAAATTTTAAAATGTTATGTGGCATCAAAAGGTTCAAAACAATGGCGTCGCTCTCTTTATAATTGTTAAATTATTCTTATTTCTAAACATAGTCAATCCAATTTTATCCAATCCACAAATAATTTATCTCCAAATATTCTGTCCACTACACATCAACTTTCGTAAAAATCAAATAATCTAGAAGAAGGAATAATTGAGGAATCAACTTGTCGTGAATATAAAACATATCCCCATATTAATACTAATCCAACTGAGTGGCCTTTAATAACCCCAAAGTTCCAACAATATGAAATGACGGATATTTATCTGTATGTTTCTAGAAGCACTTCAATTTTTATCTCAAGATAATTATTCAAGCGCCACTAATCTTTAACCTAATTTTATATGCTTTATTAAATTAAGCAAATGGATTCCCGTTTCCAGAGGTGACAGCAGTTGGTGCAACCATATTCCTACAAAATTTTATGAACAAATTATTTATTGACAGATTACAAAAAATTTATAGATGACTTACTTAAATGGCTTTAAGAAAAAAATATTGTATGAATAAAATTTAAAACAATTTTGTTAGAAGAATAAGAAGTAACTTACGTAAATGGAGAATTAGCATGCACATTTAAGTTTGGTAGAGCACCTGTATAATTTGAGTTAATTAGACAACTAAGACAATAATTCATTCTAATTAGACCAGTACAACTAGAAATTACCGCCTCTTTGAAGAGCATCAACTTCTTGAGAGGTAAATTTTTCCGTTGACACAGATTTATCAAGGTGAGTGAATTCACGACTGTACAGCAAGTACAACTGAAATCAAAATCAAAGAAACAACACAAGAATGAATCTAATATAATTCTAAAAAAAACAACATAAAGAAAGAAGTTCCGTCGAGGATACGTGGGCGGCTAGGATGAGATTCGCTGGAGGATGGGATTGATCTCGACCGTTGGAATATTTTGACTTGGATGTGATGTGAAATTACTTGATAAGCTTAACGGTTGGGTGTAGTTTTTCTTTTTTGTAGGTTTGAGATTTTGGTACCTTTACTATAGTTTTGGTTTGTAGTTTGTACAGAAATTTTAGGTAGTTTATTTGAATGATAAAGCAAATTTATACTATGCATAAATTGGTGTATATATTGGATGATGATCTATCTACAAAATTTATTTTATTTGAGTATTATTTGTTGTGCTCGCACATAAGATAATGCATTATCGAATGATCACAAATAAATTTTTAGCCAATTTATAGTGAAATGACATTCAAATTCTTTGAAATTCCATCATATGATTTATAATGTAAATAGATCAAAATTTGAATACAATTTTATAAAACATATTTTAGAACTATCATGTAATTATGATCATTAGTTTTTAATATCTTTTACATCAACAAAATGATCATATAAACAAAACAAGCCCACCAAATTTAAAAATTAAGTTTCTAAATTTTAAAATGTGTGTGTGGCATCAAAACAATGGTGTCACTATAAGAACTCTATATATATTTGTTTAATTTTGCTCTTATTCTAAACATAGTCAAGCCTAATTTATCCAATCCACAAGTAATGAATCTCGAAATAATTCTGTCCACTACACACCAACATCAATGTTTTACAACTTCCCTAAAAATCAAATAATCTAGAAGAAATAATTGAGGAATCAAAATTCTAATTCTAATGAATCTAAAACATCAATATCAATCCTATCGCTATTACTCATCCAATTGAGTGCCCTTTAATAGCCCCAAAGTTCCAACATCAAAGGACACATATTTATCTGTATGTTTCTAGAACCATGTCTCAGTAGAATTATTCAAGCACCACTAATCATTATTAAAGCTAATTTGATATGCTTGATTTAATTAAGCAAATGGATTCCCACTTCCAGAGGTGACGGCAGTTGGTGCAACCATATTCCTACAAAATTTTATTAATAAATTATTTATTTAGATAGATCTAAATTTTTTTAATTATATTAATAGATGATTTACTTCGATGGATTTTAGAAAAAATATTGTATGAATAAAATTTAACGGTATTTTGTTAAAAGAATAACATACGTAAATGGAGAATTAGCATGCGCATTTAAGTTCGGTAGAGTACCTGTAAGGTTTTAAGTTAATGAGATAATTAAGTCAATAACTCATCCTAATAGACCATATTTATAATATAATTTGGCTAGAATAATTATTTCTTCAAGTAAATTGGCTAGAAACTCACTTTGAGGAGGAAATAAATTATCATGAAAAGCATTCGATATTTGGAAATCAGGCAATGCTTTGTCCAGTGGGGCCATGTCCATAAACTATAATAATAGAAAAAATAACTGTCAATAAAATTTTTGGTGATATAATATTATTTATTATGCATAAATAAATTTCATAAATTACCATGTTGAGAGCTTCTGAATGACCATCAAATGGTAAATCAAAGGGATTAATTGGTGTATTATCTTCTGTTGAATTGTTTGACTCGGTCAAAATTAAACCATCAAATGGATTGCTGGAAGCAGCAAAATTATCATTTATTATAGATAGCTTTTGTACCCAATCTTCTGAAGAAATCTGAAAGTAAAAGGAATATATAATCTGATGATATATTTGCAAATTATAAAAGAATTAAAAAAAAAGAGTTTCATAGTTTAATTTTTACGATACCTCAGAAATTTCATCATTTGCAAATGGATTATTTATTATCAAAGAAGTATCTGTATCCGTGACTCTGTGTAATTGAGTAGATTTTGTATCCTCAAATGAAAACCAATTCTACAATTGAAAAAGTAAAAATTGAATTATAAATATACAATTTTATAGCAAAAATATTAGCATAAAGAAATAAAGATGCCTTTAAAGCTAAAAACAAACAAATATTATTTACTCCTAATTAATTACTCACTTGAGAAATATTTGAAGTAGCAGATAAATCTTCAGTTTTTTCAAATCCAGTAAAAGTTTCTGCATGAGTTGCATTTACATTTAAATCCTCAAAAGCACTCCAAACCTGTAAAATAAAACCACACAATTAATTAATTTCTTTTTTTCCTTCTAAAATAAAAAAAAATTAATTAATACAATACATGTCAACAAAATAAGTCTCACCTCAGAAACCTTTGTATTCTCATTTGAAGGCAAATTAGGGTTACTAAAATGGGCTGGAAATAATTCAGTTAAAGGAGCAAATTTCTCCTTTTTCGAATGAAAATCATTCGTTTGAGAAATATTTTTAACTGGAGATGAGTCGAAAGTAGCCCAACCTATATTTTCTGAAGGCTGAGAAAATAAATCTATATTTGTTTTTGAATTATTTGCTGAATTTTGCATAATCAACTCATCAAAATTATCATTATTTGAATCAGCTGATTTTATAGAAACCGAATCGAACGATCCCACACTTCCACACGATGCAGTTCTCTGCACAAAAAAATAAAAATAAATAAATAAAGATTAATTAATTAATTATATAAATAAATAATAAATAATAATTATAATATAATTAATAAATAAATAACAAATTTATCAAAAAAGTAAATAACAAAATAACAAATAAATAAACAAACAAATAAATAAACAAACAAACAAACAAACAAACAAGCAAACAAATAAATAGAAACTTTAGAAAATCAGTCGAGTAAAAAGATAAGCAAATAATAAATCAACAAAGCAAAAAAAAAAAAAAAAAAAAGAAAGATCACTCACATTTGAATGCAGGGATCCATTCCCCACACGATTCCCATTCGAATCTTCAAAATCCGGGATTCCAAATCCCGGACTCTGATTCCCATTCGACAAATCCGGGCTTCTAAATCCAGGACTCCGATTCCCGATTCTCTCATCAGAAATTTCCTCTTGCTGATTAATCGGTAAGCTCAGAAAGCTCGCTAATTTCCCTTCGTAATTTCCTCTGTCAGAACCGGGTTTTCTACTTAAAATTCCGTTTTGTTGTTTTTTCCCATTGATTCTATCTTCATATTGAAAATCATAAGGCGGGCTTTGTGAGTAAGAGTGGTATGAACTCGCCCTTCTGAGGTCTTCTGTATTCTTTTTATTATTCTTAAAAAAAAGGGGGAAAAGAAAATAATTAATTAATTGGAAAGAAAATTAGAAATGGATATTAGGTTTAATTTTACTATTTTAGGTTACTTGTAAATCTCTAGGAGGTCTTTCGGAGTTTCTCTCTCCTGCGTATTTCTTATCCACATATACGGATTTTATGAATTCTCTAATCTTTTCCACATCTCTGCAATCATATAATTTTCATTAAAATACATAAATAGTTAAGCACTGGATATTATTATTACACGTATTTCGTAAAATACAATATAAAAAGTGATTCAGGATTTACCTGCTGTCAGGAAATTTTAACTGCATTGGATCATAGTCCTTCAAATACAATTCTCTTGCTCTCTGTAGAAATTCATTTATTTTAAGAGACTAAAAGGATTTAATAATTTTGGAATTAAATTAAATTATTTGAAGTGAGGAATTATTTACCTGATTACCACCTCTTTGAAGAGCATCAACTTCTTGAGAGGTGAATTTTGCCATTGACACAGATTTAACACGGTGAGTGAATTCACGACTGTACAGCAAGTACAATTCAAATTAAAATCAAAGAAACAACACAAGAATGAATCTTTTATAATTCTGAAAAGAACAAACATAAAGAAAGAAGTTTTTTAAAAATGTTTCCTCAAAATGTTTCTCATCTGAATTGATAAAATGAAATCTAGAGGAAAAGAAAACACTCACTGTATGCCGCTGCATGTGATACAAATGAAAGTCCAGAAATTCGTGCAAACATATTGCGGACCCTGTAAAACCAGAAACAAATCAATAAATTAAACATCCTTTTGCACACGAATACTCTCTCAAAAACTCTCAAGATCAGTTCAATGAGTTTGATCGTTTGCATATATAGTAATGACAAGCAATTTAACTCGTTTAAACCACACAAACTAAATCCAAAGTGCTCAAAAAGAAAGGAAAACAAAAAAACTTGAAAAATTAAGAAATTACCAGGCCATTGCAATTGATGCATCTCCGATTGGGCGGAAGCTTCAAGAGACCTCTGATGACCTTCTCGTTCCTCTCTTCTTCCTTCTTGCTACTCATTATTCCTCCACCTTTCCTTCCTCCCTCTCAGAAAACAAAACTGACAATCTGTTACTGTTTTCTCTGCAATCAATATAGCAAAAAAGAATGTATTAAATCTGGTGTTTTCTCTGCAAGAATGAGACAGATCTAAGCTTTCTTTTCTTCTTCTTCTTTCAGAAATGGAAATGGAGAGTGAAGAGTGAGCAGGTTTCACTGAGACGATTTTTGAGTTTTAAAATGCACAGAGAGAGAAGGATCTAAAAATTGAACTCAAAATTAATAAGTTTGATATTCTGTATCCATATTAATAATGTATACTTTGTTATCATAGATTTTAATTATATAATGGATTATTAACATGAGATAAAATCGGGTGAGTGAATGATCGTTATATGGTTGGTTACAGTGTTGTATGGACCAGGATGTAACGGTTAAATACGTGAAGTTGAGAAAGTATTTATCTCCTGTTTATAATAACTGGAGACTTATATTTTATCTTGATTAAAATAGAATGGAGATTCTTTTTATTTATTAATGGAGAAGTTAACTATTTGTTGTTCTTCTCGAAAATTCAAAAATTAAAAATAAATAAAATAAAGAATCACTGATATGATATGAGGGACCCAAAAGTATATTCATTTTTTTAAAAAGAAAAAGAAAGGAAAAGAAAAAGGTTGTTAGAGTGAGCCAACTGTACAACAATACATGTGCATTCATTCATTCATCCCTTCAATTACTCTTCTGCGGCTCAATTAATGTGTTAAATCTTAAATACCAAAATTAATTAAGACATTATCTAAAAAATGTGCCTCTTTTAATTTAGACAAAGAAAAGAACAAAATAATGTTGGAAAAGCCCACATGTTAATATATTAATGATAATGAGTGGGTTTTGTATGCTTAGAGGATTAATGGCATGTGCATTATAAGTATAGTTGGAGACAGAACAGCCATTGCTAAGATTAGTATCGATAGCGACCTTGTTAGGAACTATCCATCTATCCTGTTGCAATGTGCTGTCTTGCACATGTCCAATTTGTCCAAGAAAAATTAAAGTATACAGTAATAATATAATACAATCTATAAAATTAAAAATATATGACATTTTGTAAAGTATATCAGTATTCTGTTTCAAATCTACAAAACAAAAAAATATGACACTTGTAAAGTACATCACTGTATTTGACTTATTTTTACTTTTTTTTCTGTAACCTTGCTCTTCTTATTATTATTATATCCCCCCTTGATGAAAATCGCAATGGAATGATGGATATATTGAAATTCTGCCCAAAATCGAATCAACGGATGAAATAAAGCCCATAATTTTTATTGGGCTGTCTTTTATATTGGGCTTCAATTTTTAATAAAGAGATTCTTTTTTATACTACTCGGCCAGTCGGCCGACATGCATGCAAAATTGCATTTTTTCTACTACGTGTCACTCCTTCGATCTACACCTTACGCGTGTCCTGCTTTGAAGCACCGACTTCTACCTCACCTCCTCTCTACAGTGACACGTACCTCAACCAAGCTTTCTAACGACTCCACGTAGTTATCTCCATCTATTTTCTTTCATTTCTTCATGTCGGTTGAGATCCTCTATATTCCGTATCCTCACTACTATAAAATTTCCAAAAACGTAAAGAACTTTCATCAACACTAACACTACCTTTCCAAAAAAAGAACTATCAATCAAACGAACTCACGAGACCCGATCAATCATGGCAACAAGACAAGATAAGAGGGAGGAGAGGGCAGAGTCGGAGGCGAGAATGGCCGCCGATGAGCTGGCTAAGTCACGTCAGGAGCGTGCTCATGAGCCTGGCCATGTTGTCTCAGCCGAGGGAGAGCAACGTTCGGGTGGCGGTGGCATTATTGGAAGCATGATAGGTGCCGTAAAGAATACGCTTGGCGGTGCGAGAGATACAACTGTGGAAAAAGCTTCTGAGGCCTCCGAGGTTTCAAAACAGAAGGCTGGCGATACTGCTGAGGCGACAAAGAATAAATTGGGAGAGTATAGGGATTATACATCTCAGAAGGCGGGAGAGACGACCGAAGCCGGTAAGAATAAGGTAGGAGAGTATAAGGATTATGCGGGGCAGAAGACTGGTGAGACCATGGAGGCAACAAAGAATAAAATGGGGGAGTCGAAGGATTATGCATCTCAGAAGGCTGGAGAAACGACTGAGGCGACTAAGAATAAGGTAGGAGAGTACACGGATTATGCGGGAGAGAAAACTGGCGAGGCTGTGGAGGCGGCAAAGAATAAGTTGGGGGAGTGTAAGGATTATGCGGAGCAGACGGCTGAGGATACTAAGAACAAAGCGGGCGAGTACAAGGATTCCGCAATGGAGAAGGCGAGAGAAACTAAGGATTCCACAATGGAGAAGGCGAGAGAGACTAAGGACGCGACTGCTCAGAAGATGGGGGATACGATGGAGGCTGCTAAAGAGAAGGTAGGAGGTACAACTGAGGCTACAAAGGAGAAGGCAAGAGAGGCAGGGGAAAGAGCGCGAGAGACGAAAGACACGGCCATGGAGAAGACCAAGGAGACTTCTCGCATGGGGGAGGAGAAGACCGTCAGGACCGGAACTGGGTCCTCCATGGATAAGTTAGAGGAGTATAAAGCCTCGGCTGCTGATGCGGCTACTAAGGCCATGGAGTATCTCACCGGCAAGAAGGAAGAGACGAAGCAACTAAGCAGGGAGGCTGAGAAGGTACAATATCGTGTGAATATTTTTTCCTTTAGATGGATTAATGATACAATGGTTTGATTATTGATTTACGGTTCGTATTTCTTTTGTAGGAGAGGTTGGAACGGTCCGAAGAGGAGGCAAGAAGAGAGATTGAAGAGGCCAGGCGGGGAGCCGAGGACACTTTTGGGCAGAAAGGAAGAAGCTTTGAAGAGGCAGAGAGGTACACATCCAGTTATTATCACCTAGTTAATAATCTTTTAATGTATCCTTCATTAATGTGGTCTATATCTCATGTGTTTGCTTCTCTTTTTGTCTAGGGGAAAAGCTGGTGGTGGTGGTGGTATAATCGGAGCAATTGGAAGCATGGCAGGAGCGGTGAAAGACAAGCTGACAATTTCAAAGGATGGTGATAAGGATGCGGATGTTACAGAACCGGCCGGACGGACTGATCCGTCTAAGCAGGGGAAGATGTAAATGTGGTACTTTTGAAAATGTGATCACAAGTGTTTTTATTTTTGTAATTTGGTTCTCTTTTGTTTGTAATTTGCTTTTTTTTTTTTTTTCGGAGTGTTTGTATTTGGTTTTGTTGTTTTTGATTGGAACATAATTATCATGTTTACTGGACTTTCGTTTTGACCGGTTCATTCTGTTGAATAACTAATTGTGTAATCAGGGTATTTTTGCCATGGTTGTTTTGTTTGAGCTTTGAGGGGCGATGTTCAGGAAAATTGATCTTTGGGGGGTGGTGATGTTAAGGGAAATTCTGGTAAGGGGATCTCAGCTTAGATTTTGAATTTCGGATCATACTACATGCCACAATAAAATTCAAATATCTTGCTTTGCCAATTTTCTTTTAATTAATTTAGTCCCTTTAATTTTCAAGTAAACCAGAACACCGTTAACTAGAAATGCATTATTTCAAGCTGCTATTATGCATACTTTGACTAAATTGTCATAAGAATAAATGAATTCAACCAGTTACTGTGCCCCAGTAAAAAATCATAAAAATTCGATGAGAAACAGAGAACAAAATGGTATATCTATCCGGTCAGCCGGGCTTCCATAAACTTTCAAAGGATGACGAATTCATATTTTAATTTTTTTATGACAATGATTTCAATAAATTGAGTATAATCTCAAATTCAATTATCGTATAACAAATTAAGCATCTGATTCCTATTAAAAAAAATCAAGCATATGATCCTATTAACAAAATTAAACATCTGATTCTATTACCGTATAACAAATTAAGCACCCGATTCTAATAAAAAGATTAAAGGGAGAATTCCAACTGTGTCCTGGGTACACGCGTTGTTTTGAAATTCCAAAAATAACAGTGTGGCAAAACTTATTTCAATTTATGGCATTTTCACACTCTGGTCCAGAGTGCTGTCAAACTACAGAATTTTTTTTATATAAAAAATAAATCTCGCACTTCGGAAGTGCGAGATTCTTTTTTTTTATTATTAAAAAATAAACCCGCACTCCTAGAGTTCGATTTCTCTTCCATGGAATTTTTCCTTTCCGTGCACCTCAACCGAACTCCCAGAGTTCGGTTTTGTTTAAAAATTTAAAAATATTCTGAACCGAATTCTGGGGGGTTCGGTTTGAATCAAAAATTTCAAATCCACTAAACATAATTTAAGAATTCTAATCATATACACTTTTTTTTTTCTTAAATTCCAAAAATAAAAAATTTATGAAATAGATTCGGAAAATAGCAGTGCTATTGAAATGAGCAAACCGAACCGATTAAACATCTGATTAGAAATATAACAATTATACCAGGCCTTATAGTCTACAATAATGGGCCTGATCTGTTCAAATAAGTTTTGGGCTTAGAAAATGGACATCTAAAAGACTAAAACTATCTTAAACAAGAGACTATATCTCTCTTTGAGGCTTTGACCTTGTTATTTCCTGCCGAAGTTTTATGGGGTAATATCACGTATACCCTTCCAAAAACCCAAAATATCAAATTTACCCCTCCAAAACTGAAAATATCAAATTTACCCTCTTAAACTTTATTTTATATCAAGTTTACCCAAAATTCTATTTTACCATCCAAATTAATAAAAAAACACTGTAGTATGATTTTATCACGACGGCACCACATATATACTGTTTTCTCATTTTATATATTGTTTTGTCATTTTATATACTGTTGTTTATTCTTTGTATATTTTTTATTTTTTTACTTTTATATACTATTTTTCCATTTTATATATAGTTTTTCCATTTTTATATATTGTTTTCACTTTAATGTATATACTTGTTATTAGAAAATTAATTATATATATAATGTTATGTACATATTGTTATTAGAAAATAAATTATATATGTTGATATTGGATCCGTCGTGAACAGTCGTGCTACAGTAAATCATACTCTATCAGGTCCTTAATATATATTTAAACTAAAATAAGAGTTGAGAGACATATTAGTCAACTAAATATATTATTTATTAAAGTAATTAAGTTTTAGAAGATTAAAATATAGTTAATTTGGTAAATTGGGTAAATTTGATATTTTAGAAGTTTGAAGTGGGTAAATTTGATATTTTAGAAGTTTGATATGGGTAAATTTGATAATAGTTAAATATTAGAAGGTCAAATTTGATATTATGAATTTTAGAGGGGCAAATTTGATATTTTGAGTTTTTGGAAGGGTATACGTGATATTACCCCAAGTTTTATAGGTATCGTTGCAAGAAAATCAAGGTGATGCGAAGAGAAGATCGCTTCCTTAGCAATACAGTATCTTTGAGGCGAAGTCTTCTCTATTCTTTCCCATATTTTAATTCTTATAGCAAGAATTAAGAATTGAATTGAATAATCGGTACGAGTTGAGAGGGCACTTTTTATTTGGGGTTTCAGTTCTTCACAATTGAAACCAATTACGGTGGAATAATCGGTATGTTTTCTCTTAATTTCTTCCTTCTCTACGCGAATTATACTAAATCAGCATTTAATTCAACAAATGGAGTAATTAGTATTAAAATTCATCACAAATCATATACGGATTCCGCATTCTTTATCAAGTATTCTACAACGTATTTTGATTATTTTGGACTGCTATCTGATACTTCCATGAGATGATTCTGTTTTAATTTCGACCGATAAAGTAGCTTTATTCTTTCTAATTTTCACAATTTGTGTCATTTTGAACTGTAGACCCATATTCCAAATTGAGTTATTTTTACAATTTGGGTACATCTCTTCTTTATCCCCACTTTAGGTGGAGTAATCAAATTGAGGTTTGTAGTGAAAGAGAAATGGCTACAAACAATTTGAGACGGCGTTTACACCATGGAGATGTGGGTGGAAGGAGAAATGAGCACATGAATTTCTCAACTGGAGACGACATTAATGAGCCGCTGCTTGGAAGAGACGACTCTGACGATGATGATAATAGATCCAAGGTGAATAGATAGAATAATATATTTATTCGAAATATTTAAATTAATCATGCTTACGATAGAATTATTTGTTTAAAATTCTAAATAATACATCTTTATTTTATTATTATTTTAGAATTCTGATTATGGAGATGAAGAGCAACGACATTGGGCTTTTCTCTTCTCAAATTTAATTGCACAATGGGCACAGTGGTTAGGTATTTTTTTTATTTACTATATTTTTATATTTTTTTTAGGGTTTTCTTATTTTTAAAAGATATTAATTTTTGTTTCTCTTTCTAATTGTAGCAAATATTTTGACTGGATCCAGCTCAATGCTGGGAAAATTACTTCCATTTTCTTCTCAAGGACCAATTTATCTTAGTCCTTTACAGGTAATACAAACAAAAACTACAAATTAATAGCGGTTCAATTTCATTTTAAAACCCTAACTTGAAAAACTTCTCAATTTTGATTTTTCAGGAAGAAAGACTGAGCTTTCTTAGAGAAAGATTGCAAGTCCCATTTGACGGGTCCCGCTTGGATCATCAGGTAATTAAAAAACAAAAAAGAAATCCTTCCTGAAATATTTCGTATTAAATTTGTTTTTTAATTATTTATTATTTTTTAATTTACAAACAGGATGCCTTGAGGCAATTGTGGAGACTTTCTTATCCTAATACTTCAATTCCCGCTCTTCAATCCGAGTCTTGGAAAGAAATGGGTTGGCAAGGAAACGATCCTTCAACTGATTTTAGGTACTTAATATATTTAATTATATTAAATTAATTTATATTCTTCATATAAAATAAATAATATTTTGTTCCTGTTTTACACAGAGGCGGTGGGTATATTTCACTAGAAAACCTGATATATTTTGCACAACACTACCCTGTAAGCCTTACTTTTAATCAAACAATTTAATATTTTTTTATATGAATTTTTTTCAAATAATATTAGGTTTTTAACTTTTATTTTATTTATTTCAGGATTCTTTTCAGATGCTTTTGAATAAAAAAGAAGGAAAGAGAGCCGATTGGGAATATCCTTTTGCTGTGGCTGGAGTGAACATTTCGTTCATGCTTATTCAAATCCTGGATTTGAAATCCGAGTTATTGCCCGCCTCAAAACCGGGAATCCGTTTCCTGGATTTACTTGGAAGAGACGAGAATGCGTTTGATGATTTGTACTGCGTGGCCTTTCGCTTGATGGACGCTCAGTGGCTCGTGAAAAAGGCTTCTTATATGGAATTCAATGTATTGTATATTTTATATTTATTTTAATTATGTTAATAATATTTTTAATTCATTCATTAATTTGTTTATTTAATAGGAGGTTTTGAAGGCAACAAGAGTACAATTAGAGAGAGAGCTTGTGTTGGAAGATGTTAACAGTGTGAAGGATCTTCCATCTTACACTATGTTGTACAGATAATTTTGTTATACACTGTCAAAGAAAGTAAATTTATGTAGTGTCAGTAAAAAATATAATATTTTTATTTGCAGCATTGTTGATGTATCCATTATAAATTTATAATTAGTTAAATTTTTTTTCTTGAACAAATTCCTCTAGGACTGTTTGATGTATCCATTATAAGTTTACAATTAGTTAAATGTTTTTTTTTTTTGCTTGAACAAATGCTCTAGGACTGAATTTTCATTTCAAATATTGTGGGTCTTTATTTGTTAACTTCCATTTCAAATACTCTTTAGGATTAATTTTTTATTTTCATTTCTAATATTGTTAGGCCTTATTTGTGATGGGCCTGAAATATGAACGTACTTTCTTAGCTTGTCGGATTCCCACTGGAAAACCCGATAATGGCACAGGTAAAGATAAGGAACAAAAATCAGGGGCGCATTTTTGAGTTCCTCTTTCTCAAAGGAAAACTTCTTGTAAATACATAAATGCTAGGACTTCACTTGCAAAGCCCTCTCTTTCTCAGTTCCATTGGAGCCCAAGCTCATCCCCATCTCCATTTCCTCCCTCATCAAGCTCCCAAATCTACCTCCTTCAAGCTCTTCCACAGCCAGATCAACGTCTCAGTCTCAAGCGAATCCCCCGTGTCGAACTCCGATGCGCTTGTCAGCCTTTTCAGCGATTACGGCTTCTCGTCGGACCAGGCGGAGTGGATCTTCCACAAGAACCACCGCCTCATGTCCGCCGAGCCCGAGCGGACAATCCGGCCGAAGCTCGACTACCTCCTCACCTTCGGCTACTCCCGATCCGAGCTCGTAACCCTCATCTCTTTCGATCCGCACCTGCTCGGAATCAGCTTGGAAAGACGCTTGATTCATAACCTCAATCTGTTAAAAACCTTGCTCGGATCTGAGGATCTGGTGAAGAAAGCCATTGCTAGATCCTCTCGTCTCCTTAGATGCAGCTTGGAGAAATCCGTGATGTTAAACGTGGAGACTTACCGGGGTTTCGGAGTCCCGGACAAGCGGATCGTGCAGGCTCTTGTTTGTTTCCCTCGGACCATGACTCACAATCCAGAGATTGTCACAACCGTCGGTAACCAGCTCAAGAAGCTCGGCATGGATCCGTCACAACGAGCTTTCATAGTGGGAATCAACGCGAAAATCGCCATGACTCAAGCCGCGTGGGACAGAAAAAAATCCCTTTACATTCGCTACGGCTGGTCAGAAGAAAACTTCAACAACGCCTTTCTAAAACACCCTTACTGCATGCTTAATTCAGAAGGGAAAATCGAGAAAATGATTAAGTTTTTCGTGCAGAAATTAGGTTGGGACCCTGTATATCTCTCTGAAAAACCGTTGCTAATTGACCTCAGTTTGGAGAAGAGAGTCATACCGCGATGCTCTGTTTTGAACGTTTTGGCCGAAAGAGGATTTTTAGGAGGGATGGTTTCATTGCCGACTCTTATGTTCACGCCAGAAGCGAAATTTGAAGAGAAATATGTGGTTAAGTATATGAACGAGGTGCCAGCTGTCATTCCGGCTTATCAAGAGAGAAAGGTGGGTGAGTTTAAGGCGCTTAGATTGTGGGAGGAATGGAAAAAATCTTTGGATAATGCAGACCGTGATTTAGGATTTTCTATGTATGATAATTGAATTGAATTGAATTTTTTTTTCTCTATTTTTGATTCATAGTGTTGGATTTTTCACTTTTGAATTAATTATTGGCTCTAATTGTCAGTTAGCAGTTAAAAGCCAGTTTAATTTGGTAAGAAAGTTTTATTTGTTCAATTTTGCAACAATCAGTGGATTATGTTGAAAATTCTAAAATACTAAACGAGCAATCAAGGATTATAGACTTATTTTGTCAATAGAATTAATTTTACTGTGTTATGTTTTTATAATTTTGTTAGGGTGGGAAATGTATAATTGAGTTCGGGTGTGGCTAAACAACATACGTATGCACAACATACGTTTTTTTGCCACACCCAAAATATGTATTAAAAAAATAAAAATAAAAATTTCAACCGTACGGATGTAATATATATGTTATAAATATGTTGGAGATTAATTTTCACAAAAATCGGAATATTATAATATTGCCATCATATATCATCAAAAATATGCAGCACTATTTAAAATATATATCGGAATAATAGTTTGATGATACAAGATGTCAATGATATATTATTCTGATTCTTATGAAAATTAATCCACAATATTATATATTACATCCATACGGTTGAAATTTGAATTTTTACTTTTTATAACCACTTTACGGGTATTTTAAAAAAACATATGTTCGAATATACGTATGTTGTTTAGCATCTCCCATTGAATTCATGTATAATAGGATTGGATTGTAGGCTTATGTTATAGGCCTGCATTGTAGAATAGATGAGGGTAAAGTAATGATAAGTTTTGGTAGGTTAATGATAAGATTAGATAGTTAATTAACTCTATAAATAGAATACTCATGGTAAAACTATTCATTAAATAAAATCTAAATCAATAATAATTAACCAATCATCCCTTTTCTATCAAATTTATATTCATTTGAACTTCTTCATTCACAAGATAAATATTCAACTATTTTTGTTTGTTAATAAAAATTTCACAAACTTTATACAAACAATTAATCGGCTGTGTTCTGAGTTCTGACCTACGCTCCTCAAGTTAGATTATATTATATGATATCATATGATATCGAATATCGATCCTTCAAAAACACCCCATTGCGTGAACTCCATCTGTGAATGTAATAATTTTATGTTTCCATAATCTTTCACACTTAATCAATCCAATCCATTAGTTCAGTTCATTGACCTGAATAAACTTTCAGATCCGATAACCCGGACTCCTATACGATAAGGAGAAAACCAGCCATGGAAAATGAGAGCTGGAGCTTTACAAACAGATAAAATAGAAATGCTCGGAGTCGGAGCTCTCCGTCAAGCTCCCATGTCAATGTCAATGTCCATTCTCCGTTCCGATCCATCCCGCTCCGCCCTACTCCACCACCACCTCTCCTCCCTCAAACTCTCCTCCCTCACCTTCTGCCTCGCTCCTCCTCTCTCCCCCTCCTCCTCTTCCTCTTCCTCTTCCTCTTCCAACCCTTTCATCTCGCTCTTTCAACAGTACGGATTCTCCGAGGGAGACATAGAGCGGATCCTCCACAGACACCCGCGCCTCATCAACGCCACCGAGAAGACTCTCAGGCCGAAGCTCGACGGGCTTATTTCCTTCGGCTTCTCGCCTTCGGAGGTCGTCACGTTAATCAGCCACGACCCGATTCTTCTCAACTTCAGCATTCATAAGCGCCTCCTTCACAACCTCAGCCTTCTGGAATCTCTTCTCGGTTCCAAGGAGCTTGTGAAGAAGACCGTCGCTCGGTCCTCTCGTATTCTCAAGTTTAAATTCGAGAAGTATATTAAGCCGAATGTGGATTTGTTGAAATCTCATGGAATTCCTCAGAATAGAATCGAACAGTTAGTGACGAACTACCCGCAAGTCATTGCGGATAAACCGGCGGATATTGATAAAGTTGTAAAAGAGCTTAAGAAGCTCGGAATAAAACCTAATTCAAGGGCATTTGTGGTGGGATTAAACGCAAAATTGGTGATTAATCAGGAATTGTGGGACCGAAAAGTGAGTATATACAAAAGCTTCGGATGGTCGGAGGAGGATTTAAACTCGGCCTTCCGGAAGCATCCGCACTGCATGATGACGTCAGAGTGGAAGATTACCAAAATGATGGATTTTTTTGTGAATAAATTGAAATGGGATCCTGTTTTTCTCTCTCAGAGGCCGATTTTTGTGGACTTGAGTCTTGAGAGGAGACTCATGCCACGATGTGCGGTTTTAAATTTATTGGCTGAGAAGAAATTGTTGGGGGAGGAATCGGCTTTGTATCGGCTTTTGTTGATTCATGAAAAGGAGTTTGAAGCGAGAATTGTTGTTAAATTTAAGGAGAGTGTTAGTGAGATTCTTGAGGTTTATGAGGGTGAATTTGAAGGAGATTTTTCAGCGCTGACGTCATGGCAAGAAAAAGGTCGACAGAAGAGTGTTCGAGCCGTGAGAGACCGATAGTAGAGAAGAAATTTTTTGTTACTGGTTCAATTTTGTTGTTGATTAATCAAATCAATTAAAGATCAATCATGCTCATTGTTATTTCTTTTTCTGAAACAATTCAAACAACAATGAAGTTCAATCATGACCTAGTATTTGTTTTTTCCCAAAAAAGCTTGGTTTAATTTTGTGATTTGATTTGCTTTTTAGGGGGAATTTCATGTTAGACTTGTTACTTCAAAATATTATATCAACCTACTAAAATACAGATATCAAATTTACCATTTCGGAACTTGAAATATAATCTATATCATATTTATTCAAGAGCTTGTCTACAGTACTCCACATTGTTTGATGAACGGTTCAGATAAGTTTGAAAGTGGAGTATTGTAGACAATTTTTTCTACATAAATTAAATGATGAAAGGGTAAAATAGTAATTTCGTGTTTAATTATTTTGCATTATTTTGTTTTCCAATATCTTTCTTCCATCTCCCTCTCCAGTACTCCAGTACTCCAGTAATGTAAAAAAGGAGGAGAGAGAGAGAAAGAACAAAAGAAAGAAAGAGGAGATCGAAGCAAAGAGAGGAGACAGATCGCCGTCGCCATGGAACTCGAGCTCCGATTTCTCATCTCACCGAATTTCTTCCTCTTCTTCTTCCTCCTCTCACGGCGGCGGCCGGGGGCTGTGCCAGATCTTCTCGAAGCTTCTACAGGGCAGATCGATTCTCTCCAATTTCTCTCCGTCCCCTAATCCCTCTCTCCACACACGAGTCGGCTCCTCCAACTCGAGCTCGCCATACGACCAGACAGAATCGACCTCATATGCCTCTAGGTAAGGTGCTTATTCATTCTGAATCTGTACGAAATGAGGCTCATTCAGTGCTGTTCAGCGATTCGCCAGATTGGGACTGATTGTGTGTTGAATCAGCACCAACTAATTGTGATTTCTTCAAATCATAGCTTAATTTGGTTAGCAGCAGCTGATCAGGTATTATCAAGACTGATTCAGGCTTAATTTAGCTGTTGCAGGATTGTTACATTTAGGGTTCATTATTCTATTTAGGTTTAAGGGTTAATTATATCTCTATTGTTATGAGCCAGGATCTCTACCAGTAGGAATTGGTGTTAATTGATCTATAACAGTATGCTTTAGGGTTATGAATGATCTACTTGAGTTTTATGAAGGGTTACATGATTTAATATTCTGATTTAGGGTTGAATCAGTTAATTCGGTTGTGTTTTGTTTTACTGGTTTGACTGGTACCAGGATCTTTATGTGAGAATGTAGGTCTTTTTTTTTATGAATTATTACAATTTAGAGTTTATGCGATAATTAATATTTTGATTTATTTTTGTTTAGATGGGCAGAAAATGGTGGAATTTTTGGTGGATGTGTGGGAGCAAGAAGGGCTCTATGATAGTTGACTAGAAGTTTAGGGTCTTTAATATAATTTGTGTGGCTTTTAAATTTTAATTGTGGATTTAGGATTATCATAACTAATTTTAATTGTCTATAGATATTTATTATTTATTTCTCTATTGTTGTAATTCTTGTGTAATAATATTGTATATTATACATTCAACCACTTGTAATAATATTGTAATCCTGATTTTCTAGATGTCTAGTGGTTTTTCTAAATGCAAAATTGCAAAAATCTTCTCTTTTAGCAAGACATCTTAATTAATTTGCTATTAATTGTCAAATTTAATTAGATTTTCTATTTTGGAATGATACATAAATTTTTGCCAAAATTTTCATTTAGCTTCCATATTTGATAGCCTCTATATCTTAGGGTATCTGCAATTTTAGCAAGCAAATGAGAAGACAAATTTAGAAGCAAACAGAAAATCAACAGAGAAAATTACCAAATCGGATTATCATTTTTCTTGGAAAATATTTTTGGTTATAATTATGAACATAGCTCTTTCCCAAAAAATGTTTCTGGTTATTGATGGTCATCTTTCCAAAATTACGTTAAAAAAATAAACTATATACATAGAAAGAAATATAATTCTAAAATTGTTGATTCATATTTGGAAACTGACAAGCCTATTATTTTATAAATTGAAGCCATACTTTTGAAGTTTTGCTAATTAAGCAAATAGCCGTGTAGTGCTAAACGGTTGCAAACATAAACAATGGTATGCAACATAATTTTTTTTAATTATATTCGTATCTCTATATTGGATATATTATTTTTCACATTCTACTTTATTATGTAATTTAGGCTGCAAGATGTAAAACTAATGGTTCCGTACCCCAAGAGATTCAACAACTTGTTTCTGTGATACACAGCTTGACTGATGCACAGAAAGATGCTATCACGGAAGTGGGATTCGGTGGCTTCCTTCATTTGCAGCCAACTTGTTTTCGGAGTCTTTGGTGCTCTGCTCTCATTAAAAAATATAATCCTCGTGAAAAGTCTTTCCGTGTTAATGATACGGACGTTCCTGTAACGGCACGAGATGCGTTTTGTATACTCGGTGTTCGAGATGTCGGAACTGAAGTTAACATTACCGAATCCAGAAAAAACTTCTATGTTTGTGGCTTATGCAACTATAAATTTACTCTCAGTGGATTAGCCGCTAGCATACTTCACAAGAAAGATTTTGATGAGCCATTCATTATAAAATTTTGTTTGTTAGTAATTGGTACCGTGCTAGCACCTATTTCAACTGATGAATTTCCTAGCACGTACACCGGTCTCGTTGCGGATGAATCAGTGATAAGAAATACTAATTGGGCCAAGTTTGCTGTTAATGAGTTAATAAGGAGTATTGAGCTACATCAGTCAAATCCAAAACACCAGTTTAAGGGCAACTTCATTCTACTTCAGGTAAAATTATTTTTTTTAGTTATGATTTTATAGAAGTAAAACAATATAAAGCCAACTTTGTGATTTTATTAAATTATTTTTAATAAATTATTTTATGATTTAATTACCAATTTTCCACAAGGGCAAAAATTGTCGAACTTAACAAAAATTGTCAAACTTAACATAATCAACTTAACATTAATAAAAGCAGCATGTTTCAAGTATTTTCCTTGTTTGTATATGTGTTTAATGGTAATATTACGGGTGGTGATATTTACAGGCATTCATGTTGTTATTTACAGGTTTGTTTAACTTTCCTTAGTTATTTGACAGTTTTGTCCTTGATTTAATTGGTAACATCTAATTAATTGGCCAACCTTTCCATATCTATGTAATAAAAATCCTGATACTTTTGGCAACTCAAACATTCTTTGTGCTAGGTTTGGATTTTGGAACATCTGCAAATAAGTGAGATCGATTATAGCAAACATTTGCATCCCTTAATGGCCGAGATCAGTTGATGTTGTCAAATGGTTAGTTAAACCAGTCGATGATCTTCCACGTCAAGAGGATGGTGATTCATGTGGCATCTTTACAGTAAAGTATATGCAACTTTGGGATGGCAATAAACTTAAATGTGATTTTACTCAGGTACATTAAATATTTACTTGCTTGGATGTCTAATTCTGCTTAAGTTAATAGTATTAATCTAATAATATTTATTTAACATTTTTTCAGAAAGATATAGATTTATTCAAATATGTAGAATCATATTGGCGAATATCTTGAAACATCTATATTTGTATCTGGTATTGGCGAATATCGGAAAATGGATTTATCCATATAATAAGCTATCATAGTACAAATACTGTGAAAACCAAATTAATACTGCAATATCCATATAAAACTATTAATATTTGTATCTAGCCGGATTAAGATACTTTTTATGTAGATACTAACAAGGTTTTACAGCTGACATCTAACTATTAATATTATTCACATACTGTTTAGTATAATTAATTTTTGTACTTATATTTATATACAAAATAAAATACTTTATTATTCTATGCAAAGCAACAAAATAACATGTTTAACTCCTGATTCATAAAGGTTTTTGTGTACTTATTTAAATTTTGCAACTGACATCGAACTGTTTGTATTATT
Source organism: Juncus inflexus (assembly GCA_024447665.1). Lineage (NCBI taxonomy): Eukaryota > Viridiplantae > Streptophyta > Magnoliopsida > Poales > Juncaceae > Juncus > Juncus inflexus. The sequence goes on from JAJHPC010000005.1 coordinate 2,557,975, forward strand.
GACAAATTGTTTAGCATAATTAATGTTTGTAATATAAACTTTATTCAGCAACAAAATAATATGTTGATATATTGACACAATAAATAATTGAAATAAAATAATAAATTGATACAATTAAAATGCTGTAAAGCTGAGAAAAATCATATTCTTGTTATTAAATTCATTATAACACAAAGAAAAATCAGATTATTTTTTAGATTCAACCTATATTTGACGGGTTAAGAGACTTTGTTAAATATATGCTACGAGCAAAAATCATATCCTAATTGAGACTCGAGAGCAGTGGAGGAACTGGGGGGTGATTTAGAGGGACCATGGTCAACCCCAATTTTTTTGGCTCCCCAGTACTCTCAAATATTGAGAGTCTCAATATTTATAGTCAAGTTCCGCCACTGCTCGAGAGCAACATAAGCACATCCGTTATTATCTAATCAAGTTTACTATACATAAATTTGACTTGAATTCAATTAGTAAAGGACAATCCCTAATTGGTAAATAACACCTGGATATATCGGGTTACTGTCTAATATATTTTTGAGGAAATACTTTCTAATATATAAAAAAGAAATAACCAACAAAAGCCCACGGGCCTAAACGGGTAGGATTTAATTCTTACATTCTGCGGGTTCATGTCATGATTATGATTTATGAAGCATTGAAGACCCCATAAGGAACTTAAGTTTGAACAAAGAGATAAGGTATAAATTAATGGAGTTTTTGAGAGGTCGTTTATCAAGCTAGTTTTTTTAATAAAAGACAATACAATGGAAGCAACCATTCTTTCGCAAAACCCCCTTTCAATCCATTCCAAGTTCAACAGAGCTCATCACCTCCATTTCCTCCCTTGTCAAGCCCCCAAATTCCTCTCATTCAAGCTCTTCTCTCAGAATAAGCCCTCCCTCTCAACCGAAGCCACCTCCAAAACCAATGCTTTTATCACCCTTCTAGAAGACTACAACTTCTCCTCCGACCAAGTTGAATCGATCATCCTCCACAAGCGGTACAATGCACTCTCACGCAAAGGGGCGGAAATCGTAAAGCCAAAAATCGACTACCTCCTCAATTTCGGCTTCTCGCGGTCCGAAATAATAAAACTCATCTGCATTGACCCAAACATCCTTTCGTCGAACTTCAACAGACGCCTCATCCCCAATCTCAACCTTCTCAAAACATTGCTCGGTTCTGAGGAGCTGGTTAAGAAAGCCATTTTCCGTTATGTTAGTCTCCTTGTACTAGACTTGGAGAAACAACTGATGCCCAATGTGGAAACGTTAATTGCGAACGAGCTCCCGTCCAAGTGGATCACTTTCGCCCTTGTGGATTGCCCCGGAGCGCTTGTCAGCAAGCCAGACCGATTTGTCAGCGCTGTAAAGGAGCTCAAAAGTTTTGGTTTCGATCCGTCTAAAATGAAGTTTGTTGTGGCCATGGAAGCAAAGATCACTCTCTCACAGTCTGTTTGGGACAAGAGGTTGGGTGTTTATAAGAGCTTTGGTTGGTCGGACGAGGATTTCAATTCAGCCTTCCTTAAAAGACCGTTATGTATGTTGACTTCTGACCAGAAGATTAAGAAGATGATGGAGTTTTACGTGAATAAACTTGGTTGGGACCCGCTTTTTCTGTCTGAACAGCCATTTTATGTTAGTGTCAGCCTTGAGGAGAGGGTGATTCCACGGTGTGCGGTGTTGAATGTTTTGGCCGAGCGAGGATATTTGGGAGGGGAAATGCAATTGCATACAATGTTGGTGCCTCCTAAGAAAGATTTTGAAGCCAAATTTGTGAAAATGTTTGAGGATCGAGTTCCTGAGATACTTGAGGTTTATCAGAGCGGGGCTGGAGAGGATTTCAGAGCATTGAGATCATGGCAGGAAAGAAACAAACAGAAGGCTGTTATACCAAGAAAGCGTAGATTGCTATAGTAGAATGCTCTCAGTAAGATGCATTGATGTGTAATTTGTTTAGTTATTTTGGGATCAATTTTCAGAGATTTATTCATATTTAACCCATAGGGATATCATGATTGATCGAGCTTCGGCCTAAAATAGTAAAACATTCTCAAGAGCTTGCAAGCTCATTTGGAGGCTCTATCTAGGGATTGCTGCTCATTTTTTAGTAATTGAGCAAAATAATTCAAGAGCTTGCAAGTTCATTTGGAGGCTCTATCAAGGGAATGGATTGCAAATGAATGTAAATCATCTAAGAGAATGCGATTTATTAAAAAAAGGTCTTATTAATTACAATACAATCTGGCATTCAGTTCAAAAGAATTTCTGACAAATATCAAATCATGAAAGAATAAAGTTTCAACTTATTGACTATATAGCTACATTGATGTTCCGCAAAAAATACACCTATGAACCAACCCAAAAACTTATTATCACTTCACAGATCTACATTAATAACTATTTACCATAAAAAAAATAACTCTCTAAAGCTTATTCTCACTTTATAAAAAGGAAAAAAAAAACGCAAAACACAAAAAATATACTACTATATAGTTTTAGCACTTACTATTGTCTGTACTGATCCCTCTCCCTCATCATATACCCATCTCTTGCTTCACTTACGGACTGTTTCAAGCTTTCGTAATTATTCAAGGACACATCCGCAAAATTCACAAGCTTCTCTAGAAAGACAGCTAGGCGTGATTGCAAGCTATCACAGTTCAAACTCGTCTCAACCAACGAACCATTACTTCTCCCATTCATCTCATTATTCGAGTCTCCATTTCCAGCCCTCAACAAAGAGCTCTTAAACCCTTTACTTCTTTTCTCTTGCCTCGGTAAAAAATGAGTTGTAACACTCGCAAGTTCTTTAATCGCATTTACAACCTCATTTGTGGGCAAAACTTCGAGTAATTTAAGCCACTCTTCACAAGTCACGAAAATCGGAGGCGGGCCGAAGTTTCTCAAAGAGACATCCTGTTTTTTCTTCATCTTCTTTTTAGGGTTTTGTTGGAGAGGCGAGATGCATTTGTGGACCCATTTGTCGATGCTTTTCAAATACGATTTGTGAGCCGATATCCATTTCGTGAAGTTTGAGCATAGGTGGTTGAGCTCGTATACTAGGGTTAGGGTTGCTTGGCTTTGAGACTCGGGCCGGATCGAGAATTTCGCTGACCCGTTTGATGATGTCAGCAAAATCAAGTCTAATTGGTGTTTATGGCATTCTAACATCATGCCCCACATCCGAGTCAAACTACACATGATCAAATCACGATATAAATTAGCAAGATTAATTAATTCACTAATTTAAAGTCAAAAGGAATAAGAAAATGAAGATACCCTTCGATTAATTCTTCGAGTTGAGGTTGGAGCTCTTTGTCACGAATCTCCTCGATTGTTTTTGAGATTTTATCGATTCTTTGAATCGCGACTCGGATTCTTGAATGGAGATCTTTAACACAAGAACGTGTTTTGTCGATTCTGTTTTGGGTTTCTCCTCTTGACTCTTGATGCCTCAATAGCTTACACTTGAAGTCATAATCCCTCCTAATCGCCCCACTCGCCTTAGAAATAAAATAACCAACAAAATAAATAATTTCCCGTATTAATCAAAACAAAAGAAAGGAAGAAATGCATCATTAGTCCTCGTAATTGAATTGAATTGCAATTTAGTCCCCATACTATTGATTCATTAAACTTTTTGATTCATGTATTTTATGGAACTCGTTAGGGACTAACCGTGCACAATTCTATAAAGTTCAGAGACCAAAAAGTTTAAATCGGTAATACAAGGACCAAACTGCAATCCATAAAAAAAATCATGAAATTATTTTTTAAATTTGTAAAATTGTTTAATAAACTAAAAATTTACCTTGACTTCATCGTAAAGTTTTCGCTCCCACGCATAAAGTCGGTCCAAAGTGGAAGCATGGCTTCCTGAATTCATATAAACTCCACCGACAGTATGAAAATCGATATTATCTCTATTCGCTTCTTCTATCGGGTTTCTTGACGAACAAGAAAGAGAAGAAACGGATGTGGTCCGTTGCCAGTATTTCTCCTCCACTGGCGCTGAACCTGAAGCTGCATCAATTAAAAAAATATTAAAATTTAGATATGAAAATGCCACTGATTGGATTTGTATCACGTTAAGTGAAATAAATTAGATAAATAAATGTATAGTTTAGGGATTTGGTTTGAACGTACGTTGGGGTTGAGGAGCGTCGGGCCCACACCAACCGAAAAATGACATGATAAAATTAGACGTCCCTGTTATAAAATAAAAGTTAGAAAAATCTAAAATGCTATGAAGAAAAATACTAAAATCACAAATTCGCAAAAAAACCCCTATAATACGCCCAAATTGTAAACATGTGTTCTTATGGTAACTCGAGGTTAACCCCAACAAGCACAATGAATTGAAACTAACACAAACATGACCTTTTTTTTTACTTTCTTCAAAACAGAGGGCTTTTATGCAATTGTCAATTAGGCAAGGGCTTTTCTGCAAATTTCACCACTAAGATAAATTAAAATCTAACCTCTTTCGTTAGGCAAGAGAGGCCGGAAATTAACCTTATCAGCTTCTAACATTCTTGGAACTTCTTTTCCCGATTCGGCCGCCTTTCTGAAAAGCTCCTCAATTTCTTTCATACATGATGATAAATCTCTCGTGTTGTCTTTTTTTATATTATTATTATTATTATTATTATTATTATTATTATTATTATTCCCATTTACAACCGAACCCAAATCCTCTATGCTCGCCACGTCGTGATTCATCATCAAATTAGGGTTTCCAAGCATTTCAGCCCTACTTTTATTCTCACTTTCCTCTTTCTCATGCACATTATTATTCTTATTATTATATTTTTCCATCTTGAGATTATGCACGCTTGTATCAGAACTGAGATTTTCCACATTTCGGTTGAAATTAGGGTTTCTGAGCATCTGAGCTGGCGGACTCCCAGTTCTACTTTCGTCCGATTCGTAATTATTTTCCTTGCGACCGCTTTGACCGATTTGCCCCTCTGTATCGGACCCCAAATCCTCCAAATTATTCAAATCACCATCACGATTCGCCTCCAAATTATTAAAATTTCGGTTTTCAAACATTCTAACCAACGGCTCTTTTGATGACTCATCATCAAACTCATCTTCATCTTCCGTCTCCCCAAATTCCTCCCCACTCAAATCTCCATTATTAACCTTCTCTTTTTCTTCTCCTAATTTTTCCAATTCTTCCAATTCCTCTAATTCCTCTTCTTGTAATTCTCCCTCTTCTTGTTCTTGTTCTTCTTCTTCTTCTTCGAGTTCGGGAATTCCTTCTTCCTGTCTGACTCTGCGGATTTCTTCCGTGTGGTCAATCGTGTGGCTTTGACTTTCTTGCTCAAGCATGTACTGATCTTCAGTCGGATGGAACAAGCCGAAATAATCCCACGTGCCAGCTGGCGGCAACGGATCCTCTTCATAATTCACGATCTCTGTTTCTACCGAGCTCTCTAGAGTCGCTTTCATCAAAACCGGCAGCTTTTCCTGCACGGTTTTCGACAAAATCCTGACAAAAAAAGTCACAATTTCGTCACAAAATTACAAATTAAGCAACAAAATAAAAAAATAACGAAAATATACGTACCGTGCGGCCTTCATATGATTGATGTGGAGCCGAGGGGAAATCGGAGAGCAAGAATCCTGCTTTGACATCTCCGGCGAGAGATCCGGGAATTGAGATCCCGGTTTCGGAATCCGGGAGTTGAGATCCCGGATTTCAGAGCTGGAGGCCGTGTACAGAGAGGATTCATTTGGCGGCGCGTCAGACTGAGCGAAGTTTCTGAGAGCGACACCTGTGTTTCTCAGAGATTCCACATAGGAGAAATGAGTGGCTGCTAGAGAGCAACGGCCGTCCAAAGCTTCTCTCACGAATCGTTTCCTCTCTTGGCATAAGGCGAGAGATTTGTCTTCGTCTATTTTGGATGGAGCTGCACCCATTTTTGCAATTGGAGATGGAATTTTTCAGGATGCTCTGTTTGAAAATGGGATTTTTTGTGTAAGTTTCAAAGCTCAAATTCATGATTCGAATTGTGTTATTCCATTGAAGTTTGAGGTAATTGGTTTAATGAAAATACATAAAAATGCTCATAGAGTTTATTGAAACATGAGATATCGAATTATCAAAGAAAGATGCATAAATTAGTTCAGAGAAAGGAAATTCAACCAAAAAACGAACCACTCTACCAAAACAAGGCAAGAATTGGATCTAATTCTAAAACTCAAAAACTCTCCAGAAGCTTCCGAGCATTGGTAAAAGTAAACAGAACAATCTTAGCACAATAAAAGAATAAATTTACCATTAAAGTCAGAGTAACTACAGACAGCAACAAACAGTACAATCTTTACAAGAAGAGATTGAAGAACCAAATCCAAATAAATTACAGAAGTAATTCACATGTAAAAAAAAAAAAAATTCCAAATCCCAATAGAAAACGAAGTTAATTAATAATATAATTAATACCTCAGGCCCACTCCATGGACGGCTGGACTGTACGGAAAGCTTTCCGAATCGAATTGAATTCGTATACGAAGATAGAAGCAAGAGAAGAGATTTTGAGAGAGAGGTAGAGGGAGGGCGGTGGCCGTCACGAAATTTGGCTTTGCATGCAAAGTGAATGGAGAGATGATTCTCTTCTCTTCTCTTTCTCTCTCAGCAAAAGAAAACGAGAGAGAGAGAGAGAGAGAGAGGTGTGTCATGTGTGTGTTAGAGTGGGTGCGTGTGCAGTGGGGCCTAAGTAAAAGGTTAAGCCAAGAGATTGGTTTATTACGTACCAAATGCACCTGCGATTGTGTCGACATAGATGGAGCAATTTTAGGAAAATTTAGAACACGATATAAATTTTTTATGTATTATTTTATTAAATATATTTTATATTTTTAATTATTTTATATGCGTTAAGATATTAGATTTTGATGTAGGACATTAAAGCTTTGTTGTTATAGAAACATCTTGATACAGAATATTTATTTGTTATCGTTAGTTATATAATTTATTGTCTTAATTTTATTTTAATAATTTTATATTTGTCAATGTTTTAAAAATATATTTTCTTACGTTAGAAGTATACGATACGAATACAGAAAATCAAGAAATATCTCTGAAATATTCATTATTATTTTAGAATAAAATATCAGGATACACCACGTTGTATTCAAGTATCTGGAGAATTGATATTGCTAGGCACCAATTTGATTAGTACAGACATCAAAATCTTAAATGACAGGTTTACTCTTTGTCATAATTCTCTCTACTTCGTAATTAATGCAGTGTTTAAAATACAGAAAATTTCTATTTTTTTTCATTGCATGAATAGAAATTTGTATCTAGAAAGATACACACATATTTTTTAATAGTATTATTAATTAAAACGAAGAATAATATATTTTCATTATTTCATACCGTATGATAAAAAAAAAAATTCATACTTGTAGTAGGTTTTTTATATTTCGAATGTAGATTCCCTTATTTTCATATTATGCTCTTAAATATTTAATTTTCTAATATATCTTTCCAATGAAATGTTAAATAATTTATGTCCAACTCATCTATGTACTAATTTATTTTCTTTGCTAATTATTATTATTATTGTTATTATTATATATTATTTATTTTAATTCTTTCATGACATAAAAATAATATTTTAATATTTAATCACACAATTTCATTTACAGTATGAAAGAAGTAAAATAATATATGAAGATATAATCGTAAAATATTATGATATTTAATCAAAGTCTAAAATAATATCAAAGTATTTTATCTACATCCACAAACAATATTAAAGCATTATAGTTATAATATAGTATCAACAAAATAAGATATGCGGAATAAAAGAATATTTGAAGATGATTATTGCCTTATTCATCCTTTTGCTAAGATGGGTGCATATTTATAGGAAATTAATATATGCAGTCAATATTAAACTGTTGTAAATTAGCATAAAAGAAGACATAAATAATGCATTTAGTTGAAAGATAAAATAGATTGTTCATATATCTTAGATCCGTCTTGATCAATTTTTTGTCTGGCAATATCAATTCCCAGTATCTGATAGGAGATATTTGCCGATACAATATGGTTTGATCTTTGAAGTGTTGATGTTTGCAAGGGTCTTTAGTTTCGGTGTTTAAAGTACGGTGTGAACCAGGTGTGAGAATATTATACGTGTGAGTCTATTAAAGGCGGAATAGTATACGTGTGAGTCTATGTAAAGTGGGCTCCACCAATTCTTCAGTGGAATAAAGTAAGAAATGTAAAGGGCCAGATGAGAACGATAGAAAGATCAAGGGACCAAATCGAAAAGTTTTGAGAAGAGCGAAAGCAAATAAATAAATAAATTGGAAGGTACGATAATGGCGTCGTTATGTATGTATGTCCCTGTCACATGTTATTTTGCCCTTGTCTTTTTCCGAAATAACATTGATGCCCTTTTCCTATTTTTACCGTCCAAGTAATTTTCTATAATTATCAATTCTGTCTTGTTGAGTCAATCTTAATATAACAAAAACTTCATAAATCATAATTGGAGTGGTTATAAATCATCTAAACCTTACAATAGGTTATGAGTTCCAATCGTAGAACAGAATGGATAGGGATATATAGAGAATTTAGAAATAAATGTGAGTTAGTCATTAATTGATTTAGTAGAAAAAATGTGAATATATTTGGCAAAAAGCAACTAAAATACTTCACTCTACCAATGGCTTAAATTATACTACGTGGATCTTCGTTGGATCCACGCAACACATAAAAAGGTAAGAATAATCTCACACTTTTTGTAATGGACTTGTAGCCCTTCAATTACTAGTTGAACAAAAAAATAGTATTCTATATGAACCCACCCACTAGATAGAGAGGGGTCAAAAAACACTCAATAAAACATTATATTCTCGAATAACTTCCGTAGATATTATTCATAAAATATAATTTATGTACCATAGATTTTATTATAATGTATATAAAAGATATAATTATTATAAAAAAAAATCAATTTTCTATGTAAAAAGTTTGCTAGTAGGATTAATTCGCTGCACAAATCACATGCGGACAGAGATCATAAATAATTCAGACAGTAAGTATACTTTTGAGCAGTTTAAAAATTCAATCATGCATTTTTATGAAGAGACAAGAAGTTACTACACCCACTGACCCTCTCTGATCAATGCAGATCAGAAATGGGAATTTTTTGTACTTGTTTATGCACAAACACAGAGTATCTCTATGCGAAAAATGTAAGAGAAATTTGCAAAATAGCCTCTGCATTATCCTTAAATTTAAAAGCTATGATCCCTGCAAACACTCTATTTTTTAGACGAGAGAAATTTGCAAAAGAGCCGCCGTTGATTAAAAAAGATAATCACATATCTAAAAAAGAGGAGAAAAAAATGTCACAAAAAGTAGAAGAACAAAAGAAATAATTTGGGCTGAGTCAGGAATACATGATTGGTGCCTCATACCTCCAACCAAGCATAATCATTGATGTATGACAGTATGAGGATTGATTTTTAATGATAAATATAAACAAAATAACATAGACACAACAGACAACATACTTTTGAAGATGTACGTAAGTAAATGTAAACAATCACTACAATGTAAGCTTCACAGAAAAACAAGTCTGACAAAAAGGTTGGGTCCCTAAAAGATGTCCTGAATTTTATGGTGACTCAAATGCAGGTTATGTACAGGTAATATATGAAAGTAGGACCATTTGTGATTGTTCTCTTTTGGTGACAAAGGTTAAAAACTTCAAAAGGTGAAGAATATTCTTACACTAATATTATTAAAATGTCCCATAAAATGAAAAAGGTTAGCGGAACTTCACTAAATATGATTTAGCACGACGTTTATCCATACAACTGCTGTAGCAGATCAGTAGATAAATATTGCAATCAGATCTAGTCGTGTAGTACACGATGAAAGAACTTAATTGCGTATATTGATAGGGGAGAGGGGAACAAAATTTCTCACAACTATTCAAAAGTCAAGAGGCAGAGATAGGAGGGACATATACATAAAAATACATATATTTTAAAATTTATTCATTAAAATATTGTTTTATCTCAAAAAATTATAATAGTGAACACATTAAAAGACATAACCTAATAAACAATAAACATATTAAAATTCTCAATATTAATAATTACAAGAATCAGTTTCTACTTTAAAAATGAAATAATCATTTATTTAAAGTCTATAATTAACAGTTACACAAATATAATAGAAGTTAGATCCAACATATTAGATGGGTTATTTTTGTAATTGAACACATTAAGAAAAAAATGCATGAGTGTTGACTTATGTCCTATTCATTGTTAGATCCAACATATTAGATGGGTTATTTTTGTAATTGAACACATTAAGAAAAATAAATGCATGAGTGTTGACTTGTGTCCTATTACATTGGTGACAATTGCTCTTGTCCAAAGTGAGGTTAAGAGGTATACAAGTAATCAACCTAGAATTAATATAATCATTATTTGTTTACTTAGTCAAACAATCATTAAGAAATAAGAAGTTTAAAGAACTAAGAAATTGATTAAGATGGAAGTGTCCCTTTCAATTCTCTATTATTATTAGCTACTTAACATGCAAGTCAAATAGATTATATCTTCTTGTTTCACAATGAATATGTGCCATGAATATATGCTAATAAAATAATATAAAGATTAGCATTTGTTTTAAGAAAAAAATATAAAATTATGATATATAAAAAATAAAAACAAGATATTATAAACTACTCTGTAAATGCTACTCTCATAGGAGTGGTTAGACACCACTCCACTAACCAAAAACTTATGAGTTTGAAACTCGTCAAAGATAATTTCTTTGAAATAAATGAGAGACATATAAGACTACTATATAAAATAAAAATTATAAACCACTCTCCTTAGTTCACTCTTATTATATTTCTAGCGCAATCTATAAATAAATATATACACAATATTTGTTATATGCTATTTTTTATGATATCGTACAACGATGTAAAATATAGAAGTGTATATATGAGGAGAAAAGTATATTTGGATGTACATATATACAATATAACTTTCGGGGTGGGCCTATAGTCAAAATAAAAATAATACATATGAAAAGGAATATTAGTAACGATCAACATAATAGGAAACGAATTTGGCATCAAATTCTTTATTCGTTTTGCTCTTTTTTTTTTTTTTTTTTTGAAGTTAGGGAATGCCTAGTGAGAATTCTTTTGGCAACAAACTTTGTTTGGTAAGAATATGGTATGCATACATCCCACATTGTTACAATTTGCAAATTTCTTATTAGCTAAGATTTCTTTTGGTATATATTTGAAATTAAGAGGCAAGGGGTCCTACCAACCCCAAAATAATTGAACCATTTCTTCGTAGAATAACCTTTTGTAAATTTCAGTAGGCAATTCTTAGCTAGGCAGTTAGAGATTCGTTTCTTTAAAGTTCTACGTGTTCTATTAAGTGCGAGAAGAAATTCTGTGGTAGGGAAAATTCAAAAGAGCTTTTAGCAGCAAAAATATAAGGGAAATGGGAAATCATGACGGAGTACTGTAGTTATCCTGTAGCGACGGATTGAAATTATATACTGTTTTCTCGCGTTTCTATATACGCTATATACTGTTTTCATAAAATATATACTGTTTACCGAATGAATTTTTATATACCGTTTGTTTTCAGTTTATATGTTTTTATGTACTATTTTCATTTTTTAAAATATATATTGTTTTACCGAATGAATTTTTTATATACTGTTTGTTTTCAGTTTATACATTTTTTCAAGTTTTTATATACCATCGCTACAGTACCCGTCGCGTAGTATCAGCTCCCAAAATATAATTGACTAAATCTATTTACTAAATTGAAAAGGTAAAAGGTAAAAAAGTATAAAAAAAAATATGAATGAACTAATTTAAAACAGTTAACATTTTGAACTAGTAATGAAAGCAAATCAAAACTAGCCAATCACTATATATATACATGCAAAACTCGATTTTTATTCATTATGAAACTAGTATAAAATCCAATCAAAATTTGTGGTGTATAAAGTACATGATGCAGCCTAAAATCTTGTTGAGAAATAACAATATACGAAACCCTACATAAAAATAATGATCATTGTTCTATTATTTGCCAAAACTTACTCATCCAACCGTTGGAACAATTGGGTTGAAATGAAACAATGACAATGTCCAAAGATATGTGAAAATACAGAGGTGGTGCTAATTACTAAGCTGCAAGCAAATTACAAACAAATTCCTGGATTCAATTCAACTTTTCACAAAAAAAAACTGCAATTGTTCAAAAAAATTCCCAACAGATGTAAACAGACAAAAGCAAGCAGAAAACCATGAAAGAATAAAATAGGACTATACAACTAAACCAGCTTTTATGCTGGTGACAAATAGCTAGGACTAGAAAACATCAAATATTTAACACAATATTTATCAGAAGTTCTATAATACTAGTTATACACTAAAAATGTATATATCCATCAAATAATGAAGCACAAATAAAATCAAAAGGAGGGGAGAACCAGAACAGAAGTTACATTATTCACAAATTAAACAAACTAAACAACTAACATACAAAAAATAGTCTATTTCTAGGGGCAAAAGCACATAAAATTACAATCCTTCTATGGGTATTACAACACAATGAGAATATTTTCCAAGCCACCAAATCTGCAGCTTACAATTGACCCAATTTCTCCTGTTTCAAAATAACACAAGTTAATTTACAATTAACATTAACATAAAGATACACAAAAAAAAAACTTAAAATTGAAATTCAAGTTTTGGACCAAACCTGAAGCATCTGCATTAGTTTCGGGTGCCTTTCCAACAACTCACAAAGCTTATCTCTATCACTCAGCAACGACTGTCCAAAAATAAAATAAAAACAACAAACCACAACGCAATTAAATGCTTAAATATAAATGTTCCCCTTTATAATATCCATATTCAAAATTAAAAAATAATAAAAAATAAATTACCTGAATTGCTTCAGGAGAGGAGAAATACTGCTGGAGAGCCGCAGCCGAATCTTGCTGCTGCTGACTCAAACTACTACTACTACCACTATGACCATTTTGCCCATTCTGACTAGTTTGACCACTTTGACCAGCAGACGCCAGCTGTACCTGCTGCCCCAACTCCTGACTCGCGACACCTGTCATCTGTCTCACACCCATCATCTGATTATGATTATTATTATTACTATTATTACTATTCCCCCCATAATACATCTGCATGTTCTGAAACTGCATCTGTTGCTGCCCAAACCCTAACTGCATCTGATTACCAAACCCTAAATTCTGCTGCTGCTGCTGCTGCATGGTCTGCGACGGATGCGGGACAGGTGGCGGCGGCGGAGGCGGCGTCCTCTGCTGCTGACCTGGCAGTGGCTGGCCCATCTGCATGGGCCGGCTCATCATCATTTGGCCGAACGGGCTGGACCCGATATTCGGATCCGACCCGTTAAGGGCTTGTTGTAAATGGGTCAACGGGTTGGAGTAGGGCTGAGGTGGGAGAGGAGGCATGGGCCGCAGCGGCATTCCGCCCGAAGCGAAATTCCACGGAAATTTATTCGCCTCTTGCTGATTCATCATATTGTTCGCTTGCATCATGTTCTCATGCTGGATCTGAAGTTAAAAATACAGACGTTAATTTAAGGTTTGTAAAAAAAACGGAATATTGATAATTAATCAAACAGGAAAATTAATTGATTATTTAAATACCTGGAGGTTCATAAGCGGATTAGGAAAATTCATATCGGGGAATCCAGGAGGCAGAGGCGGACTCAGACCCCTCAAATTAGGGTTTCCGAAAGGGCTCTGCATCTGGTCCATACCCTGACCGCCCTGCGCTGCCATGGCACGGACAGGTGGCGGCATGGGAGGCAACGGCGGCTGACCAGCCCGGCCTTGTAAACTCATTAAATTAGACGAACCGACAGGAGGCTTAATTACAGGAGAGGCCGCGAATCTCGGCTCTCCATTTTGTTTGTCTCCGGTGTTAATTTTCTCTTTATGTGGGGCCCGCTTTGCGTCTGACGTGTCAGGAGAGTTCTCTCCAGTTATAACTGGAGGCGACTGGAGATTCTCGTCAGGCTGAGGAAATAAGCCTTTGTCGTCAGAGCCGATCTCCTCGTCGAAAACTATGTCGATCTCATGCTCGTCGAACAAATCAGTCTTCGGCTGCTGACGTGGCGGCTGCTTATCCGCCAGCTCAGCGTCACCTTCACTCTTAACAGTGGTTTTCACTTGTGTTGTATCAGAACCCGCCACAGGAACGGATACAGAGTTCTGCCTGCCCCTCTCGCGCGCCATGAACTCGTCCACGTGGATCGAAGGCGGCCTGCCTCTCTGACTAGAACCGATGATATTCGATCCGATACTGGCTCCGTCGATGTTTCTCTCTCTAGCCACGTAATCGTCCACGTGCATCGAAGGAGGCCGGCTCGTGTTCGGCTTCCTCTGACGGAACGTGTCCCTCCTTGTGGGGCCCGATGAGGTCGGGATATTTTGCAAATTGGTCCTTTGAGAAAATGAAGTGTTCATTTCGGGTCCTTCGCGGGCCCGCTTGACAGGTGGCTCACTAACCAATGCAAGTCGTCTTTTTGCTGACTGAGCGGTTTGCGGAAGCTCCCATATGAATTTCTCTGTGAGGCCTAGAGAGAGAGATGAGTCTGTTTCTGATTGGAGAGAGGTTGAGAGGGATTTCCAAGAGTTGGAGAAGAGGAGGAAAGGTTCGTCTTCTAGTTGGATGTTGTGAGTGAGAGAGGGCATCAGCTGAGCTGTCAGGATGACCTGGCGTACTGTTTCAGTTGGTTCGTCTAGTTGGTCTTTCAAGTTCGGGAATCTGGATGGTGAGTTTGAGGAGTTTTGAAGCAGAGCTGGAATTGATTTGAGAGCCTCTTTGGCCTGTGTGTATGAAAATATGTTTTTTTTGTAAGTGGTAGGTAATTGTTGTGATAAAATTTGTTAAATTATGTCGGTATTGTGTTATTACCTGAGTGGAGATTGAGTTTTCGGTTGAAGTAGCTGAAATGCTGAGTTTTTGATCTAATAATTCTGTTAGCTTTAAGACCTCGCTAAACTTCTCGTTGTTAGAATCAGAGGCCGAGTCCCAGTCACTCGGAAGCCCGAAAAGACACCTCAGCATTTTGAGCCCCTCCAAACTACAAAGCAGAATAAAAATCAATAAAGAATGAAGTCAATGAACTTAATGCAAATTGGTAAACATACATAAGAAATTAGCAAATTACCTATCGCCGTTCAAAGGAAGAGAGACAGCGACCAGCGACAACGCATAGATTATTTGTACAGAAAGGACAGGTGGACTCTCGTTTGAATCTAAGGACGTGAAAATCTTCTCAAAACATCTCAAAAAAGGTGGAGATTTCTCAAAATTGTTTCTTTCATTCTGTTGAAGAACCAGTGCAAGAGCATTTCTCCCTTGATCAGATGAGATGATGTCCTTCAATGTTAAGGCACATGCTAACATTTCCTTTTCCACTGGTAACTCCTATTGAAATAATCAAGAAATAACATGGAAAAGTTATACAAGATAAAAAACTAAACAAGAAATCAAGCATAGAATTAAATCAATTAAAAGAGAAGCTAAATTACTTGTAATAGGTTCAAGAGATGGGTCACAACCAATGAGCTGTCATCAACACTGACATCATCACCTCTGAAGAATTACATCACCACAAACCAAATCAGACAAATAAACAAAATAAATATATAAAATCAGAATGATGTAAGGAAAAGGAGAATTATTTACTTGTCAGTTTGCATTGAATCAATGGACGGTTGAGCACTAAAAATGAGAGAGAAGCATTTCAACAACGGAATCCTCCAGCCGAACGAAGTTCCATTATTTGAAGATTGTTTGCATCTCTCTAAAAGATTAAGAAGAGTTTTTACAAGCCCCATCTTGCATAGCAATTCCTATCCAAAACAAAAAATATGAAATGAATAATTAATAACTTGATGTCATAACATAAAATACAACTAGGGCCCACGCATAAGAAACAATATTTTAGTTGATATGAACCTTATAATTCGGTACTAACCTTGCCTTTGGGATGTTCTAGCAAGCCAGAGAGAAAATGAAGCAACTGATGCACCTGCACATGATAAACAATACATTTTCAGATCCTT
Source organism: Juncus inflexus (assembly GCA_024447665.1). Classification (NCBI taxonomy): domain Eukaryota; kingdom Viridiplantae; phylum Streptophyta; class Magnoliopsida; order Poales; family Juncaceae; genus Juncus; species Juncus inflexus. The sequence continues at coordinate 2,574,127 of JAJHPC010000005.1, forward strand.
TATTAATTGTATATTAAATTATCATCTCAAACAAAATTAAAAAAATACTCACTTGAAAAGAATCCATATCTGACAATGAATTTTCCTCATTAAGATTATTCAGCCGAGAGAAAACAGGTTTTAAAAGGACTATTGCCGACTCGATTCTTTGGCATGCGAGACGAACTATAAAAACTCTGAGCATATCTTGTATCACCATCAAACCCTGTCAAAAAAAAAGTCACCAAGTTACAAATCTCACCTTAATTATATCATATGGAAAAGAAAAAGATTGTGTACTTACAGAAGTAGAAAAGTTGAGAACCACAATCGCGATATTCTCAAGTTGTGGGGTCAGTTGAGAAATTAATTGGCTCACGTGCTCTTTGTTCATGTACCAATTCACCTCTTTATCAACCAAAGGGCCCAAAAACGTACTGATACTCAAATTTCTAACCGCGCTCAAAGGAGGGATCTCGCTTTTCCACTGCCACATTCCTTCGTCCGGAAACAAATCCCCCTTTTTTCCAAAAACAAAAAGTTAATTTAAATAAAATCATAAATACAACGAGATAATTAATGGACCTAAATAAATAAAAGGATAAAAGTGTAAATACCAAGAGGCAGAGCAAACTAGAGGCGTCCTTTGGGCCCACAGGCAGTTTGGCGTCGACAGGTTCCAAAAGGCGGTGAAAGAGATTGGGGGCCCAGCTGCAAACCGGCCAGCTGGCGACGGCTGAAGTGATGAGGTGGCACACCGCGCCAAACCCTAGGCCCGAACTAGGGTTCAGGAAGGACAAGTCTGTCGCAGATGCTCCCAGTTTCGGACTAAAATTATAAAAAAGAGATTATAAGTATCAAATGATTAGAGAGAGAGAGAGAAGAAGAATTGATTGCTTGCCTGAGTTCGCGATGCAAGTGAAGAAGAGCACTTAACAACTTCTTGTTGCGGTACACCACCTTTGTTTCCTGAACACGAATAAAAGAAGTATCTCCTTGTGAGAGTTCAATCCAAAAGATAGCTTAACACATATATTTATAACTGCAATTATAAAATTGAAAGCCTACTTGTAATCTTTTCAAGACATGGATGAGTAGAAGAAGAGAAGGAATCATAAGATCGACGAGCTCCTGCTCATGACAGCGGTCCAGAAGCAAATCCGCCGTGGAGCTCAACTCCGCCCCTTCATCAACCAAGTAATCTGAAACAATACAAAATCTCCAACTCACATTTCAAAACAAACAGAAAGAAAAATGCGCGCTACTACTCTATTAACATACACAAAAGACGAGAAAAGCGCTTACCGTAACTATTAGACAAACGCTGAAGCATGAACTTGCAGTTAACCAAGACCACGTAAACAAGAGTGATCGCGCCTTCTTCAAAAAGCGACGCCGCCACCGCCTACACAAACAAACAAACAAATCACTCGTCATAACCACAATAAATAAATAACTAACAATACAAGTATAACCAATCATTCTGACTTCTCACCAAATCCTCTGACGTAAAAGCGAGAATCCTGAAAGCCGTCGTCAGCTGCGCGATTGACGTGCTGCTCAACACAACTCCTTCAAAGTACTTGTCGGAGACGAGCTTGCCGAGGAGGTTGTCGATGACGCCGTGGCCGTCGGTGCCGTCGGATGCGTCGTTGACCACCATCTCCACGTCGATCGAGTCCGAGACGAGGACTCTGGCGGAGGATAAATGCGCGTCCCCGCCTGAGGCTAAGACGGCTGCGTATCGGAGTAGCCCTATCGCTCCGTTCCTGTTAGGAGGAGGATGTAATGGGTTGTTTGTGTTTTCGGTGAATGGAAGATCTTTTTTATGGGCAAAAATCCAAAATTTATCACATTTATCCTCTCAAAAGAAACAAACAAATTATGGGAAAAAATGTCCTTTCTTCATTACCTTCTTACTCTCTGAGGACATTGCTTATAAATGAAATTATAGCTAGGTTTGGAAAATAAAGGTATAATTTTCACGACAACAGTAGATCGAATAATACGAGAGAGGTCAATTGTAGAAAGTAGGAGACGGTAGATTATTCAAAATTATAAAAAAAAATGGCACTACGGTTAAGAGAAAGGGAAGAAGATAATGGAGAAGTGTAGTTCTGTCCCAAAAAGATTTCAAGGGTAAATATGATATATTTAGAATTTGGGAAGATAAATTTGATATTTGAACTTTTAAAAGTGTAAAAAGTATAATATACTTTGGATTTTAAAACAGTAAATTAGATATTTTGAAGTTTTGAAGGGTAGCCAATACTAAATATGATATTCTCCCTACATCTTATACCCCTGTTAAATGCGAAATTACATATTGTACTTTTCACTACTAAATCTTTCTTTTTGTTTACCTGTGGTAGACAACGCCGGCGTCGATCCACTCGAGCAACCGTGTCGGTGCGTCCTTCCGATTCGATCCCGGCGACGAGAGATGCAGAGCCTTGTGGAGCTCGACGGCCATTCCGATCCACGCGTTGAGCGACGACGCGGTCGAGTCCGTCACCAGCACTTCGAATATCTCCGATGCCGAGTGGCATATCGCCAGACCCAGCGACGACGACGACGATGATGATGATGATGATAGTGAGCCTGTGATTTAATTATTTAGTTTGGTTGATTGTATGATTTGATGATTGAGTAATGTTGTTGTGTGAGAAAACAAGTGGGTGTTGTGAGTCTTGTGACTTACCGGTGTTGGTGGTGGTTTGGTCTTGGTCTTTGTATGAACGTAAAGATTCGAGTAGAACTGATACTGCCTGTGTGATATAATATCACAATAATAAGGATAGATATAGTAGTTGTATCGAATTGAATATATATTATATATTTTATTGTGTAAAATTGAATATATGTTTGAATGATAAAAAGAATTACCTCTGGGAAATAACCAAGAGCAAGCAACACTTGACGGCCTGAATCGGACCTGCAATTAATTACCAAACGAATTTTATAGTTAGTATCAATTATCAACACATTGCTCGTTTCACTACGGGCCGATTCATTAAGCTAGTTCTAGGGAAATGAACTGTAAAAAAATAATATAAATATATAATAGATAAAATTTGTATAAAAAGAAGGAACCTGGATATAGCACACAGTTCCCATAAAAGCCACAACAGTTCATCTGAATTTGGTGCAGCAACAAGCAACCGGTCAACTAAACTCACCTATATTATAAAACAAATTACATCATTATCAGTATTGACTTCAAATAAGTCTACTATATTCACATCTAACCAAATATATCAATTAAAAGTCATGAATAAATACGAACCACTCTAATATGAAGCTCAGTTATCGCGCCGATTTCGCGCGGGTGGCAAAAGAAACCCTTTGAGAGAAGAACTGAAGCCTGTCTGAGATTCATGCATTCCGTTTTACTCGAATCTTCTACGTCTTTTAAGGAAAGTACTACTAGCTCTGTCGCTTCAGCTTGATCAAGCAGAAACGTCAATCCTGAAAAAAATAAAAAAAAATAATAATAAACAATATTAAAAAAAAGAAATTTAAGCTCAATATATTAAAAAAAATTTGAAACCTGAACGAGACAAAAGAAGAGAGAGGAGAATCGACTCGAGTGAGGTGGCAGTCTCGACAAAAATATCTGCAATGGCCCCACTTGCAGATTTCAATATAGGAGACGAAAGCAGAGCAGAACACAGCGGGAAAAATCCTCTTTCCTATTTCCAATTAACGAAAAATGTTAAACAATAATAATAGTAATAAGCAATTAAGCTAGTTTACTGAAGCAAATATTCAAACCTTGAGGAGAGATAAGAGGATCGGGTCAGTATTGTATCTTGTGAAACTGTACTTAGATTTAGAAATAAAATCAATGGTAGCTTTATATGATAATAATCCGTCAGAGCTTTTTGAATTAACCATTTTTCGCGCTAGAGCCACTGGCGAAGGATTCTCTATAGGCTCACACATATTTAACAATTTCTGCACCATAATAACACAAAAAAAGAATTAATTCAGCATAAGAAAACACGAATAAAATTAAAAGAAAGTAATCAAAAGAGGGAATTAAATTACGGAAATTTCTGTAAGTTGAGAGCTAGCTGTGACAAGAGATAGAGCTCCTTCAGATGTAATCGATCCATCTTGAGGCAAATTCGTAAGCAAAGAAACTATAGCTGACTGCAAAATAAAAACGCATAATTAAATTCCAATTTCTCCTTTTACATTAATTTAAATCTACGTTTTTTTTTAATACCTCAAATCTGGATAGGGTTTCGTAAAAGTGAAGCCGGTGCAGCACGTAAGTAGCAAGAGACGCCACATCATGTCTCTGTTTCTCCAACAAAAGCCGCAAAAGACAAGAATACCCCTGGCTGGTACGGACCGGTACGGGCCCGCCGCCAGCTGGTGTCCAACCGAGAAACGACTCGCATCCGATCCTGTGTCGGGTCCCGCACTCTATTACGCTCACTACGAGTAATGTGATAAATGTCGATTCTTTTGTCTCTTGAGATATTAATTGGATTATTTTATTCATTCCTCCGATTTTGGAGAATTGAAGGCAGCCTTCTTTGGAGAAGCAGAGGAGAAGAATTAGGGCTAGAGCCAAGGTTAATTTGTTCTGAGAAAAATATAAAGAGAGAAACAGAAAATTAGTCAAATTGGCAGAAAATGTGGGGACATGTTTTTAACTTACAAAAATTACAAGTACATTAACATTTTTTCAAGTTAGGCAGTAAAATACAAAAAATTATGAAGTAAATTAACATTTTTTTCACCTGAGAGAGCAATGGAACCTCATCTGAAAATCCGTTCATAAAATTCGGAAAACAGCTCATAAATTTCTCAACCAGCATTTCAGTTGAAGGCAAATCCACATCCATCTCATTTTCACATCCCAGCCCAAAATCTTTAGAAATTCCCACAAGCCGGTCCTTCGCTTCGCCCAAAACCCTAAACCCTAATTTCTCACGATCCATACTCACGCTCCCTTGCAGCATATCCGTACCAACCATCGCAAAATTAGAAACACACGAAACAACCGAACCCAAAAGCCTCGCATCCAAATCCCCCAAATCGCGATTCTCACAAACATTAAGGACCAAACTCAAAAACTTCCTAATTTCCTCCGACAAATCTAATTCTGGCGATTTGAAAATGAGGGACTTGAGGCACGGTAAAGGAGCATTAAATGCTGAATTACTGGAGGCGTGCAGTGCTGGAGGTAAATCCTCAAATTTTCCTTCTGAGGGAGAGTAAACGACGTTGGCTAATGAACTATCAAGACCAAAATCGATGTTGAATTGACCGAGGTCCTCTGCGGTATTTCCGTAAATTACGAGGGTCAAACTGCGATATGTTCCTCTTAGGACGAGATGGTTCGTTACTATCGCCTGCGTTCACAACAGAAGGGTTTTATAACCAAACGTTACAAAAGATTAAAGGCCTATATTATGTTTAATGTGTTATGTTTTATATTTAACATTTTATATATTTTATATTTTATATATTTTTATAATTTTTTACATTTATTTATATGTTATATTTTAGATTCTATATTTTATATTTTATATTCCATATTTTTCTATTTTTTATTTATATTTTTTTTTATATTTTATATTTTATATTTTATATTCAGATTTTATATTTTATATTTTATATTTTATATTTTATATTTTATTACATTATTATTTCATATTTCATATTTTTATATTTTTGATTCTATATTTTAAATTTTATAATTTTATTTTACCTCAACTTCTAAAACATTGGAGGAGGAGTGAGAGTAAAGGAAAGGCTGGCAGAGGCGTCTGAAGCGAGACTCGCCTTCGCAATGAACAAACACTTCAAGTGCAAATGACGGCGGTAAAGTCGCACTATAAATACACATCATAAATATCTCATTTCATAAAGATTTATAATTGATTAATTGAGCAATGACTTTAGAGTGAAATAATGCAGATGTGAATTGGTTCGTACCCAACAAGTGAAATGTTTGGTGTAGAAGGGGCGGCATTCTGCTCTAGAAACTCGCAAGCTGTAATCACTACTGGCTCAGAAAAAAGTACCTAAAATGATAAATTATTATATGAAAAATGTTGAAGAAAAAGGTCGTTCAAGAATAAAAGATGAAGAAATTTGGGAATCGGAAAGCTTTTGGAAGAAAATCGATTGAGAATAAAAAAGGGTAGATTAGTGAATGACTAACCTCATCGACATATTCGTCGAGTTGAGAATGCAAAATTGTTTGTGCGAACAACACACAAGGATCGGGTCGACCCATTATTACTTCTCCCAATGCTTTTCCTTTAGCTTTTTGCCCTGATTCTGCAAATTCAAAACAACTATGTAAAATGAACTAACCAATTACACATTTACACTTCAACTAGGTTATTTCTCAAACAGATACTAACAACACTGCAAGAAAAGGGGCTAAAAAGATAAAATCAAACGGGGATTCCACAAATGCTCGTCAGCAAAACAAACTGACACGGAAATAAACCAGTCCGGATTTCTACGTGATAAATTACCAAAAAAGGCAAGAAAATGGAAATCTACCTCCGCCGCCGGCGCCAGATAGGTCGACTTCTCCGGCGAAAGAAAATGGAAATACACTGTATCAGCAACTTTGCGCGGATTTGGGATCCGAAAGAGAGATTTAATTAGGGTTCTAGTTCTGAAAACGATTCATGAGTTGGGAGTTGGTTCCAATTTGGGGAATTTTTATGAATCAGTTCAGTGCTCTCTTTCGGATCCGATATCGGAAGAGAGAAAGAGGGAACGGGTTTTTCGCTCAAAGCCGTCAAACTGCTAACGGCCCAACAGTTTCTCTCAACTGTCTAAAAGGTTATTTTGAAAAGTCAGAATAATTAAAAAGCCCCATCCACATAGTATCACTCACCAAAAGCTTCTAGCCCGAATTAATATTTGGGCTTTTTATCTGCCTATCAAAAGTAGAGCTGGAAGGAAGGATAGATTTAAATTGAACAGTCCAAAGATAGTAATTCAATGCGTAGTTTTTTTTTGTCCTTTGGGATGTATTTTATTTTTATTTGATTGTTAATCTTAGGTTGTCATCTTTTATGAAGTTAATCTAGTAACTTTTATGAAACAGTATTATTGTTATATATTTTTTATATTATCTTAAGTTGAGAGAGGTGTTTTATTAAAAAATGGGAAAGAATAGAACGAGAAGTGTATGAGTGTGATTCGGTCATGTTATATGCATGACGAACTTTCTATCATTCAAACCTTGTGAAAGGGGATAATAGTAGTTCACATATACTGGATGGGATATAAATGTAGATGTATGATATAGCAAATATTATAGGTTAGTGAAAGCAATTTCAAAGTTAGTTTGTTATAATCTCCTTGATCTAAAGATTAAAATTATATGTGCAGAGTTTGTTGTTATTCTAAGCAGCATATATGTGAACTCAATTCCTTGTGGATATTAGATGGAAACTGAATGCATCATGTACATGACACTTTTATGGGTTGGAAAGTGATTTCTTGATTGTATTTTGTATTGATATTTCTTGCGTTTTACACCTATAACTATTTTGCTCTCGTTGGAGTCTAATTTGGAAATTTTGCTCAGAGACCTTGCTTTCTCATTTTGTTCACTCCAACTGACAACGAATTGGCTCTCAACTTCCAACAGTTCTTTTGAGTGAAAACGAGTGAAATATTTTTATATTTTTTTTGTGTTATTCCTCATCATTGTTAATTTCCAATGATATATTGATATACAATTGTTATAGTGGATGTTAAACAAATCTAAATAAAATATGTAATCTCAATCTATTGTGATAAAAATTGTAAATTTGGAATCTTAGACTATATAGAATGGATTACATGCATAAGTAGATCCAAACCCAGATTATAACATTACAATATTCTTTGTTGTTAATCAATAACATGCCTAACATAGTTATATCAGAAGTTTGAATATTAGGAATTTTCTGAAAATAATCAATTAAAAAAAATTAACAAGTTTTGAAGTTAATTCTGAAAAATAACACAAACGGCACATGAAGTACATCTTGATCCATGAAATGCTCTAAGTGCATATTGGTAATTTAATAAAAGAAAATTTTCATAATCGCCACCCCTCTTCATTTTTTAAATTATTTTAAAAACTCTCAATATTCTTAGAAAGTAATATTTTTTAGTCACTATATTGACCTTTTTCGGTAGGTTTGGAGCCAAATATTTTTGTTTTGACTAAAATATTTCTAATATAATATTTATTATAATTGTTTTATGTAAAATATTAGTGAAAAATAATTTAAATCTTTGAATAATTTTTTAGACAAAATAAATTTCAGGGAAATATTACATAAGTGGTATTTCGTACAATTAAAAAATATTTGAATCCTACATAGAAAAGTAAAAGTTGAGGTTAAAAAACAACTAGGATCATATCCGCGGCAGTTCGTTGCAAGTAACTTAATTACTTATTTACATTTTGATTGTGTGAATATAATTGAAATGTATTTGCATATAAATAGAATATTTTGTGTATTTTACCAAATTTATTCATAATTATATGGAATGATCATTGACTTCAATTTTTTTTTATAGTTCTCATGAAATCGGAGATAAAAATGAAATATCAATCGAACAATTATATGATAAATCTTAATAACCACATAAATGGGTATAGAATATCAATGAATTTGAGAAATGAAACATTTAAGAAAAATATCATAATCTGACGGGCAAGAGAAAATGAGTGATGTGACTCAAGAAGAATTAGAAAAATAGATTGAATATTAATGTAGGGTTAATCAATTCATTAGAATATAATTTAATAGTCTTATATATATATATATATATATATATATATATATATATATATTTTTTTATATATTTATATAGAGAGAGAGAGAGAGAGAGAGAGAGAGAGAGGGGATGACTAAATAACATGTACAAGCAAAATTCGGATTTTGCTTGTGACCAAAATACTATATATATCATCAAAAATTCAAATTTCAATCATACGGATGGAATATATATGTTTTGAATATGTTGTAGATTAATTTTCACAAGAATCGGAATATTATATCATTACCATCATATATTATCAAAATTCATCAAAATATATATAATACATATTATATATATTTTGATGAATTTTGTGTTGATCCATGATGATAATGATATAATATTTCGATTCTTGTGAAAATTAATCTACATCATATTCAAAATATATATATTCCATCCGTACGGTTGAAATTTGAATTTTTTATGAATTTTGGTCACAAGCAAAATCCGGACTTTCTTGTACAAGTTGTTTAGTCATCCTCTATATATATATATATATATATATATATATATATAGCAAAGTTGTAAATAGTGTTTAGCGGTGTGTTGCGTTTAGGATTTTCATGTAGCGAATTGCATATAGCGCAATGTATTGTTGTCCTCAGTTTGATGATATTTAAAATTATTCCCAGCTACTAATATATTTGTGTGAGAATGTCTTGAGCTAGATAGTCGCACGATCAAGTTCTCGGAAATGTCTCGGTCGCATCCTGCCTATCTCAGAAGAATAAGAAGTCGTCATGCATGCAAATGATTTCAAGAGAGTATTTCAAGGTGTGGGAGCAAGCTTCTTAGCTCTTCGTGTGGGTTTAGTTTGATGAGAAATTTAATTATTATTGAAAAGAGAGTATAATCTGCAAATTGCCTAATTCTGGCCAGTTCCGTTGACAACGGAACTGGCCCGTTGAAGATTTTTTCTTCCTGACATCGACTGTCGAATTTTGTTATATAGTCTGTTGGCAACGGTCCATTAGATTTTTAGCCGTTGGGAGAATATCTTGCCTTAATTTCCTTCCGTTTTTACAGTCCGTTGGCAACGGAACTACGCATTATTCCTTTTCTGAAGGCTGCTCTTTCCTCCTTTAAAAGGAGGTGGCCGCCTTCTCAGAAAAGGTCACGAATTCTATTCACAAAAAGCAAAAATTCTCTCTTCTTAATACTAGTTAAATTCTCTATTTTCTAACGCAACCATCTCGCCGAACTTCGTCAACAAGTTCGTAAGTTCGATATCTCTTTATTTTTCTATTTACTTTAATTTCTTGTTTATTTATTTTTCTTTGTTAATTAGTATTCAAACAACCATCAACAAAAGTCTAAAAACAATAAAAATATAAAACCCTAAAAATTCAAGTATTCACGTTTTCGCACATTAGGCCTTTTAAAAAGCCCCCTATAGGCCTCAATCAAACTACACATAGAGCGTAGATGTTGCGGAGATACATTTTTATAACGGATAATATGTGTAAATATTTTTCCCTATATACTACTACGTAATATATGCACTACAAAATCTAAAAGAAGAAATATGCAACACTAAAATATGATTAATATTAAAATATTAACAATAAAAGTTTGATATGTTCTTGTCAAAAATTACATGTCCAAAATTAAAATATGATTAATATTAAAATATTAAAATACAACATATCTATCAATTAAAAAAAATTCATTAAAAAAATCAATTAAAAAAAAATCCATCAAAAACACTATTCAGACCGCTACACCGCAACACACACACGCAACACCGCTATTGCGGACCGTTTTACCGCTAAATCGTCAAAAAACGCTACACCGCAACAAAATAGCTTCGTGCAGTGTTTAGCTTCCAGAACTGTTATAGCGCCACTACAGACCGCTATTTGCAACACTGATATATAGACTTCTTTTATGTATATTCTCATACACAGTACATTATATTTTAGAAATCTAATTATGTAATTTTAATTATCTAAAAATACATTATTTTGTATAAGTGTATCTTACATAATCATTTTTTTATATGTTGTCGTATAATCCATCTTCACATACTTAAGTAAAATAATAAATTAATTCAGAATCATACCAATATGGAGTTCAAAAGAGAGAGAAAATTCAAACGAAATTATATGTGATATTGTTAGTAGAAGAAATACAATATTTAATTTCATTATAGATTGAATGGACATATAAAGACTCAAGAATCACTAACTTTTTTAAGAATAAAAAAAAAAATTTGTTTTTATGGATGAACTATTCATCTTCTCTTTGAATTAAAATTCATAATTAGTTTAGACTTGATTTTCTACCCCTCTTGTTAAGAGGAAAAAAATAAAAATGTATGTGCTAAGTGAACCAACAAAATCTTAAAAAAAATCTAATTCATTGAATTCACATCAAATTGTGGTAATATAAAAGAGGAGGATGATGTGGCATCTTTTGAGGGCTTAAAAGGTAGTGTAAAATAACTATCACATAAATAGTTGCAAAAATATGAAATTCGTGAAATCAATGATTGAGATGTAAATATTTTCTATCATTAAACAGTTTAGGTTATTTAGGTAAGGTAATGTGACATTTTGAGAAATCTCAAAGATAAATGAAAAATAAAGATTAAGTTTAATTTCATGAAGATTCCCACTATTGAATAAAAAATCCGTACGGCGATGAAAACGCTTCGTCTCCGTTACTACCGTTCATCTTTGCCGTCTTCTTGGAGTCTCGCCTCTGTGAAGTCTGGAACGCTCGAACCAACCCTCTCTGTGAAGCTCCGTAGCATCTAGAGAAGTACTTAGAAGCTTCGAACCATATCTGTGAAACTTCTCTAGGTAAATGTTTTTTTTTTTTGGCTTTTTTTGGTGCTAAATTGTATAAACTGATGCTACTAAGGGTTAAATTGGGCTAAGAGGTTAGTCTGGGGCTTAATTATTCTTTTCCTTGTTATTTAAGTTTAATTGCCCTCGTGAATTTTAATTTGAGACTTCGTGCACTGTTAGGGGTTTATTGAGGCTAAACTGAGTCATGTCAAAGCTTAGTTGAACATTTTAGTGGTTAATTAGGTTTCGTAAGGGATTTTTAACTGCTTAATCGAATAAATGAGTGCTTAATTGGATTTAATAAGGGACTTGATTAGTGCTTAAATCATTCCATTCCAACAATCCGAGTTTCTTTGACCGAAGAGAACAAACAACATATTTTGAAATACATGATTTTTTGAGTCAATAAATTAAACAACCTACATGTATTATCAAATAAAATACATTTATTTGAAATATCTATGTATCATGAAGTACTCACATCAAACATATCCATGCCAGAGGGAGAACTACAACCGATCGCTTGTTTCATTTTCTTTAGGTTGAACTCATATGTCATCACCTAAATTTTTAAATCAATCATGCTATACGCGTGATTCGAATCCCTCAACTATAGAAAGGTGGTGTTGATACCATTACCACTAGATTAATCTATATTATCAACTCACTTTTTCATAGGTTAATCTAGTGGTAATGATATCAACACCACATTTTTATAGTTGAGGGGTTCGAATCCCGCATCTAGCAGGATTGATTTAAAAATTTAGATGAGGACATATGAATCTACCCTAAAGAAAACAAAAACAAACGATCGCTTTTAGTTCTCTCTCAGTTTTTTTTATAATTGAAGATGCAATAAAACTAAAAGTAGTAGCACAACTACTTTGTTTGTATAAACAAAAAAGAAATAACTAACATCAAGGACCTTTGAATTTCTCAAAAAATTGGATGGGTATCTTCCCATTTCCAATAATCTAAGGGTTTTAATGCAATTTCATAGAGAAGGACTTCTATTATATGATTCAAATTCTGCATACTCCCTTTTCTAATTTTCATCAAGCTGGAAAGAACACCAACGAAAACACTGGTTGGTAATTTGTAAATCGGGTTATATATATATATATATATATATATATATATATATATATATATATATATATATATATATATATGAGTTCTTCTATAGTGCCCAAGCATTTTTTAAACTTTCATAATGGATTAAATCTAAATCCTTCAAATTGAAAAGAGCATTTTGGGTAATTACAATTAATTGCATAATTAGTACACAATAACTCATCCTATTTCTGCATGTGTTCTAACATCTACTTTTCATCCTCTCCATTTATCTCACCTTTTATATGCGCTTCACTTTCTTATTTATGTCACTAGCTATCCCTCACAATCTATCTTCTCTCCTCCTCATTACCATATCATAATTATTACATAAAATGATATACTAGCATTAAAATATGTACAAAAAATATATATTAACATTTAATATTATATATCAACACTACAGAAAATAGTATATATTAGAACTAAAAAAGATACATCACAAATTGAAAAAAAATATTGATACTAAAATATACGTAATGTCATCCAAAAATCTTTATTCGACATCAAAAATAATATTTAAACATAAATTTAGAAAAAAATATTATGTAATCAACATCAAAAATATGTTCCATAACCACAAAGTACTAAATTTTAACTAAGCTATACAAAATTATTTATTAACACTAAAATCTATATTGGGAACCAATATCATATTTGTACAAAAAAACAGTATTGAACTAATGATATATTAGTATAGAAGATGATATATTGAAGGTGAAAATTGTATATCAACACTAAAAACAATATATTGACACATAAAATGTTATATTAATAATGAAATCGGCACATAAAATATATATTAGCATTTAGAAATCTATATCGACACTACAAAATAGTATATTATAGCATAAATTAAAGTAAAATAATATACATTTGATACTAAAAAAATATGTTTTGCCACAAAAATCTTTATTCCACATCCAAAAAATAATATCTAACTCTAGAATAAACCAAAGCAATTAATATTCATTTAACATTCCAAATTATGTTAAGAAGCTACAAAATACTAAAAATAATTGAACAATTACATTATGGTGAATGATCGTTAAAATAGTATACTAGCATTAATATCATGCTTTTACAAAAGTGACTATAATAGCACTAATATATCAGCATTGAAGATGGATATATTAATTATGAATTATGTGATAAATTTTCAGTAAAAACAGTATATTGACACTTAGAAATAGGATATTGATGTTATATTTACACTTTAAGTCTTTCCTCACAATCATTATTTATCTCAACTTTCCATAAATCTCTAAATATGCAATAATATTTACATATACAACTATATCTTGCAAACCACTCACAGTAATACCTACAATAATAATAAAATAATAAATATGCTAAATTATTAAACATTTGACATAATATTAGATTGTTTGAAAAGTAAAACCCTCAATTGTGCATTCTGCCTCAATGAAGACAAAAAATATCCTCAATTCCCCAACTTAACACAAAAAATGTAATGAATGGATCAGTGGATTAGTGGCTGGGAAAGGGGAAAAAGAAAAAAAAATGAATCATTGATGAAAGAAAAAGATTTGGATAATATCTGGATACATTAAGGGCTGGATTGGCTAGTGCGAAGAAAGAGCCATGTGATGCGAGTAGATGGAGTGAGGATTTAGAGAGAGAAACAAGATTTGCGAGGGAGGGGAAACTAAAAAGAAGTCATAGTGTCTCAGTGATTAGGACTGGAGAGGAGACGAGCGGAAAGAAAGGGGAAGAAAGAATGGCCAAGGAAAGATTACTAATCTACCCTTTCGTATCATTTTGGTAAATGATTTGAATGGAAGGTTTTAGGTCTGGAAACATTTTGAGCCCTACGATTAAAAATTCAGGACTTAATAGACCGTCCAATTAACAGTCCGGCCATATATAAATCTTCTATATAGAGGATGACTAAATAACTTGTACAAGCAAAATTCGAATTTTGCTTGTGATCAAAATACTACATATATCATCAAAAATTCAAACTTTAACCTTACGGATGGAATATATATGTTTTGAATATGTTGTAGATTAATTTTCACAAGAGTCGGAACATTATATCATTGCCATCATATATTATCAAAATTCATCAAAATTTATATAATACATATTATATATATTTTGATGAATTTTGATGATACATGATGACAATGATATAATATTTCGATTCTTGTGAAAATTAATTTACATTATATTAAAACATATATATTCTATCCGTACAGTTGGAAATTTGAATTTTTGATAAGTTTTGGTCACAAGCAAAATCTGAATTTGCTTGTATAAGTTATTTAGTCATCTTCTATATATATATATATTATAAATCTTGCATTACAGAGCCTAATTTTGTTTTGTATAGAACTCGGGATTTCGAATCTCATATTGTGTAGTACCCAAGATGTCATGATTAATTAGGAAGTATTATCTCAGACTAGCCGATTAGATTTGCATTCAGATCTATATCAGCTCTACAGATTGTAACCCTCATTGCTATATTTCTGTGGTTGCGGGTCATTAGCTAAGTAGCCAGAAAATAAACTTCTCAACTTGGCGCATACGACAAGATTCTACACAGGAGTAGAGTTGAACTACAGAGAGTCCCGACTTTTGTTTTCAGCTAAAGCACCAAGGCCACCTTGGTCACTTCCTTCTGTTGGCTACTATTCTAAAAATTAACCAAAATATTTATAATTAAATTGAATAATGAAATAATATTAAAAAATAAGACAAGCCTGGATAGTGTAGCCGTGTGATCGAGTCGCGACTGCCCTAAATACAGAATGACGCTTTTCTGTGCAGGGTTAACCGTTTATCCATCTCCAAGGTTCTATATTACGAGAAAGTCACGTATCCGCTCCGGTAGCACAGTCACGGAGCGGACCTTCATTTCGAACGGAAACGAAGTCGTGCACCTTGATTCTTCGACTAAGTTATTGATTATTAAAAAATGGAAGATAATGGTATTTTATTTGGAGGAAGAGAATATTTTCCACAGGGAGAGACCAAAGGTCTGATTGAATATCTGTGTATATTTCAGTTTTTATATGTAGGGAATATATACTCCAAAACAAGAGAGGAAAAGTAGCAACCAATAAGTCCTCTGTCAAAATCGAAGCTAATCATTAATGAGAATATAAATGGAAATTGATCAATAGTGATTAATTTCCTTATCAATCCTTCATAACTTCTCCCATAAAATATTATATTAATTAATTTATATAATATTTAAGTTTTAAAATTTAATAATATTATTATAAATAAATAATATTCAACATTCCTCCTCAAATTTTAAAACTTAATATTTAAATATATTTCTTCCGAATACATGGTATCTACTATACATAAGTATGAGTTGACGTAGCATTAAACTCATACGTGGTGATGATCATATACGATTGAGATTTACATGGTAAACATACGTTTTTGAACCATAAATCTTTTTACCGATTTTCTATAATCAACACACATAGTAGGAAAAATCTTTTAGGTGCTTTAGCGGGTGTGCGCTATTTATGGCCATGCGCTAACCTTGATTATCATGAGAATAATTCAGGATTTCGCCCGTATCCTTAGTTGCGGCCCACGACGATTCTCACTTAGGTAATTCCTCAAAGGGTATATGATGTGGAAATATACCCCGCAAATATTACTTTTATTAAGTAATTTATTTAATTTATTAATTTCAATATTTGAAAAATAAATCTTGGAATTATTGAGAACAAAAGTTCATCCTAACAATCACCTTCAAGCACTTCACCATAGGGATGAGCACGGACAAATCAATGTCTAAATAGTGCTTCAAAATGTCACATCAACAGTTTTGTTTACCTTTGAACCATTTGTACCGTCCAGCAAGCCACAATGGTAGGGGCCCCACCGCTGATGACGTTTATATGGGCTAAACGCTTCATCCCCCTCGATGAACTAGATCTTAAAAGATCTTCTATTATCGGATAATCCTTTTTCCAATTTTATATGATATTATATTTTATTTTCTGCGGTTTTTAATGTAATAATGTACCAAATTATTTTAGCTAGTATTTATATTTTATTGATTGATCAGATCAATAATATTCCTTTCAACAAGAATTCATCAAAATTGATGATAATAATTTAGGCACAATAGGAATACTCAAAGTAAATTCCTAAGCCAATTTCAGGCATATAACTTTCATATTACGAATAATATGATATTGACCAATATATTGTTGGGTTTCAAACGTGCATAACGCAGCGGAAAATAAAAATTTCGTCCAAAACCAATCCGAGAATCCGTGCGTATCGGTTAAATCAAAGAAATAAATCTTAAAGATACCTTTCGGATTACGCTTAATCCGTGACGCTCAAACCATGCGTGTTGTCCATGCGTCTCTAAACCGGTTACCGTCCTAACCGATTTTACGTCCGTCTAGGCCGTCTAGGTCGGATCGTGCGGAAGTCATCTACCGCACACACAATCGGTCTCCACCAAAACTCTCAACAAACCGTTCTCATCTTCTTAGGCCCAATAGATCACAAGCGCCGAAAGAACGAACG
Organism: Juncus inflexus; assembly: GCA_024447665.1. Classification (NCBI taxonomy): domain Eukaryota; kingdom Viridiplantae; phylum Streptophyta; class Magnoliopsida; order Poales; family Juncaceae; genus Juncus; species Juncus inflexus. The sequence goes on from JAJHPC010000005.1 coordinate 2,591,349, forward strand.
CCTCTACCGGTGTCCACACGAACAAACTTCTTAAAACGGGAAGAAGAACAATATATATGCTAGTAGCTTGTTCTCCTCTTGCATAAGAAAACTCTTTTTATTTTATCTCACAAAAGATGTATATAATTCCTCTCATATAATTGCACTCTTTCATTTTGTCATACAAAAGAAGACACCCTTTCGTAGATATACAAAAAGGAAAGCACCCTTTCGTAATTTTGTCACACAAATGAGAAAGGATATTTTTCTCTCTTTTGTCTCACAAAAGAGAATGAGAAATAATGAGAGAAAAAATGATATGTTGTTTGAATTTGGAGCCCTCTATGTCCTTATATAGAGGTGAATAGTCATGTCTCTTCACACTAAAAGATGTGTATGACATCACTCATCATTATCCATATGGTATCATCAAGACTCTTCTAGATTACATGATCTTTTGTGCTCATAGTATTTATATACATATATATCACATCTTATCACATAAGATGAAAATATATTTTGTGACATTCTTATGCAACTCATCATATAAGTCGCTAAGATTTTCTGCTCCCGTTTCAGTTTGTTCTTTGTGTGTGACCCTGGAGGTTCACTTAATGTTGGCAATAGATTTAACAGTCTATAAATCATGAGCGGACTCTAGCAAGCCATCATGACTACCCAATTTAAGTGAATATCGATGATTCGATTTACCTAATCAACAATCACGTATTTAGTCCCTTTGTCACATGATATCTATAGCGATCATAAGGCATGTAATACGTCATCCTTATATTAATCGAATAATATTTCTTGATCCCAAATTAAACTGAACAAGAACAAATGACATTAATAACTCTTATTAATTCATTTGAATATGGCTATACATTTCTTCAGTTCAATTCATCAAGAGGCCTAAAGATATCTCTCTCATTTATGAGAGGAACAAATCCCGTCTTGATTGCACTCATCCCTCTACATGATTCATTGTATACCTAATCATAACCGTTATGACCACCCGGTTAAAGGCAGTGTTAGATTATATTGAAGTATAAAATTACTCATGTTGGGAACCGACACAATCTCAGGTCAAAGGACTATAAATACTTTATGTTACAAGAATCGCTAATGACGTAAAACATGTAGCATTCTTATGGCGGATCAGTCCAGTATATGGTCTCTAACATATACCTATGTTAATGACTTGATAATTATTTATCCATGATCAGTAAAACATAATCATCAGTCAACTAATATACTGGTGTACATTTATAGCTTGTATATATAAATATATATTTATATGTATCTGCAAGTATATTTGTCTCCACAAATATCCTATAAATGACCAGGGACGATTTAGAATAACATTCATAACACTTTATAGTTTTACTATCAAAGTTACGCACTTTGATAACATAAAGATGAATTGCATATTCATGGTCTATTTTATTTATATTAAAATAACCTATACGCACATATTATATGAAATATCTTAGAATAAATATTATGTTTGTTATTACAATTCATCATCTAGGTCACAAACACTTTGGCCTAGGGCATAACACCATCATATATATATTTAATCAATATTTATTGATAAAACATCTAACATAAATATATAAAAGATGTTCAAGAAATTAGGATATCATATATATCCATATTAGATTAAAACATAATTATTTAAATCCAAATTCATATGAAGAGATAATTTCATCAAATTTCATAGATTTATATATTGGACCACAAAATATTTAGTGGGATCAAAATTTATATGACGAGATAATTTAATCAAACTTCATATATTATTTATTATTTTGTTTGTATTAAGCAATATAAAAACTTAACAAGTTAGCAAACATTGTGCATTTTGTTTTTTTGGTAATAAATTCATCTTTTCGATAAATTATTATATTGGTCAATTTTATAAATTTTATATTTATAGGATAAAATTAATTTATCTAATTATCGATAAAAGGCAAACTTGTCTAAAATATGATAAGCCAATTAAGTGCTATAGCATTTATATTTCTTAAATAATAAATTAACAAGACTTGTATGGCCAATTTAAGGCAACAAATTTAATGATATCTTATTTCTGAATCAAATGTAAGATTATTTTATATAAAAATAAATTATATTAAATAAATAGACTATAATTTTTCTTTTATCCAAAATAATAAAGGAAAATTGTTTGCCTTTTATATTTATCCAATTTGGAAATTAGTCAGTCATACCAACTTTACTATATTTTGTATAAGCCAAAATAGGCAAAACTGGAGTGCCATCAACAGTCAAATAAATATTCATGTTGATTTTCTTAATAAACCTCATTTAATTATAACAATCTAATATGATTGAAATACATTTTTTTTTCTGGAGAAATAATTGAAGCTGGCTATCAATAAATTGAAATAAAATTATTTCATTTAATAGTTATATTGAAACCAAATAAAAATAATTAGTTCCATTTGTTAATATAAAAATTAAGGGAGAAATAATAGTTTGTTGTGATGGCATGGTAACAATCTTCATGTACCAGTGACAATTAATGTCAATATTTATTGGAAGTAATTTGTTTGACTCCAAAAGATTATATCAAATTTATTTACTTTAAAATAATATTATGACCTCTAATTTGTAGAGTCAAGATGGGTGAATAATAGGAGTATTTAGCACAGGTCGTCAACATTAACTCGATAATAAAAATGATAAAAAAGAGGAACAAATGAATCAATCCTTTTCTTTTGATAAAATACATTATTAAAGTCAATGACTTCAATAATAATTCTTCTTTGTTGTGAATTTATATTACCACTAATTAAAAAAAAATTCTTCTTTTGCAAAACGAGGTAAATAGATGAACTCAAGGATCAAAACCCAAATATAAGTAGCATAGAAAAATGAGGAGAGGACACATAAACTTGCTGTTTATGTTTCCTTTCTTAATTCCTCAATTAATTTTGTCTTCAATATTTCAAATAAAGAGTTCATTGATTTAATTCATAAGAAGAGATTATTATATCAAACTTCTTATTACATAAAGGCTCACAAATAATTAGTGAAATCCTTAAATAATCAATTGTATTTGTTGAAATTATTTAACTTCAAACCATATGAAGAAATAATTGTATCAAACTTCATGTCCTCACAAGTAATGATGTACTTAATCTTATTAAATACTTGGGCTATAAAAGTTCTGGTTCTTAGAATGAAATAGCCACACGTTTATTTTGATTGGGCTTGCCACAAGTTTATTTTGATTGGGCTTGAAAATATTATTGGACAGTCTGGAGTACTGCCATGCCCACACTAAATTGTAATATAAAACTTCTGCATGTATGTACTGGTATTTTAATTATTTCAGAATTAATGCAAGTAATAATAATCCATTATTATTATGTTACTATTGAGAGGTAAATGAAAACGCTAATCAAGTAATTTTTATTATATACTTGGACAGGCCAAAAATATTGTGGCTATTAAAGTTATATATTAAAATATATTGTATATATAATTTAATAAAATAGATTGTGAAAAACAACCAGATGCACTTTGAGAGCATTGGTCTCTAATTGACCCATTGCATTTCATTTTTTTTTTCTTTGAAGTATCTCTCTTATGGGCAGTTATATTTAGTTAAATAATAATTTATAGGCTCTAACAAATGAGTTGGATCAAAAAATGAGCTATCAACACAACCCTCGAATATTAGCTCTATATTAAATTATCAAACCAAAAGTGTAAAATAAACTGACTTCTAGATTTGTATCATATAGTCACATTATTATTAAAAAAAAATTCAATCAAATGCATTTCAATAATAGTGATTACTATATAGATATTCCAAAATTAAAATACATCCATGTACACTCTTAGGATCACCAAATAAGTGAACTCCTGTATATAAATGCATTTATCAAAATTAATATGAACTATGAAGAGAGAAAATTTATCAAACTTCAAAATTTTATTTGAGTGTTTTTTTTTTAAGTCAAAATAAATAGGTAAGAGACCATATAATATGATTATTAGAAGAGAGATTGTGATGATTGCCAGAGGAATTAATATCCAAGACTCATTTATGAGTGTATCACAGGCTGAACAGAGCTCAGCCTGGTTCCATGATCACCAGCCAGCCATGCTATCAACCCCGCCATCCAAGCCTCAACAGAAGCAACCAAGTGTGATGGAGGAACTAGAAGACCACATTCATACAAGTCAACACCAATCCCGTAAAAGAAAAAACCGCCGCAGTATTGAATCAATCGAAGAACTTTCTACCAAAAAAGCAACATAAAATTCCCCTGAGTTTCAAATCAGGGCAAGAGCAATTCGTACCCACCTGATTTGCAAGCACCATGTAGAAGAAGTGCAAGAAAAATTCAAAAAATGGATTTCGCTGAGAACGCAGTCTCTAAGGCTGTTCAGCCACAGGCCAAGACAGATTCACTCACACCGCAGGCTAAAAAGGCCTTAATTGAAAGCATCAATTGGGATTTATTGGAAAAAATGAACCTTAGCAGAACAACTCGCGGAATTCTGTGGAACTCGGCTGGAAGAGATCCCACAGATAGATCTGATGAGGGGAGAAGAAGGTGTGGAAGAGGACGTGGAAGAGGGACAAATCGTGGTTCAGGAAGGAGAAGAGAATGGTCTCCTTATCCAAGCCATCCAAGGACAGTTGGATGATCCTCTGAGAGGGGTTGAAGGGGGGGATTTCATGGACGAAGAAGTCGACGGCGAGGCATCACTTGGGGGAGTTCTCAATGGCGGAGGTACTGAAGAAGAGAAAGAGGAGAATCATCTGGAAGAGGTAGGAATGACAGATGGGGCCCAGAAGAAGAGTGAAGAAGGCGGTGAAGTAACAGCTGGTTTGGCATTCAAGGGACACGTGCCTGGACCGAATGGGCTCAATGGGCCGGAAAATTGCACGGGCCTGGCCCGACAGGAATTTAGGGATTAGTTAGGTTTCTTTATGATCCAACTGCACCTTATTTTTTGTATTTTGGTATTTAGTTGTTATTTTTTAGTATTTTCGCATCAGGTGTTGTAATGAATCAAACTATCGATTTATCTAAAATTTCTATTATTTTTTGGAATTTACGAGGTGTCGGCTCTAACGACAAATGCAATGTAGTGAAAAACACACTTAAAATGCACACACCTAACATAGTTTGTATACAAGAAACTAAGTGGAATAATATTTCGCCTTTCTCGCACTCACTACTATGCCCTCCAAATGTCAATAACTCATTTGACAAACCAGCAATTCAAGCAGCAGGAGGTCTATTAACGGCATGGCCTAATGACTATACATGCGTTAACACTCTCATCAATGAATTTTCAATCACATGCATCCTACAAACTCGCAACAATTTCACATTTATGCTCACTAATGTTTATGGGCCTACCCAACACAACCTTAAGCAACAATTCTTGAATGAAATGGTAAATATCAGGCAACTTAATGGGCTACCATGGATCACTATTGGAGATTTCAACATGGTACGAGACTTTAATGAGTCCACGGGTGATAATCAGACATTACGTTCAATTTTGCTTTTCAATGAACAAATAAGCTCCATGGAACTATTCGAGCCAACACTACAAGGTAGATCATATACATGGTCCAGCAAACGACCAACGCCAACTTTTAGCAAATTGGATCGATGTCTTATTTCACGTCACTGGCAACATCTCAATCATATCATCAAATTACAAGCAAAAACAGCAACCACCTCAGATCACATACCCATCCAACTGACGTTTAGCAAACCAGAAATACCAGCCAAGTCTAGATTCAGACTGGAACTATACTGGCTAAAATACCGTGAGGCAAACGAACTAATCAAGCAAACTTGGGGTCAGAATAGAATTTCTAATAATGCAGCCAAAAATTTTGCAATTAAATTAAATAAAATCAGACTGGTACTTAGAGCATGGGCAAGGAAAACCTTCTCCCAAAAGGAAACAAGTACAACCAAAGCAGCATTCATTTTAGGCAAACTTGACACTTTAGAAGAAAAAAGGCGTCTCTCTATGACAGAAAATAGACTACGCATCGCATTGAGAAAAGTTATTAACGAACACGCAAACATTGAAGAGATTAAATGAAAACAACGATCTAGAACCAAATGGCTACAAGAGGGTGACCAAAACATCAAATACTTCCATGCAATAGCATCATCACACAGACGAAATAACCTCATAGACACTTTAGTAATTAACGGAATTTCAACTACCAACAAAGAGGATATTGCACAAGCATTTCAGCAACACTACAAACAAACAATGGGATCAATCTCGGACCACACTCAGATTCCAGCCCAATTCCTTCAGCATTTACCGCAAACACAAGACCTAACAGAACTTGGGGCAGACTTCACAGCAAAAGAAATCAAAGAAGCCGTCTTTGATCTAGCAAAAGGAAAAGCATCTGGCCCGGATGGCTTCCTATCGGAATTCTACCAAATGCACTGGGATACAATCCAAGCAGATCTACTTTGGCTCTGTAAGGGATTTCAGCACAACACACTCGAGTTTTGGCAAATCAACAAAGCGCAAATCACGCTCATTCCAAAGATCACCGATGCAAAAGCTATCACAGATTTTAGACCTATCAACGTTATAGATGGGCCGATTAAAATTATCTCCAAAATTTTGGCAAAAAGACTGCAAGGAAAAATGCCGGGATTGATTTCAGATCATCAGACAGCATTTATTAAAAATAGACAAATTCTTGAATCCTTTCTAGCAACCAGAGAATACATTTCCTTTCTGCATCAGAGCAAAACCCCAGCAGTGCTTCACAAAGTAGACTTTGCAAAAGCATTCGACACGGTAAGCTGACAATTTCTAGAACAAACAATACATAGAAGATGTTTTCCACAGAAATGGGTTACATGGATCAAAAACCTACTACACTTTGCAAGTTCAGCTATCATGATAAACGGGCAATTACAACCATTCTTTTCGCATCAGAAAGGGCTAAGACAAGGAGACCCCCTATCTCCCCTCCTATTCAACTTAATAGCTGAATCACTACAATATTTGATCGGCTATCTAAACTCGCTAGCGCCACAACCACTCAAAGTACCCATGAAAGCAATCTAATATGCCGACGACACAATCATTATTACTGAAGCAAACCGCACTAACTTACAACTAATCAGCTGGCGCTACGATGTTTCGGCAAAATGACAGGACTGAAAACCAACAATAGCAAATCCACATTTACAACAATCCAGGTACCACAAGAGAACCAACGCTCTGTAAAGCACCTGCTACAATGCAACCAGCAAGAATTCCCAATCAAATACCTGGGATTGCCTCTCTCACTCTCAAAACCGCCATGTTCATTCTACCTCCCCATGATCGATAAAATAAGAAACAAAATTGCGGGATAGTCCACCAAATACCTCTCAATTGCAGGTAGAATAACACTGCTCAATTCGGTTCTCTCAGCAACACCGCTTTACTTTATGCAAGCATTTCTACTCCTGCAATGGGTTATCAACGCAATTGATCAACTCCGAAGGAATTTTTTGTGGGGAGGTACTAATGAATACAAAAAGGGGAAATACTTGGCAAGTTGGGCAATGGCGTGTACGCCCAAAGAAAATGGAGGTCTAGGCATAAAAGACCTTAAACTGCAAAATAAAACACTCCTGATGAAATGAATTTGGAAAATTAAAGCAAAAGAACAAGGACTATGGTACAAAACCATACAAGCGTGTTATGGGACTCAATCTCCACCATGGGTAAACCAATCCAAAAGCTATTTTCTGAATGATCTAACTTCCATACTCCCATTATTCCAGAATACATTCAGGATGACTATTAGGAATGGCAAAAGTACTAGATTTTGGCATGACAAATGGCTAGATGAGACTTTAGCAACAACATACAAAGGACTGTATAGACAAGCCGTCAACAAGCATATAACGGTTAATTCAGTCCTAATGAGCAGTACTACCCTGCAATGGGATAGACAATTGAGCACGCACCAAGAATTCGCACTGAATTCGCTTAGAAGAAAAATTGCTAAAATCACACTCACCAACGTCGACGATCAACCATCATGGGAAATAGAAAAGCACAATAAATTCTCCGTGAACTCTGCCTATGCCTTCTTCTCAAATAGAGGAACGCAAGACACGCAAAGTAAAGCACTCTGGAAACTTAAAGCACCTCCGCGGATTAAGTTCTTCTCTTGGCTTCTAGTCAAAAGCAAACTAAAAACGAGAGATAAACTTAGACGACAAGGAACAATTAGAGAGGATAAATGCATCCTTTGTAATGCGAGGATCGCCGAATCGCACAATCACCTCTTCGCAAATTGCATATATACATATACCTATGCAGTTTGGGAAAAGGCATGCAACCAACTATATATCCAGCCACCCCCAATTATCGAATCACCGATCGGCCTTCACAATTGGGCTAAAAGACGAATAGTGCAATCTCTTCATAAAAAATGGGGGATAATATGGACGGCTTGTTGTTGGGAGATATGGAAGGAACGAAACAACCGAATCTTCCAAAACCACTCAAAGAACGAGGATCAGACATTCGAGTATGTATTAGCCACATCCGATGAATGGATACAAGTGGCGGGACCCCAGGTTAATCACAACACCCGACTAGTGTAGTATTAGGGTAATGTATCCCATGAGGAAGAAATTCTTGTAAATAGAATATTGTAACGAAACTATTTTTGATTAATGAAAATCTAATATAGGCATTGCGCCTACACTTAAAAAAAAATTTATGAGTGTATTTTTTTCGGTTTTCTGGCAAGGGAGTAAAGAGAGACAAAAATTTCGGTTTTCACGAAAGAAGTAATGTGCAAGTATCTCACGAAATTAAAGTCATAAAATTCCATCATAATAACACAAATGATGGTTTTTGTAACTTCTGGTCATTGCTTCAAATGAATATTATCAATAAAAGAAAACTGGGACAGAGGTTACATTAATTTTTTTTTTTAGTATTTTATTTTATTTTTCCGTCCTCATTAGCACAATTAATCATTTATTAATTTTCTAAACAGTATCTTTTACAATTTCTGGGTCAACTAATATGTTAAATTATGCCTTGGTAACTTACCCAATATAAAATTTTAACAGAAAAAGCAATATTCAATAACCAGTATTTGGTTTTCTTTGTTTTATGCGCCTGGAAATATTTGATAAAAGATATACACTAAGTAATATAGTTATATAGTAAGATCTTGCTCATAAAATTTGAGGCTTAATACATCTAAATGAAGTACTATCAATGGTGATCAAATTAAGTCTAAAAACAATTTAATAATTACTTTTATTCTGTCTTTAGATTGTTGGTTATTATTCTAAAAATTAACCAAAATTTTTATAATTAAATTGAATAATTAAATAATATTAAAAAATAAGACAAGCCTGGATGGTGTAGCCGTGCGATCGAGTCACGACTGCCCTAAAGACAGAATGACGCCCTTCTGTGCAGGATTAACCGTTTATCCATCTCCAAAGTTCTACACTACGAGGAAGTCTCGTATCCGCTCCGGTAGCACAGTCACGGAGCGGGACTTCATTTCGAACGGAAACGAAGTCGTGCAACTTGATTTTTTGACCAAGTTATTGATTATTAAAAAATGGAAGATAATGATGTTTTATTTTGAGGAAGAGAATATTTTCCAGAGGGAGAGAGAGAGAGACCAAAGGTCTGATTGAATATCCGTGTATATTTCGGTTTCTATATGTAGAGAAATACTCCAAAACAAGAGAGGAAAAGTAGCAACCAATAAGTCCTCTGTAAAACCGAAGCTAATCATTAATGAGAATATAAATGGAAATTGATCAATAGTGATTAATTTCCTTATCAATCCTTCATAACTTCTCCCATAAAATATTATATTAATTAATTTATATAATATCTAAGTTTTAAAATTTAATAATATTATTATAAATAAATAATATTCAACACCTTCCTCGCTCTCAAAACTGCCCTCGTACACCTATATCAACATCAACACCGATAACTACTACCAAGGTTCCCTTCCTACATACATACCAACATCCACTCTCATGATTTATTTTTGAGAAATTATTCGGAATGTCTAGTTTTTGGAGTGCCCATAAGTATCCACCATACAGTTTTAGTTGTACACATATATATTTGCACTTGAATATATACCTTTTGTGTTTATACATATACTTTTTTGAAAATATGTCTTTTTCTAATTTCACTATATTTGTTATGTTTACAAAAATACATTTTTGTAATTTCATCGTACCTTTTGTAATCGGGCGCTGCTCGGCGCTCCAAAATGTTGGCACTATATATCTGAACCCTTTACTTTTTGTATTATTGTTTTAATTTTTCTTTCTACTTTATTTTCTGTTGTCCTCCTTTTCTTTGATTTAGATTGTTGAACTTAATTTTTGTCTCATGTTCTCCTATATTTCTGCAACTTTAGAGGCAACGAGGTGCTTATATCAAGGAAATGCACATTTGCATCTTTTTTGTTCGTTTACAAAACTTTTTTTCCCCCTTCTAATATGATGTTAATGCTCAGATCGATTCTTCAAATTACTGTTATTGATTTTGGCATAATTAGAAATCTAGATATCCTTGACCCTATAGAAGAATGAAAAAAAAACAAAGCGCAAGTACTATTTACAACCCAAATCAAACCATCAGGATGAATCTAACTATAATAAAAATAACAATATATGACAGTAAATTATCTGTATAATGAAATGATTTTGCCAAGGACTGAATAAGCTGATCACGGGCGACATCGCCACTGGTATATCGTCAAAGATGCAACCCCTTTCCCCACTATCCCACACAGCACCATATCCTCTTTCAGAAAAATCTCAAAGTAGGATCATATTATTCTGATCTTGAAGAAACTGATCGCCCCAATTATCCCAACTTTCTCTCTCCTCTCAAACCCCTGTTCTACCTTATAAACTGCCCGCGATTTCACCCATGTGAAGACGCCATCTTACATTACTGACTCAATCCATTCTACATATTTTCTCACTCCAAATACAATTTCAGCGAGAAAGTCGGATAGAGAATCACTTATCTTCGTCCATGAATTGTAATATAGGCTAGTCTCCTCTTCCAGTATAGTATAATTGTGCACAAGATTTTATTTATTTATTTTTGATCAATTTTTATTTTTTTTTTCTTTTAGAAATTCAATTTTTAATTTTATTAGAGAAGATGATTAAAAGCAATAATTTGATGTAAAGAAAGCAGCAAAGGATTTTAAGTCGGATTTGGGGATTATAAATTGTGATATATTTTCCTCTTGCATGATAAAATTTGAACAGTAACATTATCTGGGATTGATTGAAATGTATTAAAAATTGAAGTATAAAAATTTCAAAAAATTACGATGTTTGTATAAACATCAATTACCTTCTCTGTTTAGTTAGTCTGACACTAGCACTAAGTAATACAAAATTCAGTGAATTAATCTAGCAATGTAAACAAAAACAATAAATTGTCAAATTTCTCAAAAAATGGAGGGGTTTCCTGCAATTTTCAGTAATGTAGGGGCTCTAATGCAACTTCATAGATACAAGCAACATATTCTATGCACTCTTTCAAAAGAAATTCTAAAATTTATGCCAAAAGTTATGTTTGATTAGAAGAAGAGGGATGGTTGAAAATAGAAGATCTCACCCCTGAAAAAAGCTTCGGATTGGGCTTGGTTCCGGATTCTGATGTGGGTGATAAACACAAGGACCGAGTTTGTTTCTCCCTCTCTTTCCATTTTGGTATCTTTTTTTGCCATTGCACTAGTAGTCATAATCATACCATTTGGGACTACACCAGTTATTATTTCTATTTGAGATTTCAAAGTTATTATTCGTTAAACATCTTTTGGCACCTCTTTTTTTTTTTTTTTGGAACAATCAGCAGGCCAAGCCTGCGAGATTCTATTAAATATATAGAATAGAAGTTTAAAGTTATTTACAAATAGTTGTAAAAGATTCTATCAAAAAAAATTGTAAAAGAAAGGTACAAATCATCCCGTACCCTACTTGAGTGAAATAATGCAAAGATGAAGTATTTCATGCCCAACAAGTGATATGTTTGGCGTACAAGGGGGAGGCATTCTGCTATGGAAAGGCATTCTGTTATGGAATTGATAATAACCTCGTTGACATATTGGTCAAGTTGGGAATGCAAAATTGTTTGTGCGAACAGGCTAAAGGATCAGGTCGCTTGCTCTAATTATCCAGGCCTCGAAATTTCACACAAGCTCTATATATCAACAAGTGAAGAAAGATGAAGTATTCTAAATAAATGAATGAATTAAGTAAAATCCAATGAATGAAGTTACCAAAATAGACACGAAAATTAGGTCACTTGTCAGGCTATAAATCTGATTTGCCTTTTTTCTGCTTGTAGTGGGTAGAGATTTAGCATTTGAAGGAGAGGTTTCATTGGGGGATCTTTTGATCAGTGACCCTGCTTTGTTGTGTATTTATAAATCAGTACCAGCATGAGATTTTCGGATTCGATAGCGAAAGGGAGATGACTGTGCAATTGCAGAGCTTCATGCGTGTTTAGATCGCAGGATTGAAAAAGGATCCGGAGACAACAGAGTTTATGTTCTGTTGTTACATTTTGTTTGGCCTAACTATCTTTAACTTATTGGATCTTTTGGAAACTTGCTGAACCCCCTTATTTATCATGCATTTATGAAAAAACCTTATATTTTTTTTGCTGTGACAACTAGTTATTAGTGAAAGAGCCAAGCCAATAGATTGACTCCTTGGAGAAATATAACGAGAGCGACCATTCAAGATTTTCTAAATCCATTACTCTATGAATTACAACTTGAAAAATTGGGGTTGAAAATACTCTATTAGCTCAGTAACCTAGTAACTTATTTTTTATTTTTTTATTTTTTTTTCCCAAAGCCCATAGGCAACCTAGTAACTTATTCCGTTGGTTGATTCCGATGGTGGGGTTATTGCGGCTTGATTTGTGGGCTGAGTTGACGAGGATGGTGCCGATTTCAAGTATGAGAAACCCAATAAAATTTTATTCTGTATGTTAGTTGGCGATGCTTCTACATACGGTTGAGAAGTTGGCGATGTTTGTACACATGGTTGCAGATTTAGGGATGTTTGTACACGTGGTTGCGGAGGACATGAGTACCCTACGTGAGGGTTTTTCTGCATACTCCATATTTCTTCGTCCAGTGGAAACATGTTTTCATAATCGTACAGTAGTTTCTCAGTTGAGTCCTCATCTAGTTCTTCCATTTTACCTCTTTCCTCAGCCGAAGCACCTTGATAGCTGCTTTGCCCAATTTCCCCTTTGAAATTCAAAATGTTCTCTTTTTGTTCCGAAGTTAATGGTGTATTTATTACCCTTCTCATCATCTCAACTTGGACTAAACCATATCGAGGAGTTCTGCGATCAGTTGAGCTCTTTCCGCTATATCCTTTTGAGTGTTTTTCTGGCTGCTTATAGAAAATGCTCAAGTTATTCCTAAGCAATGGGCAACCGATAATCATCAGTGTTGGGCATGTTGTGTTTGATTCAGCAACTTTCTCGAGTTTAAGTATAGATGCACTTATTTGACAGTTGGGCGAGCCACTAAAATTACCGCGCAAACCTCTCATTGGCAAGTCTATGATATCACTCCACTGTCCGGTCACTTGCCAATGCTCATCTAGTCCATCAACTGCTGCCATTTCATCACACCAATTAATACTACAACGTTGTAGTGCTGGCAAATTAGATAATTGAAGAGACCTTAATTTTTGACAAAGTGAGAGTGAGATATGTACATCTCGAAGGCAAGGAAAAGGACTCCCCTCTCCATCTTTGTAATGCCACATCTCCAATTCAGGCATGTCATATAAAGAAAAGGTCTCCAGGGATGGGAAGCAAACCATACTATTGCCATAGAACTCCGGCCCCCAATTTTTTAATCCCTTTAATCTTTCCAATTTGAGATGCCGGAGCATAGGAAGTTGACCAACAGCAGGAAGTTTTGTACAATTCAAACAATTATGAAGTTTCAATTGTGTCAACCATGTGAAGTGATGATCTTCAAACCAAGATGGAAATTGAGTTCCTCTATACCCTTCCACCACAACGTGTTGGATGTTGGTGTGTGGTTGAAGGAACTCAAGCAATTTTTCATCATTATTTGTGTCCTTTGATTTAACAAAGGTACTCCAATGTAGGGTCAAATGGGTCAGATTCTTCTTACTCCGCAAGTTCGCTTTACTAGAATCACTTAGATTATCATCAAGTATGTGGTGGAGACCCATGACATGCAATTCATCTCGTAAGTTGCTCAACTTCTCTAGTTCATTTAATGTTGCAGACCCACTTTCTCTGCTTACGGCAAAAACCGATAATGACTCGAGGTTTGTGAGACATCCAATTCCAATTGGCATTTTCGAGACATCCCATGGGGAGGCTATAAGATGACGCAAGTTTTGCAAGCAACTAATATTCATTGGGAAAGTTATATGGTCTCCACGAGTTCGCATGTCAAGAGTTTGCAAATTAATTAGTCTGCATATAGATTCAGGCAAGCTTTGCCCTGAAAGTCCGAGGAAACGAAGATGCTTCAAGTTACCAATTGTTTCTGGCAGTTCACTAGACTTCCAGAAGTTCAAGTCTAACACGTGTAAATACTGTAGAAATCCATGGTTAAAGAACTGCCAATCAAAATGGAATCCGGTTTGATTGTAACTATGAATGAAGAGTGATCGTAATGCTAAGCCCCCTTGAAATGGTGAAAATGAAATTAGTTCTTCCTTCTTGACTATAACAGTCAAGTGACGTATATTCTTGATATCGTGTTTGCCCAACTCATTGCTTTCAGCAATAATACTCTCTCCACCTACGATCCATTTTGACAGATCATGCATCAGAGCATGCATGGTAAACTTGGATTTAATACCTTGGTTAACTTTATTTTGGAAGAATGATCGTTGTAATAATTGATCAACATACAATCGTCCAACTTCTATGTGCTTGATTTCCTCAGCCTGGATTAATCCTTGTGCCACCCATATTCGAACTAAACTATCAGTCTCAAACTCATGACCCTTGGGAAACATAGCACAACTCCTGAAACAGGGTTTTAGATGTGGAGGAAGACCATGATAGCTTAAATTTAAGATATGCATGCTTTTTCTACACTCTTCTAGCTCCCAAGCATTACTTTCCAAGACATCCTCCCACATATGCTCATCAGTTGCGGATGCTAATAGCCCACCAAGCGTCCTAACCATCAAAGGAACGCCATTGCAATTATGTAATATCTTTTCACCAATCTCTATTATTTTAGAAGGTATGCCATTTGGTTTCTTTCTATTGAAGTCATAGTGGGAAAGCAATGACTAAACCATGCAAAGGGATAAAAGTATCTGCACCCGTGCATTTTACAACATTATGGTTCTCCGTTGTTATCAAAATGCGGCTGCCTTTAGCCCCTCTAAGAAGAGGCAATTTCACAACCTCCCAAAATTTCCTATTCTCGATCCATATGTCATCAAGTACGAGAAGAAATTTCTTTTCATTCAGCATTTCACTTAGTCGACGTTGAAGAGCATCGAGTTGGGATAGCCCACATACTTGATTTGTAATAGATTCTACGATTGATTTTGTAATTGTGATCTCATCACTGAATTCTGGGACCCAAACCCAACTCCTTACATGAAAGTGATTGCGTACAATGTCATCATTAAAAACAAGTGTTGCTAGGGTAGTTTTTCCCATTCCACCCATGGCAACTAAGGCAACAACCTTGAAATTTGGTATTATTTCGGCTTTGACAGAATTGCTTGTTTTCGGTCTACTCGAACTCATCAACGCACTAATTACCGCTTTTTTGTCACTCTCCCGACCAAAGATTTCTAAGGGATTGAAAAAAGAAGACGAAGATGGTCTGGTACTTGATTTGATTCTTCTTAGACCATCTTCCTCTCTTAAACAAAGAGTATCGCGTGCATGGCATATCTCATTGAATCGTTCTGTAACTTTCTGTATTGTGGAAAGAAACAAAGCGTCATCTGATGGAGTAATGATTGAATTATCTATTTTAAACTTCCTCTTCCGGTTATCGATCTGACGTTCGTGCTCCACTTCCATGGAGACCAAATTGTAGTTGAAATCGGACAGTATGTCCTCCGCATCATAAGCAACATCTTTGAGCTCATGCAACCAAAGTTTTACAAACTCGCCAGTGATCTCCCTTTCCTCAGCATCTGCCAGCATAGCTCGAATTCTGCATACAATCTTGCTGAGCTTATCTACCTCTCTAGCTATGACAGTCTCAGCAGAGAATCCTGGGATAACAAGCATAATTTTGGATAATAGATTACTTACGGAGGATAAAAGTAGTGAAGCCATATCTTCTTTCTTTTTAAAGAAATTTAAGAGCCAGATCTATCATGGAATTGACAATTACAAATAAAACCTACAGAGTGTTCAGATTCATTTGACAGCGAGGAAAAATTTAAGGAATAGATCTTGTTTGTAGAAGATTGAAAAGATCAACGATAAAGAGTAGTGTTATTTTTTGGTTATTTTGTGGTTGTAGAATATGGAAACAGAGAGGGCAAGAGACGAGATTCAGCCTTGTGAAGAGGTGATTTGACTATTAATGAATAATTAATTACATTAATGAATGAATGGCAATAGGCTCGAGTTATTCGAAAATAGAACAACCAATCCAGCCTCCAGGTCAGCTTTCTAATATTAATAAAAAACATTATTTTGACATAATCATAAAGAAAACATTGCTTGAGATGGAACGTACCTAGAAACTTCTAACAATAAGTTTAAAATTCATGTCACCTAATATGGGCAAAGTAGTTAGCCCAATAGTCTTGCCACTTATTCTCATATGGTTCTCATATGGAAATATGGAAGATACCTGGTTTCTAAACCCGGATTACTCCCCCCTTCAAAAAAAATATATATGGGAAAAGTATGGTAGTTGCTACGCTGTTTCGCCGTATTTAGTGCTTACTCAGAACAGCACCACCAACCAATACAAAAATAATCCACTACCAACCAATACAAAAACTTCTGGAACTTGCACGGAAGAAGGTAATGTTTCCTTCATCCACATGGCTTATGGCTACATATGAATAATACATATGAATAAGGAACTAGTATTAATATAAATAATACATATGAATAAGGAACTAGCATTAAAAATAGGATGAGGCTGTAACGACTATAAATATTGCTACTATGTCCACTACTTTTCTCACTTATTTATGCACTCCCCAAATCCCCAAAGACATCAGGTAGGGTTCATAAGTAAGTGAGAAAAATAGTAAAAATAGTAGTGATTTTGATAATGATTGTGGACTCATCGTTAAAATGTTATAACAGATATAGAACATAATATGCAACCCTCAGTACAGTTGTAGAACTAGTAACTTTACAAAAATACCGCTCTCATCTAAAACATTTACCAATTTGCTCTCTATGCTGATGATATGTCCACTAGCGTTGCACACTCCAAATTACCCTGTGATCTAAATTTTAATTTCTCAATAAAATCACAGATTCAACTCCTGGCTTGGCATTCCGACACAATTTTGAATCTAGACATTATTGAAAGTATAAAAAAATAGTCTCTTTAGACATTAGCAAATCACCTCAACTATTTGCAAATCGAAACCAACAAAACATACAAATCAACTATACTTCATTCCCTTCTGACAAATCCGGCAAACCATCCTTCACTCTCACATCCGTAAACCCAAACCTCCTCACCAAACTCTCGATCAACTCATCATGCACAACCTCATCATTCAACAACTCGCTTCCCATCTCCCTCCTCAAACTCGTCACCCCTTTGCCTGCCAACCCACACGGCACGATATTTTCAAAAAAGCTCAAATCAGGGTCGATATTAAAAGCCAGTCCATGGGAAGTAATTCCGCCTGAAATTCTGACCCCAATTGCCCCGATCTTTCTCTCTCCTGCCCAAACCCCTGTTTCGCCCTTCTCTCCTGCCCGAGCTTTGACTCCGTGTAAGGACGAAACGTCGATCATTACTGATTCGAGAGCTTCTACGTATTTTCGCGCACCGAATCCGATTTCTCGGAGAGAGAAAATCGGGTAGAGGATCGCTTGTCTTGGACCGTGAAATGTTATGTCGCCTCCTCTCTCGGTATAGTGCAGTTCTATACAAGATAAAAGATAAATTTAATCAGTTCGTTAAGGTTCTAAATTTAATTAAATTAATAAATAATAATCGGAAATTTGCAAAAAAAACCTACAGTCTGCTGAAATTGCAAAAATGCCCCTGCATTAGTGGAAATTGCAAAAATGCCCCTGCATTATTGGAAATTGCAAAAATGACCCTGTGTTATTGCCAAAGTTGCAAAAAAACCTTACCCTTAGTTCGAAAGTTAACACATAATTTAATCACTTGAAAAAGACTTTTTAAATATTAATTAATATCTCTCTTTCTCCACTATATCATTTAAAACAGGATTACGAGCTTTTTGCAATTTTGGCAATAATGCAAGGACTTTTCTACAATTTTCAATAATGCAGGGGCTTTTTTGCTAATTTGGCAATAATCCAGAGTCTTTTGCAATTTCAGCATAATGCAGGGACTATTTTGCAAATTTCCAAATAATAATGATATGAAACAAACCTGCACCGAGGGATTTTAAGTCAGATTCAGGGATTAATAAATTGTGAAAGGTTTTCCTTTTTCCCAATGTATAAGTAGGTGGGTGTTGGAGAGATAAAACGAGATCCGATATTTTTCCGAGTTTGCGGTCCGAAACGAGCTTTTCTTGAAGCTTTAGAGCGTCTAGGTATTTTGTGAGACCTAGTTTGTATACTTCTAAAGTCCGTTGAACTGTCATTTTGTGTTATATAGTTTGAAGTGTGCCTGTGATTGAACGAGCAAGGAAGTTGAAAAGTTATAAACATTTTTAACAAAAAACCATTATTGTAAAACACAATTATAAACATATTAAAAAGTTAAAAATGAGCTAGATAGTTGATCAAATGTTGTGAGTTAATCTTACACTTAAACGGATAACTAACAGCAAGGAACATTTCTGAAATCTCTTGAAATTTGAGTGGCTATTTCGGAATTTCTAGTAATGCAGGGGCTTTTATGATATTTCGTTCATACAAATTTTATCATAATCCTAAAATTCATCTAACCTTGATAAAAAGAAGAATGGGGGTCAGAAAGAGAAGAGCACGCAAAGAGAAACTCACCTCAGAGAAAAAATCTTCCGTTCCAGTTCGATTTCGCATTCGGATTTCGATAAAAAGAAGAATAGGGGTCAGAAAGAGAAGAGCTCGTTTAGTGTCTCTTCTCTCTAGCTATCTTCTGCCATTTTTACAAGCTGACCCTCGATAATTAGGCGAGTTATAAACCGAATTTTCAGAGTTCGGGCTGTAGAAAGCACAATCGTCAATCGTGTTGTTAAAATCCGAGAATATAAATCTGGATTTATATATAAACTTGGATTTATAATCTTAATCTCCAATTGTAGTATGTAACACAAAATCAGGTTGTGAAAAATCGAGATTTGAAATCTCGGGTTTTGTATTAAACCGTAATCAGGTTGTACTGAAAGAAAACCCGGCCTGTTAAGACCCTTTCTTCTTCTTCTTCTTCCTTCCTCGTTTTCCTCTCTCTCCATTGCCGCCAAAGTTTACTTCTTCAAGAGTAATCCCATTTTTGTGAAATGGTTTATGCTATTAACTCTTCCTTATTTGATGATACAGAATAGTATTGTATAAGCATGCCTAATTTTAGCATTTTCTTTTGCAGATGGCGATTGAAACTAAATATGGGGAAGAGGCGATAGAAAAATTTATGGAGCTTGCGCTAGAGAAGGTATGAAGTAATATTTGTTGAACTAAAGCCTTATTTGCTTAATTTCTTTCTTTCTTTTTTTCCTGTTTGCAGGCCAAGTGTGCTTTTGACAACCTTGAAGTCCCAATTGGGTATTAATCTTTTATTTTCTTTTATTTTAATTTTCCTTATTAATAAACTGTTTTGATTAATTTTTTATTTCTTGTTTTTAGATGTGTGATAATTGAGAATAATGAAGTTATTACCACGGGCTTCAATAGAACAACTGCAACACGAAACGTTTGCTTTTTATTTCAATTTTCAAACCTTTCATTTCAATTTTTGTTTTTACTTTCCAAATTTAATTTCTTTGTTATTTTTCTGATTTTCAGGCTACGAGGCATGCTGAAATGGAAGCGATTGATCCTCTTCTTTTAAAATGGCAAAATTCTGGATTAAATCAGTCTCAAATAGCTCAAAAATTCTCAAAATGCGATCTTTTTGTTACTTGCGAACCTTGCATTATGTGTGCAGCCGCTCTGTCCATACTCGGTTTAAACCCTAATTCTGCCTACTTTCAGATTTGAAATTTTGAATCTTGTCATTTTGGAACATGTGATTAATTTTATTTATCTTTTAGGAATAAGGGAAGTATTTTTTGGTTGTGCTAATGATAAATTTGGAGGATGTGGATCAATCTTATCTTTACATAAAAATAATTCTGAAAACTCATCTAGGTTAGTTTTCCATGTGAATTCAATCATACATATATTTAAAATTTAAACTAAGATTTATTTTTATATATTTCTGAACATATTTATTTTTTTAAGTAGCAGTAGTGAGGTGTCGCAAGCAAAAGGATTCAAATGCACAGGAGGTTTTATGTCAGAACAGGCTGTCTTTCTTTTACGTGCTTTCTATGAACAAGGAAACCCTAATGGTATATTTTCCATTTCTATTTTTTATCATTTTTTGCAATTTTTTTGAGATAATTTTTTCATTATTTAATGCAACAAAGTTAATTAGAATATTTTGTTTCATACAGCTCCAAAGCCTCACAGGCCGGTGCGTGTAATGCATGCTCCTCAAAAATTGCATTGATGCCCTCATGAATATCAGATTTTTTAACTTGAATTATTTTTTATCCATATCCTCTTCCAAATATAAGATATTCAACCAAGAACTTTCACTGTTTAGAAGGTAAGATATTATTAATTTTTTTCGGATTCCTTTACCATATCTATCATATTCATTTACCACCTCATATTGACTTCTTTTGCCCTTTTTGCAGATTCTTTGGCCTCTATTCATAACTGGCCACATTATTTTTGATTGAATTATGTTAAATAATGGTATTTTTTTCCTGTTTTCTTTTTCAACATTTAGTTCTGAAAGTGAGAGAATCAAGTTCTCCTTTATATTTTATATTATTTTTTGGATCAATTTATTACTATAATTTGGGTGTATTTGGTAATTAAGTCTATGGATTAAACAGGGTAAAGTATATGGGCAAGAAATGTTTCTATAAATACAAAAGAATTTTTGTGTTAAATGGTTTTTGTCACTTTTTCAAAACTAAAAAATATTCACTAAAAAATGTTCGCTTTTGTTAGGGAACACTTGATACTTCACGACATTGGGTTTTCTATCGGCCAGCGTGAGGCCTTTTTTCGCGAAATAATATATTAGTTCTTTCTTAAAAAAATGGTATATACAAAACAAGAACAATATTTATAATGGAAAAGAGTGTATAGGTTTGTAGAATAGAAAAAATAGTATATAAAAAGAAAAAAAAAACAGTATACATATCCTTAAAAATAGTACATAAACATTAGTTCTTTCTTAAAAAATGGTATATACAAAGACATATTTATAATGGAAAGGTGTTGGTTTGTGATAGAAAAGTATATAAAAAAAAAAAGTATAATTTAAAATAGTACATAAACTTAGTTCTTTCTTAAAAAGTGGTATTACAAAACAAGAACAATATTTATAATGGAAAATGTATAGGTTTGTAGAATAGAAAAAAATACTATATAAAAAAAAAAACAGTATACATATCCTAAAAAATAGTACATAAACATATATTTTTTAATATATAATAATAATAATAATAATAATAATAATAATAATAATAATAATAATAATAATAATAATAATAATAAGAATAGAATAGTATATGAAAAACATACATCGTGTATAAAAAAATTATATAAAAACATTATTTAAACACATAAAATATATAAAAAATTATTTTTTGTGTTATATATATTGTTTTTAATTATTTTTCAAAAACAATATATACACCGCAGAATATAAATTTATGTCTTGCACCGTCGTGATCTCTTTCCACGTGAAAACACATTCCCCAAAATGTTTAACAAAAAAAATCATTTATACTAATCTCAAGGCACAACTTTCTAATATTGACATAGAAAATTATCCTGATAACTAGCATAAATTCTCTTTATCAAGACTAAAAGAAGAAAAATTCAACCAAAACTAAACAACCCAATTTTTTTTTTCATTATTATTTTTTTTCTATTTTCATAGCTCATTCCACCGATCAAAAGGCTTCTTAATCATCTCGATTTGCCCTTCTTTTATAAGCAACTCTTCATCTTGTTCTTCGACTTTTTTATGCAATAAAATAATTTCTTCTTGCAATTTTGAATTGGCTTCTTTAAGTTGCTTTACTTCTTGCAAAACCAAATCCTTTTCTTTTGTAACCGTCTTTAATTTAGAACTAAGAGAGGTCAATTTGGTAATTGTCTCTTGAAATTCGTCCTGTAGCGACTTGATACTCTCATCTCTCTCCATGAACTGTTAAAAGGGGATAAAATTGATAAATAAATAAAATTAAGCATGTTAATAAATAGTTTATTAATTTCGTAATTACTTCTTACCTGAAGTTTCATATCTTTTGCATGGCGAGTGAGATGAGACAGTTCATCTTGAAGCTTTTTTATTTCATTTTCATGTAAATTATGCCTCCTTATTAAAGAAGCAGTTTCTCTCTCTAATTCTTCGATTTCTAATTCTTTTGAGAAAATCTTCTCACGCAAAATTTTATTCAACATCACTTCTTCCTTCAAATTTAGAGCCATCTCATCCTAAAAAATATAAAACATAATAATATCAACCTTATAATTAATTAATTAAAAAGTAAACCCTAAAAAATGATTCTCAATATGAAACACCTAAATTATTATACCTTAAAAAATCGGTCATTTGATTGCTGTTGTTCACCAATTTGAGAAATTTGATCCTTCAATTTAAACTTCTCATCCAAAACCGTTGCGACATTCTTAAAACTTCTCTTCAAATTTTCAATCTCTCTCTTCATACTCTCACACTTCAAACTATAATCCACCAACTCAAGCCTGTCAATTTTACCGTTACCACCCTTGAATTTTACAAAATTCAATAATTTCTCGCAAAACTGATTACTCTCGTCCAAAAACCCTAAACCCTTCGATTGCAAACCCTCCAATCTAGCACAAATCTCCAAATCAAGACTAACAAAATCCCCATTATTAAATCGGTCCAAAATCAATTTATTCTCATTTCTAACCCTCTCCAATTCAAATTCACAAGACTCCGCCTCTTTTCTCAGCTTTTGCTCTACATTTACAAGCCTAACAAGTTCACAATTCTCACTTTCACCCAAACCTTTTTCAATTTTACCATCAAACCCTTTTACCAATTCAGAAATAGTTTTTTCCTGTTCGGTTTTCAAAATCTGAAGCTTTGAAATCGCCTTATGCAAGCCCTTATTCTCTTCAATTTTCTCCTCAAAATTCTTCACAACGTGATTTCTCTCCTCTTGTACTTGTTTGAATCTCTCTTGCCACTCTTTAGATTCACAAAGAAGATCATTTCTCTCCAATTTCACTCTCTCTAGTTTTCTCTCCAGTTCTTTCATCTCCAGTTCTGAATTACTTAATCTATCATTAACAGCACATTCACTCTCTCTATACAAAGCAATCTCTCTTTGTAAACCGACATTCTGTTCAGCTAACTCTCTCACTCTCTCTCTTAATCTCATTTCTTCAGCTTGAAATTTCTGAATTTTGACTGACCATTCGTTCGACCTTCTGTCCAATTCTCTCTCTAGATTCAACTTCACCTCACACTTTTCTCTCTCTAGCCTCCTTGTTCTCACATCCAATTCTTTCTTCACCATTTTAAAACTCTCCTTAGCCAAAAACCTATCTGAAAGTCTAGATTTGATCTCATGAACCAATTCAAACCCTAAATTCTTGCTATCTTCATTTATTTCGCGAATTATACAAACCAAAGATGCTAAACTCACCCCTTTATTATTATTCTTAATCATCTCAATCTCATAATCTTGGTTTGATAAAACTCTAATTCTCTCTTCAGCCTCTCTTATCCTTCTCAGCAAAATCTCGTCCGAATCATTTTCCTTCCCCAGTGGCATTTCTTCGTAAATATCTTCAAAATTGGTGCCTATTTGAGACCTTGTTCTAGATTGGATTTGTGGCGGTTTTACGTGAAGTGAGGCCGTGTGGTCTTCTTGTTCTTCAATGTAAATGTCTAGGGTTTTGTTTGCTGAGCTGGCGCATCGGTTCGGCTTGCATTTGAACGCGACTGGAGAGTTAGGAGATGAATTATATCCTTTTGAAGAAGGAGAATATGAGAATTCCTGCTCTCTCATTCTTTGAAACCTAAAAATTCAGCAAAAAAAAATGAAAAAATAAGATGAAATATTACAAAATAAGAAAGAGATGATTTGAATTTTGAATTGGGGAATTACTGGAGAGGCAATTCACAATCGTGAGGGAATCTCCATTCTTCAAATTGGATCTGATTGGCTGGATATGAAAAGGATTGGCTTCTTCTGAGATTAAGGAAGGATAAATCATTGCTCGATGAGCAATCTTCTTGCGATTCAGTACTATCCGTGTTGTTTTTATCCCCATTTTTCTCCTTCTGATCGGTGGTAGAGGATCTAAATGAAAATAATCGCCTCATTTGTCAAAGTACCTGCACAATTCAAGTTTGAAAAGAGAAAAGTTAATGAATATCAAGAAAATCCAACAGAAAAATCAAGTAAACTACTTAATTTGAAAATCGCACTAAAATAATGTCCATAACTAGAAGCAATTCATCAAATAGTTAGCACATATGATCTGAATCTCAAGTTCAGATTGAACAAGGAAACCAAATCAAAACATCTGAACTAGAAATTACGTGAATAATACCTTTCAAAATTCCAATCTGCTGATGAAAAAACCCAAAAGGGGGCGAAATCTTTACCTCAAAATTACACGATAATAGAAATAGAACCGAAAAATACCTTTCTGAGAGCAGAAATTCGAAGATAATAGCAGAATTACTCGTTGCAAAACTCGAAATTGGTACTCGAGAAGAGATGAAATGAAAAAGTTTTGTGTGCCGTTGAATCATGAACGATTTGAATTCTTGCTCTATTTGCGTTTGTTATATTAAATTAGAGAGATTTTGAATGGAATGTATGACGTGGCGGATTAAGCAAAATCAGAATTTGCAATTTCCAACGGGCGAAAGTGATAATTCTCTTCTCCAGTCTAATCACTGAAATACTCCAGGTGTTAAACTACACAAATTTTAACGGTAGATATATCGTAATAGGAGCTGATACTCCAAGACATACTTGCATGACATACTCACATACTGTAACGACCCACCCTGAAGTGTGACAGATCCACTATGTAGTGACAGTATATAAAAACTGAAAACAGTATATATAAATATATGAACTGAAAACAAACCGTTTATAAAAATTCATTCTGTAAAACAGTATATATTTAAAAAAATTGAAAACAATATATACAAATATATAAACTGAATACAAACAGTATATAAAAATTCATTCGGTAAACAATATATATTTAAAAAAATGAAAAAGATATATAGCATATATACGAATGTGAGAAAACAATATATAATTTCAATTCATCGCTACAAAGTCGCTCCAGTATCTCCGGCATGATTTCCAATTTCCCTATCACAATTCGGTCTAATATCAACTGGAGATGATCGGATTCGGCCCATGGCCTTGAAAATAAATTTTGTTGGGCTGTAATTTTAATGCAATCTTTAGGTGCATTACCAGTAATTGAACTTCTGATTCCTAATAATCTGATATTTCAAATCCTTGATTGTATAAATGGCATAAACCATGTGTAAGATGTCGCAAAATCTAGATTTCATTCCTTGTTTTGCCAAATAATCCATTAATTTACTATTTCGGATTATTTGAAGGTACCAATTGAGAACTGAAATGTCATGCAATTCTAATTTTCTAAAATACAGAGAAATTTAATGAAAGAAATAAAAATCTACAAACTGTAATATCATAAATTGAAATTGTCAATTTGCTGAAACAAATACAAAAAACAATGCGTATACATCATAGTGTTTCTTTACAGCTCCAAGAGCTACTTATTTTACAAACCTCCAACAAAATAGATTACCACAATATTAATAATTACAAAGTATATCATCTTTTTCCAAAACTCAAAAAGTATTAAAAAAAATAATTTCACCTTTCAATTAATCAAATAATAAATAGCCCAAAAAACCACACAACAGAAAAAACAGCTTAAACTTCACATCTCTAACTTCTGAATCTCATCAACAACCAACCTTATTTACCACAATCAATTTCAACTTCATGCACTCATTCAAAAAGGGAGGGCTTCATGGGCTCATTTTTGGGAACCTCTTCTTTTTCTTCGTGAACTTTGTCAAAAACAGAACTACCCTGTGATTAATCAAACAATCAAGAGAAAAGAGAAAAATCAGATATTGGCTTAAATTTCAATTAATATAATGCAAGAATTCACATAAAATATATAAACCTGGCTCAGCTTTGTGGGCTCATTTTTGGGCACCTCTTCAACTTCTTCTACTTCTTCATCTTCATGGACTTTCTCAAAAACTTGGCTGGGGTGATTGCCCATCTGGTTGAGATTACTGTTGGACGGAGCACGGTGGTGGCGGCACCTGAAGGAGCCGGGGTGGTTGGTCGGAGCGCAGACGCAGGTCTTGCTTCCGCTTGAGAGGCTGTTGAGCGAGTCCATCGACCAGGACTTCTTCATGGATGAGAGCTTCAGCTGATCTCTCCTCTGCATCTGGCGCTGGCTGTCTGATAGCACGAAATCGGTGTTCATGTTTGGATCTCAGGATCTGTGAGAAACAACAAATGGATGGAGATCAATCAATCTATTGATATTTCCATTGATTTGACTTTGACATGAAATAGAAAATGAAAATGAATTGGAATTAGAAATGTCTTGCCTGAAACGAATATGAGAACTTTTACGAATTGGAGATGGAATTGGAAGAGAAAAAGAGGAGAAATGTGGCGTAGAAATGCAAAAGTGTAAAATGGAATGATGGAATGGAATTGTGGAAGAAACGTTTTTGTTCTATTAATAGAGTTTCAGACCAAATCTACCATGTCAAACCAATGACTTTTTGTGTCCTGTCAAGTTTCGCATCAATGAGATTATAGTTCATATAAATTGTAGTTATTGACATAAATTGATTTGCGTGACTGCGTCACATATTTTGTCAAGCTGTTCTTTACTTACAGAAAAATAATCCATTTAAATAGTAAACATAATCCATTTGATTATCTTTTCTTTTTGTTGTCTAATAAGAACACATAAATTTAATTAAAGAAACATAATCTATTTAGTTGTGCAAATTTTTCCCAAAAAATGGGGCTGGCAATTGTGGTTGACACGTTCATGCCTTGTCAAAGCCGACACAGCACAGACTTAGTTCCGGGCCATCGAGGTCATTGACAACATTACAGAGAGAGGAAAAAAGAAAAAAACTGTACACTTATTTCTCTCTATAGTTCCATTATAAAATATCTTATCTAGTGATACGTATTGAATAACTCAAAATATTTAAGTTAAATTATATCAATATTATATTATATTATATTATATTATATTATATTATATTATAGCAATATAAACTGTTTTGTCTTCATTTTATGTTAAAAAATGTTAATTTTCACACTGTTGTTTTTCCCAAACTCAGGAAAAGATATAAAATGGTCATACCTTGTCTATATAACATAGTCTAATTTGAAGAGAACTTAGAATTTCTGGAAAATTCATCAAAGCAACCACAAAACTTTTACTGACTCTAACTGCTCGAGTCCAAATTTGATAGTCTGATAAGACACCAAAAATGAACAGACCGACCATTCAGTACCCACATCAAAGCAGGGAGTTTACAAAACTAGGTCTCATTTCTCAACTCAAATACACCAAGATTAAAAAACTGCTCTCTCTGACATGTGGGACCTGATTGCAGACTGACTACTCAAAACCGAGACCATTCAGGAAATAAAAGGGTTAAAGATGAGGGTAAAGAGGTAATTAGCCAAAGAAAACAAGGAGAAAATTAGCGTTTATTTAACTCGCCTAATCCTGATTATACAAATCGCTTCAGAGCTCTCTAATGGCGAACTCAGAGAAAGAGGCGGCGCTCGCCGCGGTTCCAAGTGAAGCTCCGACCATGTAACTTCTTCATTTTCATTTACGGTCTTTTATCTGTATTCTGTACTGTATGTTAGACACTTTTTTTTGTTAATATTGTAACAAATGGAAGTGTGAAGAAGGATCAATTGGTTGATTTGTTCTGGATAAGATTAACAGAATCGTCGTTGTTTTTACATTCCATTAGTTTCTCAGTATTAAAAAATAAGTTAGAATTTGTATTGAAATGGGAATGAAGTCTCAGCCATTTACCGTAATGCAGATTTGACAAGATTATAAATAAAGAAATTCCTGCCACTGTGGTTTATGAGGATGACAAGGTACTTATAAACCCTTTATTTCAGTTTGGCGAAATTATGCAAATAATGCTCAATTAGAAACAGTCAGAAGATTTTTTTTTTTTTTGACAGCAAAAGATATTATAACTACAATATATACTTAATCTGAATTTCACATACAGGCCCTTGCATTTAGGGATATTAATCCCCAAGCCCCTGTTCACGTCTTGGTAATTCCCAAAGTCAGGGATGGATTAACTGGTCTCTCCAAGGTAATTCACAATCCCATTTTTCATATATTTCATACATAATTTTTCCAATTTCACACCAATCAAACCTCCCAATTGTTCAATTATTCCTCATTTACCCCCGAATTGAATTCATACAGGCAGAAGAGAGACATGTGGAGATATTAGGTCACCTTCTTTACGTTGCGAAAATTGTCGCAAAGCAAGAAGGACTTGACGATGGATTCAGAATTGTAATTAATGATGGTCCCAATGGATGTAAGTATTATTTTTCAAATATATACTTTTCTTTTTGTAATGTTTTTGTTGAAGTAAACTTATTTTTTGTTATTTTTTTTCCAGGCCAATCTGTGTACCATATACATGTACACGTTCTTGGCGGGCGTCAGATGAATTGGCCTCCTGGTTAATGGAGATCTCCAGATGGAAATTAATAAATTTGGATGCATTAGAGCCTGATTACTGATTATTAATTGATGATTAATCAAACTAGTATTTATTATGATTTATGCTTTTAATTTGGGCTTCACTTGTCAGAATATTGAACCCTTACAGCAGTATTTTGGGCTTCTCTTGTTTGAATATCTTTTGATGACTTCATTTTTTGAAACTTGTTTGATTCAAATAGCCTTCCTTTAAATGTGGGAAATCTGATTTTTGAAATGTTTACTTGAAATCAACTTGACAAATAAAATACTGTTCCTATTGAAAGTAGAGATTTTTTTAACTTATCCACCAAATCTCAATTTGACTCCCCTCCAATTCCCCATACCATTCCATCTATAAACAACGCTTTCTTCTCTCTCTAGTCATGAAATGATGAAGCCGCCACTTTTCATACTCCTACTCACCTCGTTCATTCTTCTCTTCCCCTTAATCTGCATTTTAATCCTAATCATCAGATTCTCACTCTTTTGCATAACAATGCTTGATAACCCACAAATCTTCTACATTCTGTCTCGGTTTATCGACTCGGCACTCCTCACTTACCACTACCCATTGTCTTTCGAGCCAGGTTCAACTCTTTCTGAAATTAACATTCGAATGATTAAGTTTGAGAGAGAGAAACAGAATGGAGGTGAAGCAGTTGAGTGCGTGCTATGCTTGAGTGAGATAAATGGAGGAGGAGAGATTTGGGATTTGAGATGCAAGCATTTGTTTCACAAGAGATGTCTTGACACGTGGCTTGCGCGAAAGTTGACTTGTCCACTCTGTAGAGATTGCTTGTCATAATAGAAATTGTGTATTGAGTGGTGAAAAGTATTATGAAGTATTAATTGCTTGTATTTTGATGGATTGTTTGATATTGTGGGGGTAAATTATGGTTCCTTGATTTGTTTAGAAATTACTTAAATGATGATTTGAAGTTTTTTAGAAACGATCATTGTTTCATATAAGCGAGGATTTAAATTTTGATATTTAGTTTGGTTGGATTAAGTGATTAACTATACTAAATTGCAATTTGCTCAAAATAAAAGAAAATGTATTTGGTCTCAGGCTTGAGCAGGCTTTGATTAGGCCCATAATAGAAACTTCACATGGCCAGTTAGGAAAGGATTCGGGAATAGACAGATGGAGCGGCTTATAAACTGCTGAAGCAAAGATACACAACAAATAGTCCCACCATGCTTTGATTAACTTAGTGCTTGCTCCGTCTGCTCAATAAAATGAGTGAAACGGAGGAATTGAAAGCATGGAGCTGCGTGGTGAGCACAGAGCGAACTATTCTTTCGCCTTTTACTAAAGAATACCGTGTGCACGTCACTTTTAAGCAGCATACTCTAATTTTTTGAGGGTGCCTCTCTACAGAGCTGGCCCCAACAAATCAAATCAATTTTTTTAGCTAACAAATAGCATATGGGCCTAAATAATGAAATATTTGAAGTCTCTTCTGAATATTTTGGAAGCCGAAAAACGAATATAACTCTTGTTGAGTCTGAATTTGTACTCCTATTGAGGTTGAATCTTTAGTATTGTAAAAGCTAGCATTGCTTTAATTAAGAACAGTTTCAATTTTCTCTTAACAAATTACACCCTGCGATGGGTAGTGTATGGTACTGTAGTGATTGTACATAAAAATTGAAAAACGATGGATACTGTAGTGATTGTACATAAAAATTGAAAAAATATATAAACTGAAAACAAATAATATATAAAAATTGAATGTAGTGATTGTACATAAAAATTGAAAAAATATATAAACTGAAAATAAATAATATATAAAAAAAAACATATAAACCGAAAACAAATAATATATAAAAAATGAATGTACTGTAGTAATTGTACATAAAAATTGAAAAAATATATAAACGAAAATAAATAATATATAAAAAATTCATTTGGTAAAAGAGTATATATTTTAAAAAATGAAAAACAGTATATAAAAACATATAAACCGAAAACAAACATTATATAAAAATTCATTCGATAAATAATATAAATTAAAAAATGAAAATAGTATATAACGTATATCTAAAACGCACGAAAACAAGTATATAATTTCAATCCGTCGCTACAATACGCCTTCGTGATTTCCCATTTCCCTTTATTATTTTTCCACACATCAACATTCTATAATTTTAGTAGTATTTTTTTTTTCAAAAATAGAAATAGAAATATAAGATATTCAATTTCTTTACCTTTTTTAACCCATTTTTAACTGATGAAATTATATTCCAGAAATTGTAATTGTTACTCCATTTATATATTTATCATTCAACAATTTATTTAGCGTTATAATTTAGAATAATATTATTTTATGATATCGATAAATAATTTCGTAGTCACGTTTAAATTTCCAGAATTATAAACCATATGAAAAAACTGAGTGAATACACACATATATTATTAATACAAAGAAAATAATAAATAATGAGGATATAATTGTCATTTGCTAAAGAAAAATTTAAAATTGCTCAATCGAGCGATGTTAGCTCTGCATTAGCGCCTCCCATTTTTCTTCTGTTTTTACTCTCTATTTTCTAGTCATATGTAAATGTAAAGCATAGTATTAGTGGACCAAAAGGGCGGCCTGCATGAGATATTATTTTTGCATATTCCATGATGTACATAAAAAATCAAATATTTCAGCCGAATTTTTCATATAATTTTATTATATTGTCATTCATAAACAGTATTTAAATATTTTTGCTATTCATACAAAAAACAAATATTTCGATAATTTTTTATTTTTATTATCCATAAAATGATCAACTATTTCAGTTGAATTTCCAAGTAATTTTAATATTTTTATAAATGATATTGATATATTATATGAAAAAATCTCATCTCATCGTGAAGGCATTTTTATCTAAATAAATTTTGCTTGAGACATGTAGTTACAAAGTCAACCTGTATCAAGTAGCAAGAATCATATCTAAAAAGAAAAAAGAATAAATTAATCTTAGCTTAAGTTCAGTCGATAACGATCATATCTGTATGAGACCATTTGCATGTTGATGGTACATCTATTTTGAATTCAAAGAACCTGGATTTATATTTTTGAAGTCAAAATTTTTTTTTTTTTTTGAGATAACACGGAGAGCTTTAATATTTCTTTTCATTAATCAATGTCAAGTATAATATTATCATTGACAGTAGGAGCTAGAAGTAAAAAGAAAAAAGAGAAAGGAGCATGGTAGCTCAAATAAAAGACGGTTGTCGCGGCCGTCCTCATATCCAAAGAAAAGAGGAAAAATAAGATAACATGCTATAATATTTGTAATTTACAGCACCAAACTATTACATAGATTTAAATAGAGTTTGGATAAGAGATAATAATTGGCAATGAGTAATATTTTTAGGCTGTGTTGCTTAAATCTAAATAGAATGTTTTTGTAAATATTCATAATAAATAAGTTGTTTTTTTATTATAAATTTCCCAAACAAAAAGATATCTAAGTTCATTGAAAACATTTCAGCATTTCTGATTCAACGTGCATCTATAATTCTAGATCTAAATTGCATACACACTACAAAAGAGATCAGATGGATATGGAGCAGGAAAAGATTAACATATCTGATCGCAAGTGAAGTAAGTGCGAAGGATTCTAGCATCCAATCCAGACAAGCTGGTGACGGATAAACGATTCCATACTCTCATATATCTGCTGAGTAGCATATAAATAATAAATAAAATAATAATGCAAAAATTTTATTCAAAAAATAATAGAGAAAAGTTTATTTTTGGTCCAAACTATTCAATTAGTCCCCTTTTGACCCTTCAACTTTTTAATAATCCATTTTTGAGCTCTTAACTATTGAATTAGTTTCTTTTCGGCTCTTCCATCCGGTAAATGCTTACGTGTCCGTTAACTTGACACGTAAACGATGATTTGATATATATTTATGAGGTGACAATTGTGATACGACAATTATTTGAAAAAAAAAAAAAAAATTTAATCCCTCCTTTCTTTCACGCATATTCTTTCTATCATATATTTTTCTGAAAAAAATTTAATTAATAAAAAAATTCATATCGAATCAAACTTAAAGGGCAATTTTAGAAAAATATAAGATATAAAGAATACGAGATAAAAAAATGAGGGGATTAAGATTTTTTTTTAATTTTTTTCAAATAATTACCATGTCACAATTGCCACGTCATAAATACATGCCAAATCATCGCTTACGTGTCAAGTTAACAGACATGTAAGCATTTAACGGATGAAAGAGTAAAAAATAGACTAATTCAATAGTTGAAGGGGTCAAAAATGGACCAATAAAAAATTGCGGGGTTAAAAAAGGATTAATTGAATAGTTGAGGGCCAAAAATGAATTTTTCTCAAAATAATAATACAAAACCGGGGGCTGACTCAACCAATTTTTCTTAGATCAATTATGACATTTTGTTTTCTCAAAAAGGGGAAAAAATGTGCTGATATATACATTAATGTATATAGGACCCAGAAGGGGATTCAGTCTTAATGTCTAAGTCAATTATCTAAGGCTCGTATTTTTTAAGTATTGTCAATTTGAAGTCTGACTTTCTAATACTTCCCAACTGGCCAGATAATTACTCTTCTGATTAACATCATTTATTTCAGTTTCAATCAGAAGCAATCGATCATTTAATGCGTGCATGTATCTAGAAAAGTTGAGAGTGTGAGAAAGCTGCAATATTCATCTCAACTAGCAATAATCATATCTAAAATGAAAAAAAAGAATAAAATTAATACATTTTTTTTAATGATGGATAAATTAATATATTAGCTTGTGTTTAGTCGATAGTGATCCTATCTGTATGATGCAATTTGCATTTTGATGGTACCTGTATTTATTTTGAATTCAGAGAATTTGCATCTTGATGGTAGCTCTATTAATGGTATACCTATATTTATTTTGAATTCAGAGAATTCGGATTTATATTTCTGAAGTCAGATCTAAAAGACTAAAATTTGACTGAGCAAGCTCAAATTCAAGACTTTGATTAATTAAAAAAAAATGTTTCGGATAGTTCATTAGCTAGTTTATTTTATTTTATTTTTGAAGAAAATGGCTGCCAATTGGGAACCGTTTCATTGATTAAACAGAATCACAGTTATTTACATGAGTTTCATATAGGTACAATTTCAACTCCAAACATTAAACATCAAGACTCAGGAAACATTAGAAATAGAAAATAAGCTCTCATTCCCTCTCACCCAAGAACTGATTTCCGCCTTGAGTTGATTGAAACATCTCTCTGGACTCACCATATCGCATCGGAAGTTGATGGAATTTCGTGCATGCCAGACACTCCAACAGGTCCATATCCACCATAGGTCCCATTCTTTCGTCTTTTCTCTTCCAAGATTTCTTCGAATATTCAGCCATAGTTTATTTTTAAAGATAGGAAAGGCTGTAAGGACAATTAAATAACCTTATATATATTATATTGTAACCATCCATGCTATTAATATTCACTGATTGATCAGATAAGCCCAAATGACTCTTCTCAACTTGAGTTTTTTTTAACAGGCTGCTTCTTATTAATTTTTGTTATATTTTAATAATTTTCCACGAGAAAATATAATATTTATTTCTAGTGTACTTCACTTCCATTATTTATATACATGCATGAGAGAAAGAGATAGTTATAATTCTTCTATCATAACATACCTTATCATAAATTGCTTTCCTAATCATTTATTATTCTATTACTCATCATTCTTCTCAATGGCTTCATGCGATGCAGAAAGTGAATGCATTTTCTGTCTCTCAGAAATCGAACGAGGAAAAGAGATGCGTCTCGTGAGGTGCAAGCATATATTTCACAAGAGTTGCATGGATCGTTGGATAAAGCAACAAAAATCAACATGCCCATTGTGTCGTGGCTCTCTGAATTTCAGTGAAGAAAAGGAAGTGGTTGTACGATCAGATGAAGAAGTTGAAGAAGAGGAATTAGAGAATATGGTTGTTATGTTAATGGCTTGTTCTTTTAATGGATGCTGGCTTTTGGAGTTGGTATTCAACTTGTTTTGGAGACTAGAAAGGATGATGAAATAGAATAATTTTTGAGAGGAAATGTGAAGACATGTCATGTAGAAACTGTATAACTGAATTTCGAAATGAAAATCGCTTCAATACGCGAATATCTTTTAGTACGCAAATTCGTGATTCATAATCTAATTGATTGAATATATTGACAAAGAAAATAAAAAATTGTCGTGATTCATTATAGTTTAGGGATTAGATAGTTTTTTTTTGAATTTGTAACCGAAAAAATTACTTAAGACTTTTATTAAAAATTAAAAGTTATCTTAAATTGAAGATTGCAAATAATATTTTTTGAAAAAGTTCAACTGTTATTCATAATCAACAAAATAAAAAAAAATATTAAATTACGTCTAATATGCATTGGCTTTTCAAATTTTCGTGCGGCAAGCATTTGTCACTCATCTTGTTAGGGATTAGATAGTTTGAGCCTTGGCCATTCAATTAAAAAATATTACATATATAAAACTAATATTATTTTCTGCTTGAAAGGCCCGTAGGCAAATTATATCAAATATAGTATATAAATAAACTTATTGCACTTTGACTTGATCAAAAGAAGGGGTCTAAAGCACCAAATGCGAGAAAATTATGCGCCAGGGGTCCACGGTGGACTCAACTGTTAAAATGTGTCAAGACAAGACAAAAACTGAACAGTCGATACTGAGTCAGAATTTAAGTACAAACACAATGCGTGGACTTCTATAAGCGAGCACACCCACAGAAAGGATTTATCAATGGTGGAGATTGCAGAAATTGTTATGTTTACATACATAAAATATAATACTTTGTATTGTTACACAGTGTAGATGAAACAGTTGTGTTGGAACTTGGAGGAACAAATATAACAATCTTTTTCCGTATATGGATGGGTTTGAGACTTTTCAAATTATCTGTTTCACAATTTTTTTTCATTAAATTTCATCTTTTAATTGCTAAACTAGGTCCCAGTATGGTTAAATTTGGTGAACTGTAAAAATGCTCGATTTAGGAAAGTCAATATGAAACAATACCTGATGGTTTGACCTAAATTAAGTGCCCTCTGTTCTGTGAAAAAATAAAGTCAACTTTACTTGCCTGAGTCAATTGGCACCAACCAATTTGTTATGTGCAGAAAATTCATGATAAATACTACATTACAATTAACATTTGGGGGACCTATCTGCTATTCACCCCCTTGGAGGTCTATTAGCACCATGACAGATAGCTGACTCATGCTGACGAACTAGTTAGTCTCACGGTCACTTCGAATGAAGTGTTTTTGTAGTGCATTTTTTTTTTGATAAAAATGTGGTAGACTTGATTGTCCTACCTACGCACGGTATTTGCATATCAAAATAGCTTAAGGATGCTGTAAAAAAAGCAAAAATAAAAAAAAGATAAAAAAAGAGGAATAAATTGCAGGGCTTCAGGTGCATAACCAGTGGTGAGACCTTTGGATGAGTATCACACAGAGCTAAGTTTAACCTTGCTTGCCTGGGTTGTTAAAAATTTGAGTGTAAATTATTCAGCCACATATAATCAAAATCAATTACTCTTTCCCTAATTCATATCAATTCAATTTAATCTATCAATCAATCAATATCAAGAGCTTTGATTGCTCCACTAAAGTTTTGAGTGACACATTAATTAAGTTTCAAGGACCAAATAAAATAGGCTCTATTGAAGTTATTATATTTATGAAATCCTATTTAATATGAAAATACTTAAACATTGAACTATCTTACATGCTTTTCTCAAACTTTTTATTTCTCATTTCGAATGAAAATATCATTTTTTTGAGCTCTTATATGCAATCCAAAGCTTCCATGATGGATTTAATCTAGGCCCTCCAATCTAAAAGGGTATTTTGGGTACTTAGAAATTAATCATCCGATTAAAACGTAATTACTATTACTCTCTTGTTTTCTTATTTCCGCATGTTCTAACTTCTCCATTCCATTCTCTCCATTTCGTTTCATTTTATACTCTCTTCCCTCTGCCTCTCACGATTTCTTTTTAGATCTCATTTCGTCCTATGCAACATACCTCTGATCTCTTGCACACAAAATATTACAGTAACTTTGAAACTGTTAAAACAATATATGTATTAGGACTTAAAGATCTACACTAAGACTCAACAAATAATATATTAGAATTTAAAAATATATATTATAACTTCAAAACATATATTGTTTAGTCATAAATTGACACACAAAATGATATATAACAAGAAAATTGTCAAAAAAGTATATATTTACTTATAATTATATATGGATACTACAAATATAATATATCAGAACTCAAAAAGTTCATTATGAGTTGAAAATATATATTTATACCAAAAAATATTTATAATTACCCAAAAATCTTTTTTTAACATCCAAAAAAGATAATTTAGTCATAAGTTCTAAACAAATAGAGGTCACTCATTATCAAAAATATATGTTGAGTAACCACAAAATACTAAAGTAATTGAGCAACTAAATTATATAGAACAATGTATTAATACAAAAGAGTATATTGGCTCCAGCATCGTACTTGTAGAAAAATGACGTATTAGCACTAAAGACAGTACATTGACAGCAAAGATGATTTATTGATGATGAAAATGATGTATTTTACACTAAAAACAATATATTGTAACATAAAATAATATATTAATAGTAAATTGGCATGAAAAACACATTAGTACTTAGAAATAATATCCAAAAAATAATATTCAGTCTAGATTTTTCGAATATCATTTCTCGAAAGTGATAAGAATATAACACTTCTTAAGAACCATCCAAATAGCATACAACATATAACAAACTTAATCAAGGATGACCTTGAGTTCAACCAGAAAACAATATCATACTTATACAAAAATGATATATTTGCAGAAAAAATGGTATATCAGCTTGGATCTTAGTTCGTAAAATAATTTATGGGACCAATGAGAGTGATATGAAATGATTTGCAAATTCTTCTATCATTTTTTAGCTTTATCATTTTAGCACATATTGTTTCTAAATTTATGAAATATGGTGAACTAGAACTATGCTGAAAAAAATACATTACGAGCCCATACAAGGACTAAGCATTTAGATTGAATGATTGATTATCTTTACACTTCGGCCTTGTTTTCCACAAAAAAAAAAAAGTCTTAAGAGATTCGGCTTCTTCAGTCGCCTCTTGGAGATGGATATGCACAGATCATACCTGTTTGAAAGAAAGAAATATGCGATTTAAGCCTAAATACTATGTAATTGATTCGTGTTATTCAAATTGGTGAACTAAGCGAGTTATGCCAGTGTAAACTTATCAAAATTCAGTAGAAAGAAAAGGAAAGCCAAAGGAGAAATTACAGTTTTCATACCGGTCATTTATGTCCTGGCACTGGAGAGCAAGGCGGGGAAGATATAGCTGATTTTCTGATTGAAGCCATGTTGCCACATCTGTAGCAATAATTCGATTAGCTGAAAATAGTAACCATCTTTTGCTCCTGTTTTTCTAAAAATATTTCAAAATATTTGTAATTGCATGAATATGATTTTATGCAAAAGCAAAGTGGAAATGAGAGGAAGTAATAATGTAAATGGCCCCAGTTATAACCCTCAATGACTAACTGGTGACAATCAGCTTCAGGTTATTGGTGTGGTTAAGAAAATGATCTCTAATTAACCTCAATTAACCTAATTTACAGAAACCATAAATTCAAAATCCTCAATTAGCCTAAATTAGATAAAAGATGTCCAACAAGCCCTCAATTAACTGTAATTGAGCTCAATAGAGCTGTGGTTGACGATAATTAGTCCTAATCGGGTCTTATAAGTCCTTGTCAGCCTTAATCGCAAGTTAAGGAGAAGAAATACCTAGCCAGCAAAAAGGAACAGAGAACTGAACTTAGTCTTAAAGTCTCTCTCTTTTCCTTCAATACTCAAGAGACAACTTGAGTGCGAGAGGAAAGAGCCCGAATACTAATAGAGACTGCAGCAGAGAAGTTAATCGTATAGTTGAATGACAAGGCGAGAGAACTGGAGAGCAAGAATAGAATAGGGAGATTAGATTAGATTAGATTAGATAAGATGACCGGCTGTTTACCCTTTTTACTTGATTTTGTTTGGAAGAAAAGGTTAACCGGCTTGAGAATCTAGAAACATTGATGTAAATTAATTAGTTTGAATAATGCAATCAATCCTATTTCAAATGTTCTTTCAATCGCAATAAATGGTACAATATAAGGCCATTAAAAAATAAATATAGTTTGGCACTTCAGCTGTAGTTACTTTCAGAAAAAAAATATAGTTTGGTAGCTAGGGAAGGATTGAAAATCAACATGCTGATATAGTGCATTTCACAAAAAAAAAAAAAAAAAAAAAAATATGCTGATAGTGCCGTGTTCAGCATGCTTGATTTATATGCTGATCCATTTAATTCTTGAATATTATTTTCAGCGCTAATAAGAGTATTTTTATAATTTTTGACATAAGAGAAGGATACTTTTGCAAAATGTTTTTTTCACAAAATGAGAATCACATGATTCAAATTCAAAATCTAGGCTCTATATAACTTATGGCTGTAACATTTGTGTTCTTTAATGAGCTTCCAATAATTAACCAGCCAATCTAATTTAAGGTTGATCTTTTGAATACGATTGTACTTATTTGGCCAGTAATTCTAATTCAGATTCACGTGCAAAACAACACTTTACACTGCCTGGCTCTTATTTTCTCTCTCTCTAATTTTGGCAAAAAGAATGGGTATGGACCAAATAGATGCATCATAGGCTACACCTGCACTTTTCACGGATTCTGAATCTGATCTTATATGTAAAGCCCTAGTTTTATTTTTATTTTTGGAATGAGTTAACTTTTAATATTGTTATATACGCATGATATTTTTTACTATCAATTTTATTTCATAAGATTTAATATGCTCAAATTTTTTGTGTTACAGGTTACACGGAGTTCACAATTTATGTGAACAATTTTTTATTTGATTTTATAGGGAAGTATATGTAGTGACGGATCTTGACCCAAATTCTTGGGGGGGGGCGTAGTGAAAAATACAACATAGTGAAAAATACAGCAAAAATCTTGAGGGGCGGGATACATATAACTTGTAAATTTTATCACAAAATACAGTAGTATTATCATATATATATATGAAATAAGCTCATATAAAGTTACTTTCAGAAAAAAATTGTTCAACTTTTTAAAATTGTTCAACTTGCCCCTTAAAGTTTTTTTTGCACATTTTTGCCCCCTAAACTCTTCCAAATGTTCAACTTGCCCCCTCCATCCAGTTAAACGCCCAGTCAGCAGTTAACTGATTGCGTGGCATGCTGACGTGGCAAATATATTAATTTTTTATTCCACGTCAGCAACAGACCCTTCTCTTCCCTTTCTTCTCTCTTCCCTTTCTTCTCTTCCCTTCGCGCAACCTCTCTGCTTCTCTTCTCCCTTCGCTCGCGCGACCCACGCCGCTATCGCCGTCACCGCCACG
Source organism: Juncus inflexus (assembly GCA_024447665.1). Classification (NCBI taxonomy): domain Eukaryota; kingdom Viridiplantae; phylum Streptophyta; class Magnoliopsida; order Poales; family Juncaceae; genus Juncus; species Juncus inflexus. The sequence goes on from JAJHPC010000005.1 coordinate 2,632,153, forward strand.
CCGCTGAGCCGCCGCCGCCGCCAGCCCCCCCTCTCCTCCTCCTCTTCTCGCTCCACTCGAAACCCTAGAAAAAAAAAATTCAAAATCGGTCCAAATTTGCTCCATTAGTTGGTACATTTTTCTCTCATGTCTATTTATTTTGTTTCTACAATTCTAATTTCAATAAATTAGTGCTATTTTTTTGCTAAATTGCTCATAATAAATTGGCTAATTTGAATAATTTATTTAATTAATGGCTAATTTTTTTTATTAACTAAGAACCAACCTCTAATTATCCGCACCTTAAAGATGTATACGGATTGCTATTTTAGGATTTTTTATAATGGTTCATTTGTATTGACTGATTCCGTTTGAGAGTATGCCGATGGTAAAAATAATGAATTGGGGGATTTTGAAAATGTTTTAACATACACCATTCTTAAATCCATGATAGAAGAGGAATTAGGTGTTTGTAATATTTCGAAGTTGTATTATAAGAGGCCGGAAAATGATATCCTACAAATTGTATATTCCGATGATTCGGTTCGGGAAATGTTCTCTAATTTTACCAAAGCAAAGAGTATTAAGCTGTATGTGGAACACTTGAGTGAAAATGAGAATACGGATTTTGTCGGGACAATTTGGAGTGATGAATCGAGTAATTTGGTGATTGATGTATATGGTGGAAGGGAAGGTTTTCAAGAGGATGTTGAACATGAGGATAGCGAGTTTTCTTTTTCAAACGAAGATGACGATAATAGCGAAGAAGAACCCTTAAATTTTATGCATCCATTGGATATGGGACAAAGTCATTGTACCGAATTTGATCTTGGACAAATATTTCCGGGAGCTTCGGAATTTAAGACCGCCGTTAAGAATTATGCGGTTAAAAATGTAAAAGATATTAAATTTGTGAAAAATGAACCAGATAGAGTGAGAGCGGTATGCAAAAATCCTGGTTGCCCATGGGTTGTATTTGCTTCGTTAAATAGCAGAAAATAATATTTTGTAGTAAAAACTTTTCATTCTCAACACACGTGTGCTCCTACTTTTAAGTGTAGTCAGGTAACATCAACTCATCTTGCTAATAGATACGAAGAAAGAATTAGATCGCATCCGGGATGGAAATCGGTAGAAATGGAAAAAATAATAAGAAATGAGATGGGTGTTAATGTTACGATAAGTCAATGTAGAAGAGCAAAATTGAAGGCGATGAGAAAATATTTAGGAAATTATTCTGAAGAATATGAAAAAATTTGGGATTACGCACAAGTTTTGTTAGAAGCAGATAGAGATAACACTGTACGAATAAATGTTAACCGAAATCAAGGGATGAACGTGTTGGGTTTCTACCATTCATAATGCAGTGGAAAAACAAAAACGAAACAAAAATCGAATTCAAAAACCAAAAGAAGGATCCGTGAATTACAATTAAATCAAAGAAAAGTTCATAACTTTGTACCTTCGGATTACGCTTAATCCGTGATGATCAAAAATGAATTTGGTTGACGGTTTTCTTTGCCCGATCCAAACCGGTTTCCAAACCGATCCTTTGAATGATTCGCCTAATCGGTCTCACAAACCGATCTCCAAGCAATCTCCAAATGAACCGATTCTCCAAGCAAACCAATTCTCCTAACAAACCGATTCTCCAAATAAAAATCACGGTTTCAACCCAAATCACAAAGACGCCGCACTTCGCTTCGTCCTCTACCGGTATCCACACGAACAACCCCTTTAAACGGATAAAGATTGATATATGCTAGTATCCGTTCTTCATTTCTCTCACAGAAAATAACAAAAGAATAATTTTCGGATTTTTCTCTCCTCTTTTTCTCACAAAAAGATGGACGAAAATATTATACCCTTTTAATCTGATTTTGGGGTGTCTCTTGTGCCTATATAGTCCATAAGTTTCATATCCGATGTGCATGGTAACTATGTAACCATATATGCAACACACCTTATCATATAAGATGTAGGATTAGATGTGTCACTTGACTATATAGCTCTCCATACAACTTATCACATAAGTTATGATTTTTCTGTGTACGTCTCATTCACGTCTCATTGTGTGTGTGACCCTGTAGGTTTACTTAATGTTGGCAATAATCACAATGGATTATAAATCATGAGTGGCCTCTAGCAAGACATCATGATTACCCAAATTAAGCAAGTATAGATGATTCGATCAAACCTAATTTATGTCATGCATTGTATCCTTTTGTTACACGATATCTATATCGTCCATAAGGCATGGTATGTGTCAACCTTATGTTGGTCGATAAATATTTCTTGATACCGAATTTGATTGAACATGAAATGACATTAATAACTCCTTATTAATTCACTTGAGCACGGCCGTGCGTTTCTTCAATCAAATCATCAAGAGGCCTAAAGATATCTCTCTCAATTTATGAGAGGAACAAATCCTATCTTAATTAAACTCTTTCCTCCGCACATTTCATTATATACCTAATTATAATCTTTATGATCGCCCGGTTAAAGACGATGTTAGACTATATTAAAGTATAAAATTTATCATGTAGGAAACTAAGATAATCTCAAGTCTAAGGATTACAGATACATTCTTTACTGAGAATAACTAATGACACAAATCATGTAGTATTCTCAAGGTGGGTCAATCCAGTATATGGTCTCTAACATATACTTACGTTAATGACTTAATAACTCTTATTCATGATCAGTAAAACGTGACCATTAGTCAACTAACATACTGATGTCTATTTATAGCTTATCATAAAGTATGTTTGTCTCACAAACATCCTATGAATGATCAGGGACGGTTTAGAATATCATTCATAATACTTTATAGTTTTACTATCAAAGTCACATACTTTGATGATATAAAACTGGATATCATATTCAAGGTTCATTTTAGTAATAAGAATAAAATAACCAATACGCATTTATTATATAAAATATCTCTAAATAAACACAATGTTTGTTTAACATAATCCATACATCTAGGTCTCAAATATATTGGCCTGGGGCAGACTACTAACAGAACGATCCCGTTTTCATGGAATTTATATTTGTTTTGGTGCGTGTAAGAAAGGATTTTTAAGTGGCTGTAGAAAAATGGTTGGGTTAGACGGATGTTTTTCGAAAGGACCCATAAAATTTGAGATACTTTCTGCAGTTGGAAGAGATGCTAATGTTCAAATGTATCCCATTTCATGGGCTGTTGTGGATGTAGAAAATAAGGATAATTGGAGTTGATTTTTAAATTTGTTCGCGAACGATTTGGATATGAGATCATGTTATCAATGGGTTGTACTTAGCGATCAACAAAAGGTATGTGTTATTTTATTTCTCGTGATTAAATTATTTATTATTAAATATAATTTCTTAATTATGTTTGTATTTCTTTATAGGGGTTACGTATAACAATCGAGCAGTTTTTATCTGACGCGGAGCATAGAATGTGCGCCCAACACATATATATAGCAATTGGAGCAAGCGATATGACACTGAAAATTTGAAGAAATTATTTTGGTTATGTGCTTGCCGAATCCCAATATTTAGAGAATATGGCGTTCATTCGGAATGTATCGGTCAAGGCAGCAGATGATTTTTTAAAGACAAATTCAAAGCATTGGTGTCTCGCATATTTTAAGGATTGTTGTAAGGGCGCCATAGTTGATAATAATATGTCAGAAATATTTAATAATTGGATAAAAAATTCGAGACATAAGCCAATAATAACTATGCTAGATGAGATTAGACGCATGGTTATGTCGCGAATCGCAAAACTCGCACATGAAGGTGAGAAGTACCAGCATTTGATTTGCCCTAATATTTTTGAGAAATTAAAAGATCATATTAGTTGGAATAGAAATTGTCATTTAATTTGGAATGGGTCAGACGGTTATGAGGTAACTCAAAATTTGACAAATGAAAAAGGGGAAATCAAAGAATACACGTATGTGGTTGATATTAGAAATCGTAAGTGTTCTTGTAGGGTTTGGAATATTTCCGGTATTCCTTGTTCTCATGCCATTTGTGCTATATTTAACAAGGGCGAGGACCCGATTCATTATGTGTCGGATTGTTTTAAAAAGGAAACTCACCGCGCAATTTATTCTCATTTTATGGTACCGGTTATCGGTAGGCAAGATTGGCCCAAAATGGGAATTGATCCTCCGCTACCTCCATCGAAAAGAAGGATGCCGGGTAGGCCTAAAAAACGTGCTCGACGTGAACAAGGTGTAGTGCCTAAACCATCGGCTTCAAAACTGTCGAAATCAGGTCAAATAGTAAAGTGTAGTGTTTGCCGCCAACCAGGTCATAATAAAAGTAATTGTTCCATAAGAAAGAGCAGGTATTAATATTTATATTCAATTCGTATAATTAATTTTTGTATACAATTTTTTTAATGTGTCTTTATAATTTTAGGACGTCATCTACTGGGCAATCTTCGAATCAGACGCCAAACAATTAGATTTGTTGAATGTTAAGACTTGCATTTTATTTTATTTTTTGCATATTTTTATGTTTTATAAGGACTTGTATGCTTATTATCTTTTGCATTTGTAAGGACTTATATGCATTTTGTGACAATTGGATATTTTTATGTTTCGTAAGGACTTAATTAATGGATTTTTGTGACATTTAGCCTATTTTATTATCAAGATTTGTATGCATTATTTGTGTTTCATATACAACATTTCTGACGTTCGCATAATCGCATAATTACTCCCATACAATATCACATAAATACTAAACCCTAAACCATACAATATCACATAAAACCTAAACTCCAAACCCTAAACCCTAACATAAATTATTCCCATAATCGCATATAACCCTAAACATACAGCATCACATAAACCCTCAACTCCAAACCCTAAACCCTAATGTAAATTATTCCCATAATCGCATATAACCCTAAACATACAACATCACATAAACCCTTAACTCCAAACCCTAAATCCTAAAATAAATTATTCCCATAATCGCATAATTATAATACTAATTATAACACACAACATAAACAATAATATAATTAGTCTTTTCAAATTCTTTTCTACTTCTTCAAATCTCTGTCTTTGCATCTTTTCAAATTCTTCAAATCTTTTCTCGAAGCGTTGAACTTGGTACTTGAGGTAGATTGGTGCAAAGACAATATCGTCACACCAAGCAAAGTGGTCGCAAAGTTGACATTTGTAAAATGCTCGACCATTATTTTTTTGGATTTTTGCATGAAGCAGCAAGCATTTTCTAGCACAATGAGGACACATATACGCATTTCCCTCTTCATAACTCCACCCATATTCACCATGATCACCAATATCTACAAATAATATGTGTCAGATTTTTTTTTACCATAACTCCACCCATATTCACCCTTATTCACCCCTCATCATCATCATCATCATCATCATCATCATCATCATCATCATCATCATCGTCGTCGTCGTTATTATTATTATTATTATTATTATTATTATTATTATTATTATTATTATTATTATTATTATTATTAATATATCTGAATTTTTTTCCGCTACTGTTCATGACCCGCTTCTGCCCTAATTTTTTTTTTCATATTTTTCATAAAAAAAAATGTTGTTGTATTATGTGGTTAAATCAAACCTAAATCAGTCCATAATTCGTCAAAATTACATTAAATCAGCCCAAAACAGTCATAAATTTCAGATTAAAATCCAAAATCAGGCCAAAAAAAAAATTAGCAATTAATTCAAATTAGAATCCAAAATTAGTCATACAATTCAGATTTGTGCTAGCGATTAACACGTACTGACCTGAATGTAGATGCTTCATCGTTTTGACCGATTTTGAATTTTTTTTCTAGGGTTTCGAGTGGAGAGAGAAGAGGAGGAGGAGAGGGGGCGGCTGACGGCGGCGGAGGCTCAGCGGCGTGGCGGCGGCGACAGCGGTGTGGGTCACGCGAGCGAAGGGAGAAGAGAGGTAGAGAGGTCGCGCGAAGGGAAGAGAAGAAAGGGAAGAGAAGGGTCTGCTGCTGACGTGGAATAAAAATTAATATATTTGCCACATCAGCATGCCACGCAATCAGTTGACTGCTGATTGGGTGTTTAACTGGATGGAGGGGGCAAGTTGAACATTTGAAAGAGTTTAGGGGGCAAAAGTGTGCAAAAAAAACTTTTAGAGGCAAGTTGAACAATTTTAAAAAGTTCAGGGGGCAAAAGTGAGCTTATATATATATATAGACAGCTGCCCTTTCAAAATTTTGAAATTTTAATATATATATATTAAAATTTCAAAATTTTGGAAGGGCAGCTGTCTCTCCCAGTCCCTATTAAGATCCGTCACTACTTATATGTCTTTTATCTATAAATAAATTTTGTCAAACTATAAACCTATAACTTGGGGTTTGTGGATTAATGTTTTATCACTCCTACTATAGGAGTTTTGACTATGTGAACAATTTAAGTAAAAGTTGTACAAATTTGAGCAAAATTTGTGTTAAACTTGAAAAATCCATCGAACATCAATTGTTGAAGTACATTATTTTATATACCAATCCTAGCATACAATATGAATATTATCAAATACATGTATGTAAATTATATGTATTTATGTACTTTTACATACACCAACTAATATATGCCCAATATCATACATGTGGGCATATGAAATTCCAGTCATATTATTTTATCTAACATCAATATAAATTAGCCATCAAAGAGAAGAGGAAGTCACACTCAAAATTACTGACTTCTATATTATTATACATGTTAGTCAACATGACAAAAGTATTTAAACAAACTTGATTGACAATGAACTGCTCTAATAATAGTCATATGTCATCTCACCAGACTGAAAATACTAAATTCAGTCTGCTAATTATCCCCATAGATACATAATACATCATCAGCTAATTTCTAAGTGCCCGTTCGGTAAAAATGGAATATAACGATTTCTTAGAATAAAATAGAATAAAAAAATTTCTTTCGTCAAACACGAGTGGAATAAAGTGGATTAAATGATGGAGAAGTCATTTCATGCTAAAGATGGATAAACTGTTCGAGTCAAATAGAGCGATTTTTTTCTTTCTCTCTCTTTCTTTTTTTAATAAAAAATAATAATGTAATTACTATTCCTTTATTTCACAAATTCAACTTGCAACATGTTTGATATAAAATAAAATAGTCAGTTATTTCTTAAATCATAATTCTACTATTGCCTGCGGTGCCCAACAAGCCCTAAGATATTACATTACAACTATACAAATAGTAATGAAGTAAACAATGTTTTTGAGCTCTTTTTTTGCTGCTGATGTGTAGTGGCAGCCTCCAGAAACTCGAAGAATATCTCCAGTTATAACAAGACTGGAAACGAACTGAATTCCCAAACTTCACGTCTTTATCCTCCAAAAAGTTAATTTTTACAAAAACTACCTACCAAAGCTATGTTTCTGCAAACAACCCCTCTTGAAATTTGTTAAGTACTCATCTCGCTACTTCAGAAAATTTGTTGGCTTGATTCAATAAAATGACAGTTCATTTTCAACAATTTTCTGGGGTTCAAAATGCAAAATCACCACATCCACCAACCACTACGAACAAAGGTTACCCAGACAAATTCCACCTCCTCCTCTTCTTCTTCTTCCACATCAGCAGGCAAGAGAGAATCCCGGCATATGGGACACGTGGCATGCTTATACTCCAGCCATGTGTCGAGACATGAGCGATGAAACAGATGGCGGCACTTCAGCTCTCTTATCTCCTCTCCTTCAGCTATCTCGCTGAGGCAAAACACACACTGTACAGGCTCCACATGACAGTCCGTACCGGTACCGGTACAAGATTTATACTCCTTGATGCATAGTTTCTTATCGCGATATTCATGGAAGAGTCCTCGCTTCGAGCTGACATGGGGTTGAGGGCTGAATAAGGAGTTTGGAGGCCAGTCGTAGTGGGCCTGGGCCTGGCTCTGCATGAGACGTGTCGCGAAACGGGTGATGGCTTCTGTGAGGATTACTAAGATGAGGAAGCATGGGAGAGTGAGGATTATGGTTAGAAGTGCTTGTAGGTTCACCATTTTTGGTGTTCGGTGTTGAAGGTTTTAGATGGTTTTGTTTTTTGGTTGTTTTAAACTTATAAAAAGGATAGGAAGGCGGAGGAGGTTATTTATACGGGGATTTCTAAATTGATAGGGACATTTTTTTCATGAATTATTATTGTGTTGTATATGCCTTTTTGGCAACTTGTGCCTCATTTTCTTCATTATCTTCTTTTTTAATTTTTCAAGGCAATTAGTTACTTTTTGTAGGACCATTGTTACATTATCATAACGAAATTATGTGATACACGTTCCACAATCTAATTGATAATTGATAGAACCAGAAAGACAAATATCTATCTATTCATCTTCTTTACAAATAACTTGTCCTTTCATTCCCCCATGTCATATATATTATCATTGCACTATGATACTTTCGACTTTTTTTTGAAATGGAAAAAAAAAAATTTAATTCACGGAATAACTAGTTTTGAAATTATTTGGGAAAATGGATATTTCGCCCCATATCTGGGCGAAAATTATTATTTTCGCCCAGGTCAGGAGCGAAAATACCATTATCTCATTTTTTCCTCACTCGGCCTGTTAGCGTTAAATCAGCTATTAATTAAGTTATAAAACAGACATTTTCGCCCAGTTATGGGGCGAAATTTGAAAATTTTAATTTTTTCCCATAACCTCAGGTTAGAAAGAATTCTTAACGAAACGATTAAAAAAATTGAAAATTTTAGTCTTTCGCCCCATATCTGGGCGAAAATTCATTTTGGCCCAATAATTGAGCGAACAGACTGAGCCCAAAAATCGAACCTAAAAGCCCAAAAAAATTCAAAATATCATTTTCGCCCCACAATGGGGCGAAAATTGAAAATTTCAATTTTTTTTAGGTATAGGTGGAATATTTTTTTTTTTCAGAATATTTATTTTTTCAGATTGAAATGACAATTTAGCTTTTTTTAATTGGGCGACATTGATTTAACATGCTAGGATATAGGTGGAATATTAGCTTTTTTAGGTAATAAAGTTTAGGGTTCATATATAGGTTAATAGAGAATATTTGATTTTTCAGATTGAAATGACAGGAAAATTGATATAGGTGAAATTTCAGCCTTTTTTAGGTATAGAGTTTAGATTACAGATATAGGGTACTAAAGAATATTTACTTTCTCAGAAGTGAAATGACAATTTAGTTTTTTTTAGTGGGTAACATTGATTTAACATGCTAAAATATATGTGGAATTTCATCCTTTTTTAGGTATAGAGTTTAGGTTACAGATATAGAGTACTAAAGAATATTTACTTTTTCAGAAGTAAAATGACAATTTAGTTTTGTTTAGTGAGTAACATTGATTTAACATGCTAGGATATAGGTGGAATCTCAGCATTTTTTAGGTATAAGATTTAGAATATAGGGTTTAGATTTCTATTTAAAGAGTCATCTTATTACATTTGATCATCAACAAATCAAATCCCATAAGTCTCTCTTACAAACTTCTTCTCTTTCTCTCTTTCTCCCTTTCAAGAAAATGCCACAAAATTCTGAAATTTTTCTATATTACAATGGTCAAATTATTCAAGATTCGAGCGGATACAATTACTATCCACATGAAGCTGTTTTTCTCCCGCGTAGTAAAAATAGAAATTATTACAGATTGTGTTTAGAAATTTATGCTACCACCGGTTGGCCTAGTAGTGATGATCTTAAAATTTGTGGTAGGTTTCCTTGCCGTATAGATGATAGTTTGTATTTTAGGATAGTAAAAATTTCGAATGATTCACAGTTAGCTAGTTTTGCTCAGTACGTCAAATATGGTGAACACGGTTGGCCTGAATTAGAAATTTACGTTGAACGCATCGAAACTAGAGAATCCTATGTAGGAAATAGTAGTAAATCAAATGTAGCTTTTAATGACGACGAGATTGAGAGGTTAGAACCTGTAATTAATCGTGATAGAGTGTTAAGAACCGGTGTTGAAGATTTCGAGGAAGATGGTGTTGAAGATGAGTTTGAAAATATTGAAGAGGATGAATATGATGAAGATGAAGTGCCAGAAATGGAAGAAGGCGACGAACCAGAAATAGATGTTATGAACAATTACACGGAAGTACGTGAGATGGTTAGTGCAGGAACTTTTGGCAATCTTCCGGCGAAAGAGTTTGAAGATATTACTTTGTGGGAAGCAGCGAAAATCGATATCTTGTATGGTAAGAGGATGTGTGTGAGTAGCGATGATACTTTGTATGAGGGGCAGATGTTCGACACAAAAGAGCAGCTACAATCGGCCGTAAAATTATATAGTGTTAAGAATCACCGAGAATTTGTAGTCTCAAAATCAAACAAAACGCTCTATACCGTAGTATGCAAGCTAAAAGATGACCGGTACGGCTGTGATTGGAGGCTGTATGCATGCAAAAATAAACGACATGTGTTTGAGATTAAAAAATATACACAACCACACGTATGTGTTAATCGACAACCTAACAACGACCATAAACAGTTAACAAGTGCATTTGTTGGGGGACTAATTCTAGATGTCGTTAGAGCGGATTTAGCAATTAAACCAGTAACCCTAGTGGAAATCGTTAAATTAAAATTTGAATATACCATTTCATATTGGAAGGCTTGGCACACAAAGCAACACACGCTTAGATTCTTGTTTGGCGACTGGAAGGGGGCATATGATTTGCTTCCTGAATTGATGGCTGCAATATATTCCGCAAATCCTACTACTGAATATTCATTTTGGAGAGGTCCCAGAAATAATGCTGGTGAGGAGGAGTTCGAAGGTCTTTTTTGGGCATTTGGTCCATCACTTAAAGGATTTGAGTTTTGCAAACCTGTCATAACAGTCGATGGAACATTTTTAACCGGAAAATATCAAGGATGTTTATTGATGGCGGTAACCAATGATGCAAATAGTCAATTATTTCCCCTAGCGTTTGCTTTAGTTGATAAGGAGATGGTACAAACGTGGGGTTGGTTTCTTGGGTGTTTGGGTACTTTAATCGGCCATCGCAAAGACTTATGTGTGATATCGGATAGGCATGCCGGAATAATTCGTGCAATGAAGGAAGACAAATGGAAGGAACCTCAAAGCTACCATCGTTATTGCATGCGGCATTTAGAAGCAAATTTTAGTAGCGCTGTATCAGACAAAACACTGGTTCAATTGATTGTACCACTAGTTAAGGCGCCTACCAAATTTAAATATAAGAAGTTGTATAAAGTATTAAAGGATAAAAATTATGAGGCGTGAGAATGGTTAGAAAAGAAAGATAAATCAAAATGGGCGTTCGTGTATGACGCGGAAGGTCGCCGGTGGGGCATTCCTACTAGAATTCTGTTACGACAATTATTATGGAGACATTCTACAAGCTGAATAGTTATTTTGTCAACAAGCATGAGATAGCTGCAAATATGGAAATGAATAATAGAATGTGGGGAGATGTAGTGATGGAAAAAATGGAGAAAAAAAATCGTTAAGGCGCGTGGGCATCGAGTTACTCCTTTCAATGTCGAAAATGGTGTTTATGAGGTGATAACAGGAACTAGTGGTGCTAAGATTGGGGGGAAGAGCTTCCATGTGAATTTCAATGAAGGCAATTACAGTTGTCAGAAACCGATGCTATATCACTACCCTTGTTCGCATCTCGTTGCAGTTTGCATGCGCAGAGGTGTCTGTCCCGAATATTTTATACATCAACATTTTTCTCTAGATCACTTTAAGCGTACATATGAGGGAAGTTTTTATCCAATAAAGGATAAAGAACAGTGGGTTGATCGTGAAATTGTTTACAACGGTACGTTGGTTCCTCCTGAGAAACTTATAAGGAAAAATGCGCATGGCACCAACAAGCGTGGTAGAAGAAAGGAGAAACGCTTTCATAATAGTATGGACACCATGGATAACGCAGATCGTAGAAAGCATTGTAGCATTTGCGGAGTAGCAGGACATACGAAAATAAAATGTCCGAGAAGGTTGTAATGTTTTATGGTTTATTGTTTGTAATGTTTCTGGATTATGATTTGTAATGTTTTATGGATTGTAATTTGTAATGTTTTATGGATTGTTGTTTCTTTAAAATTGATCAAAACAACTAAAATGTCCCAGAAATATCATAGTCCAAATAAATTAAACATATTCCAAAATAACATACTCTAAAAAAGTAAGTCCAAATAATACATTCCAGAATAAACGTCCCTAACGATCACCTGCTCCGCGTCTTCCTGCTCCGCATCCGCGTCTTCCTCCTCCGCGTCTTCCTCCTCTGCGTCCTCGCTGAGGCTGAGTTTGAACCTGAGTAACTTGGCTGCGCGGTACATCTTCTTCTCATCCTTCTCCTTCTTCTCCAACATTAAAAAAAGGATGACCAGACCAATCGTTGATTTCCCTCATGCTACCCCTGAGAGCTATCAGTATCTTTTTTGCATGCTCTTGCGGATTGTTGCATTCGCCTCGAAATATCTCGGATGCATATTGGGCAGCCTCCAACATGCCTAAACTCTAAAAATATTTGGTAGAATTTTGAGTGTGTTTAAATATCAATAAAATATACATAACAAAAATAATTTTACAACATAAAATATCAGTAAATTACCGCTCTCCTTGTGGCCGGAACCATAGGGTAGTATGTAGCCGAATTGTGCGGGATTGTAGTCTGCACAAAATGGTTGGTAGATCGTGCATACCAGTCCAAGTATGCATCCAACATGGAAGGGTCGTACGGTCCACTCGCTGGCAGTGTCGTTCAAAACTCCCATTTATCTTGCCATAATTGCAGATACTCCTCGTGAACTACGGGCCAATCATCTCCGCGTCCATATCTCACATCGTGCAACTCTTTATCGTATAAACAATCATCCCCCCTTCAAATTTTATCTCATGTAACTCTTTATCGTATACACAATTAAGTGGGGGTATCATCTGCAAGAGCCCGAACTGTCGCATTACCCGATCCGGGTGGTACATCTCGACGATATGGAGACAAATTAATGGCACTGGAATAAGCGCCAAAGTTCTTTCCTCCTCACAAATCGGCGGGAGTGAAGGTCGGAAATCCTCATAAGGTGTCTAATTCACCTCCTCCGGACGCATGATATCAAATTGATCGCGATGTGTCCCCATATGCCCCTTAGGATTTTTATCCCTCTGATCCGTAACACCTTTCCAAAAAAAATCCAATAGTATTTCTTTCATGCAAATTCTCGACATCACCTTGCAACCCTTGCCCGAAATCACCAGTAAGATACGGTCGTCCAACAACAAAATGTTCCTAGGCCCATAACTGCAGCAACAACACACATCCTCCCATATTTCTACGACCCGTGCTGGTACCTTTGCACAACTCCCTGTACAAGTACGCGAGCACTCCACTCCCCCAAGCCCAAATATGCAACTGTGACAAATCCTCCATAAATACCAGATACTTTACCGAAACACAATCTCCAGAACTTTCCGTGAATAAAATATCACCAAAAAAAGCAATCAAGTATGCTCTACAGTACTGCTCGATACGGTCCTGAGAGGCATCTCGTTCCAAATCAGAAAAATTTTCACGCAACCAACTCCGTTTGAGTAGTATTTTGCTTCCCTTTTTAAAGTCATTCGGACCCGGAGTTTTCCCGAGTAGTTCGGTGATCATAGCCGTCCAATTAATACCTCCGGTATTTCTACACAATGCCTCACCGTCGCACCGCAACCCCAACAAACATGACACATCGTCAAGTGTAATTGTCATTTCACCATGCGGCATGTGAAATGTATGTGTTTCTTTTCGCCAACGTTCCTGCAGGGCAGTGATCAATCTTGCGTCCCATTGAATGAAACCTATCCTCTGAGTTTGTAACAAACAAGCATCGCTAAAATAATCCTTATATCTTTCGTCCCATGGCACCTGCAGGAAAAAGAGAAATATACTTAAAAAATAATGTCTACATATTTTTAATTAAAAAAATATTTATCATAACTTACATGTTCTAATAATTAATGTATCTACATATTTTAAAAATAATTAAATATAATATCATTATCTCGTGTTGTTACGTATTATTTTAATTAAAATATATTTATCATAACTTACTTGTTCCAATAACTAATGTATTAATATCTACATATTTTAAAAATAATTAAATATAATACCGTCATCTCGTGTTGTCTGAATCGCATGGCATTCAAATCAACATCTCCATCTTGGCTGAAAGCGTTTGTCCTATGTTTCCTTTGCTGTGATTGAAGTGGATATTCAGGAATATTTGGCTCATCCCTAGCCTTCTCACGATTACCGCCGTTAACACGTCTCTGACTAGGTCCAGCACCTCCTCTAGAAGACATCCCTATTTAAATAAAAAAATTATAAAAAGTTATAAAAATTAAATAAATTATAAATAAATTATTATAAATAAATAATTATTATAAATAAATAATCACTACAAGTAAATAATTATTATAAATAAATTATTTTAAAAACAATAAATTATAATAAATAAATAATCAAAGCAAGTAAATACTTATTATAAATAAATTATTATAAAAATAATAAATTATAATAAATAAATTACTATAAATAAATTATTATAGATAAATAATTCAATAAATAAATTGTCACCCGAGATATATAACCTACATATTTTACTAAGTAACCAACATTATTATAAATAACCTACATAATTATAAAAAGAAAATAAAAATCGAAACAAATTTGCAATAAAGGCAAAATGCACGGGCTTTTCGGAAAATTTGCAAAAAAGCCCCTGCCTTATTGGAAATTGCAAAAAAGCCCCTGCAATATTGCTAAATAAATAATATTACCAAAATATAATAAATAAATAATATTACAAAAAAATAATAAATTATAATAAATAAATAATCAAAGCAAGTAAATACTTATTATAAATAAATTATTATAAAAATAATAAATTATAATAAATAAATTACTATAAATAAATTGTCACCCGAGATATCTAACCTACATATTTTACTAAGTAACCAACATTATTATAAATAACCTACATAATTATAAAAAGAAAATAAAAATCGAAACAAATTTGCAATTAAGGCAAAATGCACGGGCTTTTTGGGTAATTTGCAAAAAAGCCCCTGCCTTATTGGAAATTGCAAAAAAGCCCCTGCATTATTGCTAAATAAATAATATTACCAAAATATAATAAATAAATAATATTATAAAAAAATTAATTAAATTTGTACATATACTACAAAAATATTTAAAAATAACTTACATGCATAAAAAAATAAAATATGCAATAAATATATGATAAAAATAAAAAATTAAATTAAATTAAAATAAATAACAAACTCACTTTCAAATCTTCTTCTTCTTCTTCTTCTTCTTCTTCTCCTCCTTCTTCTTCAACTCCTTCTTCTTCTTCTTCTAAATTCAACAAATCAATTACATTCAACAAACAACCACAAATTAAATAAATCAACAAATCAATCACAAATAAAGTAAATTAATAAGTTCTCCAAACTAATTTGAACTTATTCAAACTACAATTCAATAATTTCACCCAAAAATCTTCAATTCAAAATCAAATAAAATTAAATAAAATACACAACATACCTCTTTCTTTTTCCTTTTTGCTTCTTACTTTTCAATAAATAAATTTCTTTTTGTTATCTCTACTATTTTTTCCAAATTTCTCTCTTTTTTCTCTCTTTTTTCGCTCTTTCTTTCCCGTTTTTTTGCCCCAACCCGAAGCATCTCTCTGCTTTTATTCGGGTTGGGGTGCAGAGTATATTTTCGCCCCAAAGTGGGGCGAAAATCCTTTTTTTTTTTTGGGCTTTTACGGGTTTGACAATGGGCCAAAGCATATTTTCGCCCATACTTGGGGCAAAAATATAAGTTTTGCAATTTTTCTACGTTAAAAACTTCCTTCTGACAGGGGCGAAAAAATTGAAATTTTAAATTTTCGCCCCATTATGGGGCGAAAATGATATTTTGAAATTTTTTTGGGCTTTTAGGTTCGATTTTTGGGCTCAGTCTATTCGCTCAATTATTGGGCCAAAATGAATTTTCGCCCAGATATGGGGCGAAAGACTAAAATTTTCAATTTTTTTAATTGTTTCGTTTAGAATTCTTTCTAACCTGAGGTTATGGGAAAAAATTAAAATTTTCAAATTTCGCCCCATAACTAGGCGAAAATGTCTGTTTTATAACTTAATTAATAGTTGATTTAACGCTAACAGGCCGAGCGAGGGAAAAATGAGATAATGGTGTTTTCGCCCCTGACCTGGGCGAAAATAACTGATTTTCGCCCAGATATGGGGCGAAATGTCCATTTTCCCAAATAATTTCAAAACTAGGCTATTCCGTGAATTAATTTTTTTTTTGTCCATTTCAAAAAAAAGTCAATACTTTCTTACATTATTATTAGGGATAATTTCATATATGCCACTACAAAAACTCAAAATATCATATTTATCATTTTAAAAACTTAAATATCATATTTGCCATCATAAAACTTAAAAATATCATATATGTCATTACAAAATCTAAAATATCATATTTGCCATTAAATTTACTCAAAACTTAACACCATCTATTTTTTCCGTTAAAATTAACGGTACAATCTTATAATTACCATTATATCTCTAAATTCATTTCATGAATTAGATTCATACTAAACATCTTTCTCTCTCTCTCTCTCTCTCTCTCTCTCTCTCTCTCTCTCTCTTCATGATTTAGATTCATATATAAGCAAAAAAAAAAAATCTTCTAATTTGAAGTCAAAAGAATTTGATATGAGAGAAATATATTGATTATTTTTTTGAATAATTTTTTCTCTCGTGTCAAATTATTTTGACTAATAAATTGAAGTGAAGATTATTTTTGTTTATATATGAATTTCAATCATGAAGAGAGAGATAGAGAAAGAGGGAGGGGGAGAGGGAGAGGGAGAGATCATCAAATGAATTTTTTAATATGAAATCTAATTCATTAACTAAATTTAGGGGTATAATGGTAATTATAAGATTGAACCGTTAATTTTAACGGAAAAAATATATGATTTTAAGGTTTGAGTAAATTTGATGTCAAATTTGATACATTAAGTTTTTGCAATGACAAATATGATATTTAAGATTTTGTAATGGCATATATGATAATTTTAAGTTTTTACAATGGCGAATATGATATTTAAGTTTTTATAATGGCAAATATGATATTTTGATTTTTTTTATAATGGCATATATGAAATTATCCCTATTATTATTATTATTATTATTATTATTATTATTATTATTATTATTATTATTATTATTATTATTATTATTATTATTATTATTATTATTATTATTATTATTATTATTATTATTATTATTTACACCTTTTATAATGACATGATTTTTATATTTATATCACTTTATGATGTCATATTTTTTATATTTGCACTCTTACGATATCATGATGACATATATATGACACTTTTATAGAGAAATGAGGGGGCACTATATATGCTCTCTATTTATTCTGTTTTAATTCAAAGTTATGACTACCCGGTTAAAGGCGGTGTTAGATTATGTTAAACTATAAAATTACTCATGTTGGGAACCGAGACAATCTCATGTCAACGGATTATAAATACTTTATGTTACAAGAATTGCTAATGACGTAAAACATGTAGCATTCTTATGGCGGGTCAGTCCAGTATATGATCTCTAACATATACCTATGTTAATGACTTTATAACTATTTATCCATGATCGGTAAAACATAATCATCGGTCAACTAATATACTTGGTGTACATTTATAGCTTGTATATAAATATATATTTATATGTATCCGCAAGTATATTTGTCTCCACAAATATCCTATAAATGACCAGGGACGATTTAGAATAGCATTCATAACACTTTATTGTTTTACTATCAAAGTCACGCACTTTGATGACATAAAGCTGAATTGCATATTCATGGTCTATTTTAATTATATTAAAATAACCTATACGCACATATTATATGAAATATCTTAGAATAAATATTATGTTTGTTATTACAATCCATCATCTAGGTCACAAACACTTTGGCCTAGGACATAACACCATCACTTCGATGGTAGAGAGAAGAGAATTTAAGAGACGGGAGGTGGTACCACTTGTCTTTTTATTGTTTGAAGTATGAAAGGAAAGATGTCAGAGGCGATTCAGAGATGTTGAGATAATGCCTCTCTCCATTGTTGCGAGGGTATTAATTGAACTACATTGTTGGGAGAGAAGAAGCTCATCATAATCTTCTTTTTCCCTCCTTTTTTTCTCTTTCTTTAGGTCACTTGTGCTTCTTAATTTGTAAGGGACTTTGAGTATTGAATAGATTAAGGGGGACATCTCGCTCCCTATAGGGGATTTGGGGTGCTAATTAAAGAACAAATGACTAGCTAGCTAATTTGTGTAATCTTGACTTTTATTTTTTTAATCTAATCATTGGGTGAGGGGGCAACGAACCCTTATCAATTTATTCTAAAAGAAAAATATACTCTTTTTTAATAATGTGTATTCTTTTTAATTTTTTTAAGTTATGTATAGTCTTGTCATACCAATTATCATAAAGATTATTTTTTTGCACTAGAGTGTGAGTAGGGTTTTATAGGGACCGGGAGTGTCCCCTTAAGATTTTTTGATAGTAGTATATATAAGTAGTATTTTTTTTTTAAAAATTTTGAAATACATTTATTTCTATTTATTTGTCCCCCCAACATATTTGTATAGAAGCATGCTTTGCCTAACTAAAAAATATATTTTGTACAGGGTTTTAGGGGAAGCATACTCTTTTTTACCCCTGTCCCGAAAAACAATTCAAGCTCCGCCCCTACTAGATTGTGAATCTTTTTTCATGTCTATATATTCTTTTTGCAATATATATTGTTTTCCAATATGAAATAAATACTTTTTACTATAGATAAATATATTTGTTTTGAATGTAAATAAATATTTTTTGTATGATTTTATATAGATAACTTTCAAATATATACAATATATTGATTTTGACGTTTAAAATTAAATATAGAAATTGGTTGTGTGCTTATATGGGGAGATATATCACTTCTCCCATAATCGTGCACATTGCGCATCCATAAAATAAAAATAGTTTATTTGGTCGAAACGAAATATTAGTGGAATTACACATCTATTCTGATTGGCTTGGGAAAATTATATAAAGCTCTTTTATTTTTTCCAATTATAAACAAAATATAATGTAATGATAAATAAAATTATTTCCGATACTACAAAAATATAGATACAAATCGAAACTTAAAAGTTTAAACATTCATTATGTTTAATTCATGTGTAAGAATTGGGTGCAATTAATGGCCCCATAAACGAATTTAGAAATTCAAAGATGAATATATCTGTCATGACTCAAAAATAATATCTCTTTCCAATTATTTTAATTGCTCATTAATATTTGGAGTTTCTAGATAAACTAAGTAGAGAAATATTGTGAAAGTAATAATGCCCTTGGTTAAACTGTTTTGCCGTGTGTGAAATGAATTATGTATCAGACATTATTTTTTTGTATTAGATATTTTATTTCATAAAAAATTTCATATAATAATTAAGCGTAAGTGTTGTTAGATTATTAATTAACCATGAATATGTATGTCCATTATACGTCATCATCAGAATATGTGATTATGATAGTAAAACCGTAAAGCAAAGTGAATACAATACTAAATTATCCTTTGTCATATATGATATATTTGTAAGACAAACATATTTGAAAATCTCAAATCATATATATAGTTACTAGTGTGTTATTTGGATGATGATCACGTTTTACTGATCATGGATATTGGATATCAATTCATTAATATATATATATGTTGGAGAACATATGTTGGATCGACCCACTATGAGAATATACATGGTATATGTCATTAGTGTTTTTTCATCATCTAATGTATGAGTAGTCATTTGACTTAAGGTCATCATAGATTTCTGCATGTATATTTTTTATACTTTGGCATAGTCAAACGTTGTTTTTAACCGGATAATTATAAAAGCTATGATCGGGTATTTAGTAAATCATGAGTTGGAATGTGAATGATCAAGATAGAATTTGTTACTCTCGGATATGAGAGAGATATTTCAGGGCCCCCTGATAAATTGAGACTGAAGGAAAATACACGGCCGTGTATGAAAGAAGTAACATGTGTTGTTAATATCTTTTAATTTATTCAGTCTAATTATAATTCAAGAAAGAGAATTGGTCATAATAAGGATGACATAAAACCATGCCTTATGATCAATACAAATATCATTTAACAAAGGAACTAAATACATAATTGATGTACAGGTTATGATCACGTATCATTCATTTAATTTGGGTAATCATAGCGTCGTACTAGAAGCTACTTATGATTTATAAACTTGAAGTTTATTGCCAATATTAAATGAACCTATAGGTTCGCACACAAACATAACTAACTTGGTTGGGCACATAAAATCAAAAGGAAGGTGAAGATGTGTGAGCATTAGATGCTATAAATAGATGAAGGGTTTGTCTGATTAGGTCGGAAGACCCAGATCACACCCTAGCCGCGTATTAAGAGAGAGAGAAAGAGAAACCGGATCTAGTAATCTCGATTTCTCCTCCAACGAGTTAGTCGCGTGTGGATACGTGTAGAGGGCGGTGCCGGAGCCGTAGCGCCTTTCGTAATCAGATCCGCAAGGAGACACAGTGAGATCGTTTGGAAACGAATCGCGAAGCCCTACAAACCGGATTAGCCGAATCCGAGGTATAAATAAGATTTATTTTTCTGATTTGATTGATAATACACGGATCCTCGATTAGGAAACGGGTAAAATTTTAATTCCTCTGTGCTAAGATTGCGCGTTTCCTTTCAGTGGTACCAGAGCCACGTGTATTGATCAATCAAATTATTTTCAGTATAAGAGTTATACACAGTTTAATTAGGGTTAGATCTGATGTGGGAAAGTGGTTTCCTACATAGACGGTAAATTGGGATTAAGGTTTCGGTTGAGATCTCGAATTGGATTTGATGGTTATCATGACTGGTGATTTGAGATTCGATCTCAAAACCTAATTTCGAATTTTGAATTCAGATATGTTTTGATTATGAATTTCGGTTTGAAATTAATATGATTAATTTAGCCCGATTTGATTATCATATTCGGTTTCAATAAATTGATTATCAATTTTGGATCTTATTAATATAATTAATTATACCCGATATGATAATGAATTTCGGATCTAATTAATATGATTAATTATCCGATATGATAATGAATTTCGGATCTAATTAATATGATTAATTATACCCGAAATTGTTATTGGTTTTGGTCTCTGGTTAGCGGATTGGGTAAAAAATTTAAGGCAGCGACTCATCCTATGAGTAAATATTGTATACCTTTTCTGGAGCGCTGCCCCTTTGAACCCCGCCCACTCACCGGCGAGCGAATTATCGTCAGTAAAAAACCTTAATTCTTCTTAATGGTTTAATTTAATAAGATAAAAATAATATCATACGACTACATGGCATTTAGATTCTGTGATGTGAATGAATGTTTGTGATTTGGTTGTAATTTGTGATGTGATGTATATAATTTGTGGTTTGTATAATTTGGTTGTAATTTATGTGATGTGTAATTATTGTAATTAAATACGGTCATGGTACCGTCATTTGTGTGTAATTATTATTTATGAGAGTTATGACAAGTCGACATCCGAGACATGGTGAAGGAGTTCATCGCCTCGACCAATCACATGATGAAGGAGTTTATCACCTCGTCCAATCACATGGTGGAGGAGTTCATCGCCTCAACCAATCACATGGTGAAAGAGTTCATCGCCTCGACTTTTCATCGAGCACTTAGGATTATGATCATTATGTTGGCTCATAATGTTCAAGGCCATGCATGTCATTATTAATATTTATTAAAAGAATTAAATAAAGTAAAAATCCTTCAAATAAATATTAAGTCATGAAATGCCCTCCATAATCTCTCGATATTTTGATAGATCCCACATAGGTTCATGCCAAAGCTGGATGTGTGGGAACTATCTTAAGAGAAGAGAATGTGGCAAACAACATAGGTTATGCCACAAAGCAGGGTGTGTTGTTGACTATTTTGCCGATGGTTAGATATGGTTCGACTTAACCGAGATATCAAGTCAGACTTGGGCTCGGGGCATAAGATGAGATGATTTACGCCGGGCAATCAAGTTAAAACTAGATGCTCATCCCATGAGAGATAAGTCAAAGAGTTACATGTGATGCAATTGGATTTGATCCTACCTAAATAATTAAGTCTTAGGATTGAGAGCCAAAGCTCCCTTGAGATTTGATGAAATATGGGTCTTGTTCCAGTACGAGATATCAAAGAGTTGAGATTTCCGAATCAATATTTTGAGAGTTATTTATTTGAATAAAAATAGTGGGAGTTACATTGTATGAACACATCTAAAAACATTAAAAAATTAGCCAGTATTAACAGCACTTTAAATTTTCAAATCTGTGTAGAAAATGTCAACAAGCACATAAAGTTTAACTCTACGATCAGTCCTTGAAAAAGAAAAACGGAATGGGAAAAACCTCCTTGATTGGTACCGCAACCTGAGAATCGTTCTCAAGCAAGAGAAAAAGCAGTATGTTCTTGAAAATGTCCTTCCTGAAAAAGAACCTGAGGGTGATGCCGCCATGAATGAGGCAAATGATGCTTATAGTAAGCCTGTCAATGACTCTAATGATGTTACCTGCCTTATGCTGGACACAATGGACTCCGAACTTCAAAAGCAGTTTGAAGAAATGGAGGCTTTTGCCATGGTCACACAGCTCAAGAAAATGTTCCAAGTGCAGGCGCGTACTGAAAGGTACAATACGCACAATGCATTTACTAATTGTAAGATGACACCATGTACATCAGTGGTTGTCCATGTTCTCAAAATGATATGTTATATTGATTACCTTGAGAAGCTTGATGCAAAGATAAACAAAGAGATGACTACTGATATAATTCTGGGGTCTTTAACCCCGAACTTTATGATGGTGTTATGCCCTAGGCCAAAGTGTTTGTGACCCAGATGATGGATTGTAATAACAAACATAATATTTATTCTAAGATATTTCATATAATATGTGCGTATAGGTTATTTTAATATGATTAAAATAGAGCATGAATATGCAATTCAGCTTTATGTCATCAAAATACGTGACTTTGATAGTAAAACTATAAAGTATTATGAATGCTATTCTAAATCATCACTGGTCATTTATAGGATATTTGTGGAGACAAATATACTTGCAGATACATATAAATATATATTTAAATACAAGCTATAAATGTACACCAGTATATTAGTTGACTGATGATTATGTTTTACTGATCATGGATAAATAGTTATCAAGTCATTAACATAGGTATATGTTAGAGACCATATACTGGACTGACCCTCCATAAGAATGCTACATGTTTTACGTCATTAGAGATTCTTGTAACATAAAATATTTATAGTCTTTTGACCTGAGATTGCCTCGGTTCCCAACATGAGTAATTTTATACTTTAATATAAACTAATGATGGTGTTATGCCCTAGGCCAAAATGTTTGTGACCTAGATGATGGATTGTAATAACAAACATAATATTTATTCTAAGATATTTCATATAATATGTGCGTATAGGTTATTTTAATATAATTAAAATAGACCATGAATATGCAATTCAGCTTTATGTCATCAAAGTGCGTGACTTTGATAGTAAAACTATAAAGTGTTATGAATGCTATTCTAAATCGTCCCTGATCATTTATAGGATATTTGTGGAGACAAATATTCTTGCGGATACATATAAATATATATTTATATACAAGCTATAAATGTACACCAGTATATTAGTTGACTGATGATTATGTTTTACTGATCATGGATAAATAGTTATCAAGTCATTAACATAGGTATATGTTAGAGATCATATACTGGACTGACCCGCCATTAGAATGCTACATGTTTTACGTCATTAGCGATTCTTGTAACATAAAGTATTTATAGTCCTTTGACCTGAGATTGTCTCGGTTCCCAACATGAGTAATTTTATACTTTAATATAATCTAACACTGTCTTTGACCGGGTGGTCATAACGGTTATAATTAGGTATACAATGAATCATGTAGAGGGATGAGTGCAATCAAGACGGGATTTGTTCCTCTCATAAATGAGAGAGATATCTTTAGGCCTCTTGATGAATTGAACTGAAGAAATGTATGGCCATACTCAAATGAATTAATAAGAGTTATTAATGTCATTTGTTCTTGTTCAGTTTAATTTGGGATCAAGAAATATTATTCGATTAATATAAGGATGACGTATTACATGCCTTATGATCGATATAGATATCGTGTGACAAAGGGACTAAATATGTGATTGTTGATTAGGTAAATCGGATTACCGATATTCACTTAAATTGGGTAGTCATGATGGCTTGCTAGAGTCCGCTCATGATTTATAGACTGTTAAGTCTATTGCCAACATTAAGTGAACCTACAGGGTCATACACAAATAACAAACTGAAACGGGCGCAGAAAATCCTAGCGACTTATATGATGAGTTGCATAAGAATGTCACAAAATATATTGTCATCTCATGTGATAAGATGTGATATATATGTATATAAAGACTATGAGCACAAAAGATCATGTAATCTAGAAGAGTCTAGATGATGTCATATGGATAATGATGAGTGATGTCATACACATCTTTTAGTGCGAAGAGACATGACTCTTCACCTCTATATAAGGACATAGAGGGCTCCAAATTCACAACACAACACATCATTCTCTCTCTCATTATTTCTCATTCTCTTTTGTGAGACAAAAGAGAGAAAATATATTTTCTAATTTGTATGACAAAATTATGAAAGGGTGCTTTCTTTTTGTATTACAAAATGAAAGAGTGCAATTATATGGGAGGAATTATATACATCTTTTGTGTGATAAAATAAGAAGAGTTTTCTTATGCAAGAGGAGAACAAGCTACTAGCATATATATTGTTCTTCTTCCCGTTTTAAGAAGTTTGTTCGTGTGGACACCGGTAGAGGCGTTCGTACTTTCGGCGCTTGTGATCTATTCGGCCTAAGAAGATGAGAACGGCTTGTTGAGAGTTTTGGTGGAGACCGATTGTGTGTGAGGTAGATGACTTCCGCACAATCCGACGTAGACGGCCTAGACGGACATAAAATCGGTTAGGACGGTAACCGGTTTAGAGGCTCATGGACAATATGCATGGTTTGAGCGTCACGGATTAAGCGTAATCCGAAAGGTATTATTAAGATTTATTTCTTTGATTTAACCGATACGCACGGATCCTCGGATTGGTTTTGGACGAAATTTTTGTTTTTCCACTGCGTTATGCACGTCTGAAACCCAACAACTAACACCGCCTTTAACTGGGTAGTCATAACGGTTATGATTACGTATTTAATGAATCATGTAGAGGGATGAGTACAATCAAGAAGGAATTTGTTTCCTCTCATAAATGAGAGAGATATCTTTAGGCTTCTTGATGAATTGAACTGAAGAGATGTATGGCCATACTCAAATTAATTAATAAGAGTTATTAATGTCATTTGTTCTTATTTAGTTTAATTTGGGATCAAGAAATAGTATTCGATTAATATAAGGATGACGTATTACATGCCTTATGATCGATATAAATGTCATGTGACAAAGGGACTAAATACGTGATTGTTGATTAGGTAAATCGGATCACCGATATTCACTTAAATTGGGTAGTCATGATGGCTTGCTAGAGTCCGCTCATAATTTATATACTGTCAAGTCTATTGCCAACATTAAGTGAACCTACATGGTCACATACAAAGAACAAACTGAAACGGGCGCAGAAAATCCTAGTGACTTATATGATGAGTTGCATAAGAATGTCACAAAATATATTGTCATCTTATGTGATAAGATGTGATATATATGTATATAAAGACTATGAGCACAAAAGATCATGTAATCTTGAAGAGTCTAGATAATGGCATATGGATAATAATGAGTGATGTCATACACATCTTTTAGTGTGAAGAGACATGATTCTTCACCTCTATATAAGGACATAGAGGGCTCCAAATTCACAACACAACACAACACATCATTCTCTCTCTCATTATTTCTCATTCTCTTTTGTGAGATAAAAGAGAGAAAATATACTTTCTAATTTGTATGACAAAATTATGAAAGGGTGATTTCTTTTTGTATGACAAAAATGAAGGAGTGCGATTATATGAGAAGAATTATATACATCTTTTGTGAGATAAAATAATAAGAAGAAAATGAGTTTTCTTATGCAAGAGGAGAACAAGATACTAGTATATATATTGTTCTTCTTCCCGTTTTAAGAAGTTTGTTCGTGTGGATACCAATAGAGGCATTTTGTACTTTCGGCGCTTGTGATCTATTCGGCCTAAGAAGATGAGAATGGGTTGTTGAGAGTTTCGGTGGAGACCGATTGTGTGTGCGGTAGATGACTTCCGCATGATCCGACCTAGACGACCTAGACGGACGAAAAATCGGTTAGGACGGTAACCGGTTTAGAGGCGCATGGACAACACTCATGGTTTGAGCGTCATGGATTAAGCGTAATCCGAAAGGTATCTTTAAGATTTATTTCTTTGATTTAACTGATACGCACGGATTCTCGGATTGGTTTTGGACGAAATTTTTGTTTTCTGTTGCGTTATGCACGTCTGAAACCCAAAAGTGGTATCAGAGCGACGTGCGTGTTTCAGTTAAATTGAGTCGGTATATATGTGATATATACTATTTAGATGCCATTTATAATTTTGATTTATAATTATAAGACTTGCATATAGAGTATTCAAGTATTGAATATTCTTAATAGAAAAGATGCGACTAATGGATATGATCCAAGAGTTGCATCCAAAGAATGCGACCAAATGATATGACCAAAGGATGTGATCCAAAAGTTATGTCCAAGAGATGCGATCAAAAGATGCGATGAATAGATGTGATCCAGAAGTTGTGTCCAAAAGATGCCACCAAGGGATACGATCCAAAGGTTGAGTCCAAGTGTTGCAAAGAGTTGCGACCAAGAAATATGATCCAAAGGTCACGACCAAGGATTGCGTCTAAAAGGTGCGACCAAGAAAAATGATCCAAAAGTTGATTCTAAGAGTTGCGACCAATGGGTGTGACTAAAGAGTGTGACCAACGGATGCGATCTAAATGTCATGTCCATAAGGTTGCGACGAATGGGTGCGACCAAAAGGTGCGACTAATGGGTGTGACCAAGGGATGCGATTTAAATATCACATCCAAAACATGCGACGAAAGGTTGCGACCAAAGGGTGTAACCAATGGATGCGATCCAAATGTCACATCCATAAGGTTGCGACGAATGAGTGAGACCAAAGGGTGCGACTAAAGGGTGTGACCAACGGATGCGATCCAAATGTCACGTCCATTAGGTTACGACGAATGGGTACGACCAAAGGGTGCGACCAAAGGGTGTGACCAATGGATATGATCCAAATATCACGTCCAATAGATTGCGACTAACGGTTGCGACCAAGAGGTGCGACCAACGGGTGTAATCGACATGCGTAACTAAGAGGTACGACCGAAAAGGTGCAATCGCAAGAGTTGCGACCTCTTCATGAAATGGTGCATACCATGAATTGTCTTTTTGAAATGGTGCATGTGATGCATTATTTCATGAAAAGTTGCATGTGATGCATTATTTCATGAAAAGATGCCTCTGATGTATTAACGTGTAGAAAAATGTGTGTTGACAAAGTTGACCTGGTGTTGACCATGTTGATCATGTTGACAGTTGACTGTTGACCCACTGTGTTGACTGTGGACTATGTTGACTGTTGATTGTATTGACTGTTAATTGTTGACAGTTGACTACATTAATTTACCCCTTGACTGTTGACCATTAAATTGGTCAAAAGTTGATCATGACCTGATCAAAATATTGACCATTGACTGTTGACCTTGTCAAATGTTGATCATTGACCGAGTCAAATGTTGACCAAATCAAACATTGAGTTTTGACCTGCCAAATGTTGACAATGATGACCGCGCCCCCGAATTCGCATTCGTAAGCCTTATATATATATATTTTATAAATGGGTAAATAATCGAAACATAATATGATTATGCTTATATTTGATATATTTGTTGATATGTGTTGATATAATGAGAGAGTTCATTAGGCATAACACATACATCATTGAGATGAAAGAGTTCATCGTCCATCATGAATACATCATTAAGATGACAAGTTTATTTTAAACCACACATCATGGCAATGAAAGAGTTCATCGATTTCTATACATGGAGATAAGATTTCCAAATACAATCTAAGAAAAATTTCATGGAGATGAAACATATATTAGGAAATCTTTATGTTAGTTCATAAAGATCAAAGCCATGATATATCATTGTTATTATCTTTATTCTATTAGTACATGTGATGGTCTTTGAATATTGCATAATAACATATAATATTAAATAAAATCCCTCAAAACAATGTTAAGTCATGAAGTATCTTCCATAAGTCTAAATCTCTCGATACTCTGATCGACCCTGCATAGGTCATGCCAAAGCTAGGTATGTAGAGACAATCTTAGGAGGAGAGAATGCGGGAAATGGAAGTCAACATAGGTCATGCCAAAGCTGAGTATGTTGGGTACTATATAAGGACATAGATGACTCCAAATTCACAACATAACACAACACATCATTCTCTCTCTCTCATTATTTCTCATTCTTTTTTGTGAGACAAAAGAGAGAAAATATACTTTCTAATTTGTATAACAAAATTATGAAATGGTGATTTCTTTTTGTATGACAAAAACGAAGGAGTGCGACTATATGAGAGAAATTATATACATCTTTTATGAGATAAAATAAGAAGAAGAAAAAGAGTTTTCTTATGCAAGAGGAGAACAAGATACTAGCATATATATTGTTCTTCTTCCCGTTTTAAGAAGTTTGTTCATGTGGATACCGATAGAGGCGTTCGTACTTTCGGCGCTTGTGATCTATTCGGCCTAAGAAGATGAGAACGGGTTGTTGAGAGTTTCGGTGGAGACCGATTGTGTGTGCGGTAGATGACTTCCGCATGATCCGACCTAGACGACCTAAATAGACGAAAAATCGGTTAGGATGGTAACCGGTTTAGAGGCGCAAGGACAACACTCATGGTTTGAGCGTCGCGGATTAACCGTAATCCGAAAGGTATCTTTAAGATTTATTTCTTTGATTTAACCGATACGCACGGATTCTCGGATTGGTTTTGGACGAAATTTTTATTTTCCGCTGCGTTATGCACGTCTGAAACCCAACACTTTAAACAGTTTATTATGAATTATAATATGCACAACATGGACAAGTCCATTACTGAATTGCTCGACATGCTTAAGTAATGCGAGATGAGTATCACGCCAAATGTTGGCAATGCTATACTCATGGTTCAAAAGAGGAAGAATATGAAAAAGAAATTCAAGGGAAATGGCAAGAGAAAAGGCCATGGAAATATTAAAATGAATTGGTCATAATAAGGATGACATAAAACCATACCTTATGATCAATATTAATATCGTTTAATAAAAGGACTAAATACATAATTGATATATAGGTTATGATCACATATCATTCATTTAATTTGAGTAAAGATGACATCGTACTAGATGCTACTTATGATTTATAAACTTGAATTTATTGCCAATATTAAATGAACCTACAGGGTCGCACACAAACATAACTAACTCGGTTGGACACAGAAAATCAAAAGAAAGGTGAAAATGTGTGAGCTTTAGATACTATAAATAGATGAAGGGTTCGTCTGATTAGGTCATAAGATTCAGATCACACCCTAGCCGTCTATTGAGAGAGAGAGAGAAAGAGAAACCAGATCTAGTAATCTCGGTTTCTCCTCCAACGAGTTAGTCGCGTGTGGATACGTATAGAGAGGGGTGCCGGAGTTGTAGCGCCTTTCATGATCAGATCCGCAAGGAGACGCATGGAGATTGTTTGGAGACGAATCGTGAAACCCTACAAACCGGATTAGCCGAATCCGAAGTATAAATAAGATTTATTTTTCTGATTTGATTGATAATACACGGATTCTCGGTTTGGAAACGGGTAAAATTTTAATTCCGCTGTACTTTTGAGATTGCACGTTTCCTTTCATATTGTATATATTATACACCCCTAAAAAGGAGGAAGATTGAATACAATATAGATCCTTCTCTTTTGGATTGGATCTACCTTTAAAATATTTGGAAATTTGGATTGGATTTGACTTCAAAATATATGTAATGCTGCTTGATTGGTGTAACTCTTAACATGTATACTCATAATGTAATGTATACGAATTTGAAAGTCAGATTCAAATATCCTAATTATATGATAACCCAATACATAACTAAGCATTATATTTACACAAGATATGTTGATGTATATATTGCAGGTGTGAAAATGAAACCGTGCCTATAAATTATTTCAGTTTATTTTAATTTGCACATCTAGACCTGCATAAATTCCACTTACTCCTTTTCTATGGGTCCAACCTTATTAATTATTATTGTTTATGGGTTTATAAAAAAATGAAAACTTTTTCTTGGCCCCATTGTGTGTTCTACTACATCTTATAAACATGGAGGAAATAGAAATACCAAAGCTATAAAAGTTGAGATATATAACATTATCTGCCGACTTGGTCTTGAAACTTTCACCTCACAAAAGCACGGATACTTTGTATGCTTAATACTATTGATATAATTGAGTGTGGAATTAAACCACCTCAAGTTATTTTCACAAAAAAAAAAGTATGGATACAAAATAATAAATCTACATAGAGGGATACCGCAACCGAATTTGTAACCATGTAAGAAAAAATTTAAGTAATGAATATATTAAATCATCATCCGGTTGTGAATCGAGTTATGGTATTCGATTGTGTAGACTTATTCGGATACAAATTACATCGAAACAAGTTAACTTATTTCTTGGATAATGAGTTGTAATTTAATTTCTATACCGTTACTTTTGACATTTAAATCTATTTACTTCCTTAGTCTTGCATTAACAGAATAAATAAGTTATCCAAAAATTCAAAATACTGATTTTACTCCACTAAAGAACATTATAATTTCTGAATCCAAAACCAACCAAATCTTATATTCTATATATTCATACAGCAACCATTCAAAGGAAAAAAAATACTAAAAAAATACAGTGCAGTTTTTTCCCTTGACATATATAGTGGTAACAACAACAACAACAACAATAATAATAATAATAATAATAATAATAGTCAAACCTACTCTAGTATGCGTGGTTATGCACCATCCCCTCATTCAAGAGTTTGTGAATTCAAAATTCAACGAAACTAGTCCATCTGAAAATAAGTAAATGACATATGAGTTCATCCTATAAAAAATTTAAAACAAATAATAATAATAATAATTGAAAAAATGCAAAAGAAGTGATGCATATTTGTAACAAACATATTTTTTGGAAAAATTACTGGTTTCAATACTATTGATAAAGTTGGGATAATAGTTTTAATTTTATCTGTTGATACATGCACTAACAATGCATATTTTGTAAGGTGTAAATGTCAAAATCAATATTTTAATTTACGCGGCTATGTTGCAATCTACATAAAATGGATAAACTAATAAATCCCTTTTCTAAAAAAAATTTAATTGAAGCTAACAACTCTAATTTTTCACTCCCCCCCCAAAAAAAAAAAAACAAGAAGTATAATTTTTCTCCACAAGATTGCTACAGAATCAGCTGAGTTATCACAGTGATGCATATTTTGCATCCTGTGAATTGATATTTGAAAATAATTTCATATGGCAATTTACACGCCTGAAAGAGAAAGGGTGTTAGGTAATTTATATCACATTTGGACCAAAAACAAAAGGCAAATTGAAAGCATCCAACATTTAATTAAGCCTTGCTGTACAAGAGGGTCATCCATGGATTTCATTAACTGTGGATGAAGGCCCCTGATTTGGGGATAAAAAAACATAAATTCCCTCCATTTCTGGAATGAGTTAGTTTTTTTGTTTACCTTTTTATATTTTGTGATTGTGCGTTATTTTACTGTTAGATATCTGATATCATGGGTTCTTATGTTTTTTTTTTCTTTATTAGTTTAATAGATCTAAAGTATTTTGATAAGATTAGCTTTTCCAAGTGATATTCGCTTTCCTATCTGTATTGGATATCTTTATTAAATGTATTTATGTGATTTTCTTAGGGAGGGGTGTCTACTCTAGTAATAGACTTCTTATAATATCTTACTATAGCTGCAGGTATAAAATTATTATGAAAGATAATAACAAATAATTTTTATAATGTTTAAAGATATTATTTGAAAAAATTACAAATTACAAACAAAAATTTTGAATACTCTATCATAACAATATATACTTACTATCACATCAATCTTTGTTTTAGTTTTTCCAAATTAATGAATAAGGTAATTTTTTTGAAACACACTAATTGTAGACCTTAAAAATATTTTAATATTAATTAATATTTTTTTTCTTTGTCATGACATTTTTTCTAAAGTTAATTAACTTTCTTAAACTTAAATAAGTAAATTAATATTTTATAATTAAGTTTAAGAACTATTAATTAACTTTAAGAATCTTATTAAAATAATTTTTGTATACTTTATTAAGTAAATTGTTAGAATTATTTTAATAAAATTTTATGAAATTTAAGAATTTTTTCAAGTAAGAGAGACTAATTGAACTTAAAGATTTTTAAAAATTTGAAGTATTTTTTATTAAACTCAATATTTTTTTTAAAAATTCTTTCAAGGGGAAGAAAGACTAATTAATATTCTTTTTTTCAATTATTAGAATAAAAAACTAAAGTTGTTTGTTCATAACTAATGATAATTTTTTTAGGCAATAATGTAGGTTTATTTTTGTGAAATTGTCAATAATGCGATGACTATTTTGCATGTATGAGATAATATAGGGGCTTTTTACAAATTTCTATAAATATTAAGTAAGAACTTTTTTATAATTTTCAATAATGTAGAAGCTCTTTTGTAATCTCCATTTTATTTAGGGGAATTTTGCTATTTTCAATACTGTAGGGAGCTTTTTGTAATATCGTGATAAAATAAGGGCCATTTGTAAATTTTTTAATAAATGTTTAAATATTATTTTTGCAATTATTGAGTAAAAACTTTTTCAAAAAATTTAATAATATAAGGGTTTTCAATTTTAATATAATATAGGAACCTCTTTGTAAATATCATGGAATTTTTTTATATATCTAAATTTGATGGGTCTACAGGAACTTTGTCTTTTGACCCACTATAATAAATAGTAAGATATATTCTTCTTTTCACATTTGATCCAAAATATGTACAAATTATGTAAAAGGACGATGATCAATCACTCCTCCGAATTTTTTTTGTTAGCAAAACAATGTATAGAACAGAAAACAATATCTAAACATAAAAAACAACACATAAAATATATTTTTTAAGAATAGTATATATAAATAATTATAATATATAAAACAACAAAACCCAATGTATATAAAAATATTATACAAAATAGAAAAATAAAATATACACCCCAAAAACAATATATAAGAATAACAATATATAAAAATAAAAAATGTTATTTAAAAAATATATTTTGAAAATAATATATATAAATATAAACACAAAACAATATATATCAAAATAATATATAAAATACAAAAACAATATATAAAATAAAAATAGCATATATAATTCAACGAGCAGCCGGTCAAAAATTGACTATTGACCAGAACGATACAGACAGATTTAACCGTTATGATCACACATTTGTTTTTTCACAAAAATAGTCATATATGATATATGCTAGAAATTATTCCAAAGAAATTAAGCTGAAGAGCCCAAAACAAATGGGCTTTAAACCATTTGCTTATATCAGGCCTAATTAGTTCCTCACCTAAGATATTTTTTTCTCATTCATTTCAGAGATGCTCTAATGGATTGGCTTTATCTTTACAACTTGAAGCCAGTTTGAGCTCAAAAATGGCTATCCTCACCTTTGCAAATTCTGAGTTGATAATTATTCGCTCTCTTCATTCCAGAGGAATTGTTGAGCCGCATAGAACCCACCATGGCAGTGCAAAGAAATTCCTTCTTTTCTCTGCACTTAAAAGCTCTGTAGAATGTACGCTTCCGTTGAAACTCGCTCAATTTCTCATTAATCCAATTAATGAACTTTTAATTCCTTAATTATGATGCAAAATGTAGATGATTATTTACGAAAGTAGGAAAATATTATATATATTTTTCTAGTAAAATTGCATGTTTTAGCTTCTGGTCCTTGCTAAACGGGGAAATAAATAAAAGTTTCATATTAAGACGTGAATTTCTTTTGTTTGATAATGAAATTTGTTTGTTTTTGTAGCTGGAGAGCTTGTAGGAGATGAAGTGATGAAAGGATTTCTGAAAGAAAGGCGATTGAATGGGGATTTTGTGTCCAAAGCTTATGATATGCTACAAAAAAGAAACAGCGATTTGAATATTGATGAATTGGAATTTGAAACAAGCACAGCTCAACAGATCAGCCAACTGTATGACAATGTAAGCTATTGAAATGTATTTCTGTTTCTATGTTATTTTTTATATTTTTTATAAATAACTAATTTGCATTTTTGTTTTTTATTTGATTTTAGGATTCAACAATTACTGATCCTCAATACAAGAAATTAACTTTCAAGGTCTTAAATTTTTTTTATTTAGCAATTTAGCCTGATTTTTTTAATTGTAACTCATTAATTTTTATTAATTACAGGACCGCCAGATTAACAGTGAGAAACGAAAGAAACTTAATCTTCTACAATATGAAGCTGTACTCTCACTCTTTCTCTTTCTCTTTCTCTCTTCATATATTTTTAAATATTTTTTCTAAAAAAATTGATTATTAATTATGTGAAATTTATTTCAGCTAAAGGGCGAATTATTGTTTTTGACTGTTGGAATTGGAGCTGCATGCACTGTGTATTGTTTGCTCGCATTTTCTATAGAGGTATATTACTAAACAAAAATTCATACATTCTAATAAAAATCACTTATTATTTAATATCCAACAAAACTTTGAATAAGCAATATTTTTTATTTTTTCCTTATTTTGACAGGCTGCAGTTAGTTATGCTGCTGGCGTCCTCTTTAGGTTATAATCGCATATATTAAATATTAATCTAATTAATTAATTAATATATAAATAAATTACTTTATCTTTCTAATAATTATATTTTTAATTGGAACAGTTGCTTGTACCTTCAACTTCTGTACAATCACACAGACAACATATCACAAGAATCTGTTCCTGAAATATTCATGATTGAAAAACCAAGAAAGTACGTTTTACCTCATTTTCTTTTTATATAAAGTTTATTCTTCTAGGTTTTCTAACTTATTCTTATTTTTGATGTGCGAAGAAAAATCGGAATAACGAGTGAGGATTTGAGGGATAACTTCAGGAAAACAATAAGTGGAATAACTTTATCTCTTGCGTCTCCACGACTTGTTATTCCCGCTTCGATATATGGAATTTGGGCTTTTTCGCAACATTTTCACAATGATTTCTTCAATTTTCAGGTCTAAAAATTCTCCATTAATTATTTATTTATATAATAATTCTTAAATTATAAAATAAAGTAATAATTAATTTTGAAATACAGCTCGTGCCAGGTGCGATGGGTTTTTTTGCATATAAAGCGGCAGCTTTAATCCAAGCTTATAGAGATAATGAGGATTTATTAATGACATTTCCAGAAAATGAAGAGTCAGATTTTAATTGAGAGGTAAATTATTTTTAATATTTTTCGTAAAGTTTTTTATATTTATTTACGGTAGCGTTTATATGTAAGTATGTTTTTTAGGAGCAGTTGAAGAATAAACTTGTAAAGGCTTTTGTAGGATATCTCTTCTCTACATCCTCTTTTTTTTCTTCTTTTTATTACTTTTTTGTGGTTTTGTTTAGTTTACAATTTGAATAATAATATTTGGATTCGCAAAATAATAATAATGTCAAATGTATATTTTGTTTGGAATAATATTGATTGATACTTGTATGTCATATATTATTATTTTTTTCTAACTGAAATATAATATGTAAAATATATTATCAACCTGTATAAACTCTGGCTACAAGTTTTAATTATCATCAAACTAACACATGAAAATGTTTTTTCCCCACAAACATAGAAGTAAAAGTTGACAGCTCAAATGACATACAAGTTATACAAAATTCAAAAAACACCCTCAAAAATCTAAAAAATAATATTCACATAGATCAGAAAGGGGAAGAATTTGTTCTTCTCAACTCAAACTTCGGTTCTGGTTGAGGTACGTAGTGTACTACTGGCTCTGTCTCCTGAAAAAATATTATTCAATGTCATTTTTCTGAATACGTGAAATGAATCCATTTTTTTTTTGTTTTTTGGGGGGGGGGGTCGTATAATAAATATTTTTTGTATGTATTTGTTGCAAATATCAAAATGCAATTGATATTAAAATAGTTCCTTAAAAAATCCATGTTATTTGCAATGTAATAAGTAATGTAACGCTGCATAATGGGGTTTAAAATATAAATCGTCTTTTAAAAAAAGCAATATATACAAATTGAAACAATATAAATGGTAAAAGCACTATATATAAAAACAACATATAAAATAGTATATAAAATAAAAAAATAATATATAAATCCTGAAAATAGTATATGAATATTTTTTCAAATAATATAAATAAAAAATATTATACAAAAAAACATCTAACAATATATTAAACATTGTTTACTCTGTTTTATATATCGTATTTAAAAAAAATATTATAAAGTTAAAAATTTCCGTGGTGCTCTAATGCATCGTAATATCCAATTTCTCATGTAATGAACTCCTATTAAATCTTGAAATATTATTGATAAGCATCGTGCATTTAATATGCCCAACTGGAGTAAAATCAGTAAGAAAATTAAAAAAATAAAATAAAACAAAAAATCAGGAAGCTCCGCATAAAAAATGTGAGAAACTTTTAAGTGCTATCAAACAAGAAAAATAGAAAAAAAAGGGGGATGCTATTGCACGACACAGGCTTTCCGTCGTACGTTATTGCCGTCAGTTTTTTTAACAAAGCAGTATATGGAACAAAAAAACATTATAGATTTTTTTTCAAACAATATATATAAATAAATTACAAAATATAAAAAACACAAAATTTTTATACCAGAGTAGAAAAACAATATATAAAAATAAAAAAATAATATATAAGATATGTATTCTTGAAAACAGTCTTGGTTTAACATTATTGCATGTTTCTCATAAAAAAAAAGTCTTGGTTTGGGGTTTGAGGGAAAAAAAGTCAAGTAAGAACAAAAAACTAGCAGAAGTTTAAATATATCTTCTTCACAAAATCTGGACGAGTCATTAAATCTGAGAAAACTATTTACACCAAAAAGGGTTTATCACATAAATTGAGAGGATGAAAAACATACCTTTTCCTTTTTAAGCCGTTCAATCTCTTCCTCCAGTCTCAGGATCTTATTCTCCAACTCATTAGTATAGGCCTAAAACATAAGCCCCCAAATCAAATCACTTCCCAATTTAATCAAACAAATAATAACAAATAACTAAAAATAAAAGATCATCTCAACACAAAAAAAGACAACACCTGTTTTAAATTTAATCAAACAAATAATAACAAATAACTAAAAATAAAAGATCATCTCAACACAAAAAAGACAAAACCTGTTTTCTAGCTCTGGACCGTGCAGCAGACTCTCTGTTCTTAATCATTCTTTTCTGCCGTCTCTCCACCGTCTTCTCCACCACCTCCTCCACCTGCACCACCGCCCTCTTCCGTCCCGGCGTCACCGGTACCATCCCCGTACCGATAGCCTCTCTGTACACCAAGTCCAGTATCGGCCCCGTGCCGGCCCCAACCGGCCTTGTTGGTACCGGCCGTCCCACAAACCCTCCTTGCAAAACCGGCCACACCATGTTATTACTATTCGATTCGGCCGGTACGACTCCAGCTTTGGATAAGAAATCCTCCAATGTCATCTCGCCAAGTGTTGCTTGTCCCCCCTGTCTTAGCACCACTGAGGTTGTTTGTATGTCTTTCCAGACCTCATCAACCGTTTTCTTGTTTAGGGAACTGGAGGTGGTATTGGAAGTGGTACAGATGGCGTTTGTGACAGGTTGAGGCGGGTGACCCGTTTCGGGGAATATGTTGCGTAACAAGTCGTCGAGATTCATGCTGTGCAACGGCTCTCCTAAGTGGGTCTGAACTTCATTCAGGGTCAGGCTGTAGATTGAGCTCTGTCTCGATAGAGGGGTTCCGGTACCGGTTCTGGTACCTGGCTCGGTACGGTCAGCTTGAGATGACATTGTTTGAGTAACCATTTAAAGGGAGTGATTAGGAGGGATGATTTGATTAGGGTATAAGGTGATTAAGAAGAAGACATGCTGATTAGGGTTTTGTAGGGCTCGCCAATTCCTAGGATGGAAAAAGAGGCGAATTGTTTGAGGAAATAGTTTTGATTGGTACACAGGAGATGGGAGAAGTAATTAAACTGAGCGTTGGTACAACAGTGAAGAACTGTGTATCTCACTGAAAAAAGTAAAAAGAGATTCCAATTAAAGAACGGGTTAGGGGTCTAAATTAGCTGCTTTTACCATTTTGCCCTTGAGTAAATAATAAAGGAAATTGGATATCACCGCAGAGACCCGCGCGCGACACACCGTGGAGCGCGACGTGCTTGTGGGCTGCCAACGCCTCCTCCATATTCTTCTCGTTGCTCTTTTTTTCTCCTATATGATAAGTCTAATGTATATTGTTTCTAAAATATTATTTTAAACATTTCTATCACATCATTATACTGATATAATTTATATATATATATATATATATATATATATATATATAACATCTTATACTGTTATATATACTATTTTTTGTCCGAATTATATATTTTTGCATATATATTGTTTTATTGTTATATCGATTTATATACTTGTTTTCATCCGAATTATATATATTGTTATATCAAATCTTTATACAATATATGCTGTTTTTTGTATGAATTATATATTGTTATATCATATCTATATATTGTTTTCGTCTCGAATTATATATATTGTTATATCGGAACTTTATACTAATATATATATTATTTTTTGTTCGAATTATATATATATATATATATATATATATATATATATATATATATATATATATATATATATATATATATATATATATATATATATATATCTGTGTGTTTAAAGTATATATTGTTAAATAATATCTATATACTGTTTTCGTTGTCGTGCCTCTGTTTTCAGATCTCAGTAGCTAGTTTCATCCCGTCGTGCTGTCATCGTCGCCTGCCCAAATGGAAGTCGCCGGTTGGAGATCCGTCGCGTCGCCGTCGCATTTTAGCTGATGTGGCAGCTGTATACTGTTTTCGTTGTCGCGCCTCTGTTTTCAAATCTTAGTAGCTAGTTTCATCCTGTCGTGTTGTCGTCGTCGCCTGCGCAAATGGAAGTCGCCGGTTCGAAATCCGTCGTGTCGCCGTCGCATTTTGGCAGACGTGACGTTTGCCATGTCAGCCATCGCATATGGGTAGTTATCAGACCCGTCACGCACGTCATGTCAGCCATCGCGCATGTGTAGTTATTAGACCCGTCACCCAATAGCACATCCCAATAATAAATGCACTTCATCAAATCTGAAAGGGCAGAGATCATAAGGCTAAAAAAATACTCAAAATGTTTAGGAAAACTCGGGCACTTTATCAAGTGTGTACTTTATAATAAAAAAACAAGCAAATATATAAACTTGAAATAGTAATGAAATCTTAAGCTAAATCTTTTTCCCTCTGTTTTCTTTCCCCTTAATTCCTTATTGAATGAACTAGGAATCTGAGTGGTAAATTGACTCTAAATTGTACTTTTTACTTCTTTACCTGTTCAGAATCTACAAGAATCAGTCATTTTCACTTTAAAATTGTCAAACTGTTCTAATTTGGATTTCATTGTGTTTGAATAGTTGACATTATATCACTCAACTTTGAATAGTTGTATTAGATATTATATCACTCAACTTTAGTAATCCACTTTTTAATTAATTAATTAATTAGTGTTGCTTAGTGAAATTAGGGAATAAATACCCCTTCAAATTTGGAAATGTAGCATGAGCCTACAAGCTAGGGTAATATGTGCCTTTAGTGCCCTTTAGTGGAGATTGTACTAAAAAGAATCTTTTTGCAAATAGACATTGTGATGAACAAGGAATCTATGTACTGAAGCCTTATCATAAGAACTTGTAATGAATAAAAAGAAAAGAAAAAAACATCCACCAATAATTCTTTCATTCCTTGAAGCACTTGGATCATATACTCTCCAATACTAAATTTGAAAAAAGACGTGGATATTTACATATGCTAGATGGAA
Source organism: Juncus inflexus (assembly GCA_024447665.1). Classification (NCBI taxonomy): domain Eukaryota; kingdom Viridiplantae; phylum Streptophyta; class Magnoliopsida; order Poales; family Juncaceae; genus Juncus; species Juncus inflexus. The sequence goes on from JAJHPC010000005.1 coordinate 2,672,658, forward strand.
AAAGTTTTAGATTGATAGATAGCTTTCACTTTTCTTTTCCTCTTTTTTCCTCATGTCATATCATTTGATAAGTGAAATATTATTTACTAGTAATCAAAATATGATGTACTTGGAAGCAAAAATAATGACTGCTTATTGATAAACCATGTCTCGCTTACGAGTAGAGAAGATATTTCCTTTAACAACTGTCACAAAAAGAGAAAAAAAATGAGGAAATAACAAGGTAAAAATATATGGTTATGATCTCGTCCCAGCGAAAAAGAAATCAATAATAGAGCTTGAGTGAGTATGTTGTGGTATCAGAAAATTTCTCAAAGTACTAATTAACTTGTTCAAAATCTGAGAGAGAGCGGTACGCATAGAAATACTCAGAATTTCACTCAATAAATAATATATGAGTCAAAAATCTTAGGGGGAATCGCCCCTGAAGAAAATACGAGTTATAGAATCAATCGTTCCTTATGTTAACTTTATACTTAATATTTTTTGAGTTCTTGGAATTAGTGATAATTATATTTTGTAAAAGAAGGAATTGTTTGTAAATATAAGTGAATATTTGATAGTGTGCTCTAATTTTCATGCAACACTACCCATAAATAGGTACAACCTGGAAACCATCAAAGGATCAACAGGCCCGTTCTAAACCGGACCAATGACAGAATGCCACATCACACGTTCACATGACATGGCATATCTTCATTGGCTCGGTCCATTATCAACCTAACCTATCTTATAATTCTCCCAAAAAGAGCATAGTTAGGGTTGTGCCATGTGGATTGCAATCACAATGGCCAGCTGTCCCAAATCAAGAAGTTCGCACTGCAATTCATGATTTAAAAAATAGGCAACCAATAAAAAATTCAAAGCCAATGAATGAAAAGGGTCAAAAATTAAAGAGAGATAAAAGAATGGTTAAATTAAATGGGAGGAGGGATCTGCCACGTGGCAGTTCTCTATTTCCTAGAATTTGTTAAGCCCTTTCTTTTTCTCAAAAGCATGCTTTTTTTTTCCTTGGCTTTGAAAGGGGACAAAGGATAACAAAATCCTAGCCAACAATGATGGCCACCTCACCTCTTCCCCCTCTCATTTTCCAACGGTCCAGGAGAATTATTGCCTGCACCTGGTATATTTTGAAAAAAAAATGTGAACCAATTATACATAAATGTATTAATGATAAAGAGGCAAATGAACTCAATATTAATATAATATTTTTTAAGTTGATTTCAATATTTAAACCTTTATACATATGAAGAATATTTAAATTTTAAATGGATAATATAAGTTGAGAAGTATGTTGTTACTTTATTTTGAGTATGACTAACGAAATGTTTAATTATTTTAAATCCAACTACAAAGGCTATGTAAGTATACTATATTGCTAATATTACGCTTTGGTGTGATGATTTATTCATAACTAAGAGTGGTGCATGCATTACCACGTGCACCGGGTGCATGAGAGCAAAGTCTCTGGCGAGAGTGATTAAAATAGAAAAATGATGAAACGAAAGTGTGAAGCAGCAACGGCTTTTAAATATGAAACGTTGAGCAGCATATCAGCCATGATAATATTCTTTAATCGGAAGGATCAATTAATTAAGTAGTTAATTAATTAATCAATTAATTAATTTACTTAGAGGGCTGAGATCAGAGCGTGAAAGAGAAGAGGGCAATGAACACTGTGAGCATGTGAGGCCATTATTACGAATAAAGTCCTGCCTCTTTCCCCAGCTTTTGTTGTTAATAATTAATTAAATTAAATCATTCTCTCTCTTAATTTCTTTTATACTGGTTTGATTTCTCAAGAAGAAAAACAAAAGAAAACAATTCTCTTGTGAAGGGGGTTGAGGTCCTTTTATTGAAGGTTTGCAGCAAAAGACTGAGATATGCTCTCTGCCAATAAGACCATTTCAGTGTTCAAATGGTTCGGTTTTTTCGGAAATCGAATCGCACCGGTTAAATTCAGAATAATTGGTTTGGTTGTTCAGTTTATCTGATTCGGTTAAATTCAAAATAGGCAAATCAAGAAGTTCGCACTGCAATTTGGTTTAATCGGTCCAGTTTCATTTTGATTTGGAAAAAATGAATGAACATAACCGACCAAATTAAACTAGTATTTATTTTCAAATATTTTTAGTTTTCTTCAAGTTTTAAACTCTTAAATATAAAAAATCATGCTTAAAATAAGTTAATTATATATTTATGAATTAATTATATCCTTATTTTAATATAAAATAATTTATAATTACTTAATGTTTTATTCAGTTCAACCGAATAAACCAAATTAGAATTTGATTTATTCAGTTCGGTTCTAAATAGGTTCTGTATCTTATTTGGTTCGGTTCAGTATGTACTATTTTAGTTCGGTTTATTTGGATTTGAACCAAACAGACCCAATGAATACACATCTCCATGAGAAAAAAATGTATACATCGTTTGAAGAGGAAGGAAGAAGAGAAGAGAATGCACAAAGGAGATGTTTATGCATGGGGTATTCCGTGCAGGTCAGTGCACAATTATCTGTTTTATTAAAACTAAGATGTAGAGGTGACAAAAATGACCTGGACCTGGAAAACCACTCAACTTCTCCGAAAACTGATTCAACCCAATAACAAAAAATATTAGAGAACTCTGACGACATGAACTCGCCTGATCCTAATACAAAGAATCCAAAGTGACTTGTTGATATTACCTATCGAAGCTCGACCTGACTCGAAGTCAATTTTTCGAAACCCGATACAATCTAGGACTTGACAAATCTTGATGTACATAGACCTGAACCCTAACGGACCCTACACACAAAGTATTTATGTTATTATGATAGTATATTATAAGATGCATGCTATTATGATGTTTTATTAGTAAATAATGAGCCTAGATGCTATATTGACAAATGCTGAAATATAAAGTTGATGTATGTAACCCAAAATCAGATAGGTGAACAAACCAGCACCTCACCTCCATATGACCCGAAAACTCGAGTGAGCCCAAACCCGAAAGACCCAACAAGCAGACAATCACAACCTGAAAGTGACTTGGTCAAAATAAGACCCAAGTATAAGCCGCTCGATCTGAATTGACATAATCCAAAGATGACTTCAACCTTAAAGTGATTCCAAACCGAGATAGCCAAACCCAAATCAGACCCAACCCGTTCCTTAGGGAATTTTTGTAAAGTATATTGATTAGGGTTATATTGGTCCAAAAAAGATAAAAATCGATTGAAATGTTCATGACTATTACACTTGTATGAGGGGGTAAATAAAATCCAAACACTTTATATGGCATTTTTTTTAGGAAATCTAAAAACCGAGAGTAATTTATATTTTTAGAAAAGTTAACATCTTTTTAAATAATTTCCCTAAAATAAAACATAGAAGATAAGAATTTTAATGAAGGTATTTAATCAAACTAAATATGAGAACTGGTTTCCATGTTAAATTTATGTTTTTTGGATGATTAAAAAAATCAGTCTATTTTAGAGACCAAGATGAACTATCTAAAAATATAAACATTTCAAAATATTTGGAAAATGCAGGGTCCTTTGTCTAAATACCCTTTATAGTTTGTTATGATTGCTACATATAATCACAATGCTTCATGCGTATCTTTCCAAAAAGAGCAAATTTAACCAATCAAATGAAGAAGCATTTGAACTAAGAAGAATTAAATAACACCAATTTGTGGCCCGTCTTGGTGCGAGTTTCCATCGAGTTAAAACTGAAAGATCTATTAGAACGAGAGACGTATGAGGACTCAGTCTAAGGTCAAGGCTTCAAGTCCCAATGGTTGTACCAATTGGTCTCTCTTGTCTACCTTTTAATTTATATGGAATAAAAATATTTATTTCGAAAATGGTATATTTGTGCAATCGAAACAGATATTGCTTCGAAGTGGGTCACACGGTGAGACCCTGATCCGTAAATAATGACGTTGGTTTAGTTCTTTCTTGATTAGTCTATTATTTGATGAATGACCTTGACCTCAAATATAATGCAATCCTACTTCTGTAAATTGTTTATTAGATGTGAAATAATGTAAATAAATTATCTAATTAGATTGTTAAATAGAGGATTATAAGCATCTGGCCTCTTTAGCCAAGAATAAGTGCTATAGTATAATGTTATTAGAATCGGACCGAATGTCAACTCGGAGGAATCTCGGGTCACCGGTCGAATCAGTGGATCAACTGATTTAACCGCTAATTTTTCAGAATATAATTTATACACAAATAAAATAACTTTGTATGAATCGCATAAATTTCAAAACAAAATTTTCAAATATCAGTCACTTAACTTTATTAATACCAACACAAAATTCAGCGATAATTTAAGAAAATGATCCCAACACGACATAAGACATACAATTAAATAACAAACTACTAATAATAAATAAATTGAGGACAATAAATAAATAAAATTTTAATTAATCAAAACTCCAATGATGAACTATGAAACTATCTTCATCTATATCATGTCCATGTTCAAGCCGAAATGTTTGTTCATGTTGAGAGAAGAAAAGGCAGCACGAAGAGATTAAATAAAAAAACTTTGATTAAGCAAAATCGCGTTCAATATCCGGTTTAATTTTCAGTTTTTTTCATAAAACCGGTCAGTTCAATTCTGAAAACTCGGTTTTCGTGCATATCTGATCTAATTGGCAGACCGAGCTGGAAATCCTAACGGGTCTTTTTTTTTCCGGCTCAACTAGTGAACCGGGCCAGTCTTGATAACACTGCTATAGTGAAATAAATTTTTAATTTGACGGGAAGATGAAATAATAAAATAACGTTAAATAAATGAATGTTTTCTTCTCTATTTTCATTCCAATTAAAGAATATTATATAATTATTTGTAAAGAATAAAATGAAATAGTCAATATTTCACTCTCATATAACTATTCTGGATGCTCAGAAAACGTTTATGCTTGTAAAATATGCTCAAGACTCAGGCAAACTTTTAAGATCTTGTATTACCAAATTTATTTTGATGATACTATATATAATTTACCTAATTTTTATTTATTTATGAGAAAAAAGAAAACTATTATTTGAATAAATATTTAACAACTAATCCAAATTTTTTTACATTCTGCCATTGTTTTCTGAAAAATATTTTATTTTTGTTTGATATGGATGGTAGGTCCAATATATGAGATAGGTGGTGGGTCCTTTATCCTCTTCCAAGTGAGCACTTATCTACTCATAACAAAGCAACCTTTGACAACAACAAAGCACCTCCATTACTTTTTAATTTCAAAATAGAAAGTTTATTACTTATACAATAAATTAATTCAATATTTTACATCACACACATTAAATGATGCCTACTGGTAGAATGATTGAAAATCACTCAAAATCTCTCATTAACATGGAGCCTTTAATGGAAAGGGACAGGATTATAGAAGCAACACTGAAGTTCTTGCTTCTTGCATGAGAATTGAGAATTGAGCAATGATATTAACAGAATTTTTTTAACAGAGAGTAGAAAATAAATATTTAAAATTGAAAACTTTGAATAAATACATCATTTTTATGCTAATTTCTCGTGCAAAGTAGAAATGTAGAATAATCTTTTTACCCAATTCTTCCGTATGTTGTTTTACATTTTTTTCTCAGAGAAGAATATTCAATCATTCTCTCATTCGTCATAGATAGATAGCTTAACTGCGGCTAAGATCAAATTTGGAAATTGTATGTAGATCCTTTTTTGATTGAAACCCGTGGGCTTTTCCGTGTTGAACCAAAGCAAAGAAATACATAGTTTATCTTACAAAAACCAATAACAGCTTAAGAACAAAACAATGCCACACAGGCCAAAAACTACAGAAAGCAAATAAAGAAAACTAAACCTGCTTCTCTAAAAAACAAAGGGTCTGAAAAATCCCTAACTCCCGTCTTCTCTCAGCATCTATATCAGTCTCTCCAATATGGCAAAGCTGCAACCAAATTAGTAGCACAACCTAATATTCGGTGTACAGGGTAATCATCATAATCCAATTGGAGGACTCTCGCCATGTTTGCCAACGTATCTGCCTCCTCATTCATTTCCCTAAAGAGAGAACCTACAGTCGGATCCTTAACTATCTTCTTCCATATCACAGTCTCTAGCTCTTTCGATCGCTAACCATGACGTGGGATTTACCAGATTTGGCGAATTTGTTTTCTGTATCGATTCCGCTACCTCCTGGTTATCACGACTTAGAAGGAAATTTATTTGCTACAAATTGTATAGTCAATGCCAGAGCCTCAAACTCCCCTCTTAAGACATCAGCAATCCCTCGCTGAGTTTTAGTAATTGCTTTTAACTGTGTATCCCTTTACCATCCTTCAGATTCACAACACATGCTCACCCAATTGAATGCCAAAATTAAACAACCTCCATTTACCTACCCTGAGCCACAGATGTAAGAACATAGGTCTCGTTTGGCATCGTTTGTATTTTTTTATTTTTTTAGGACTCGTTTGGCAATGTTTGTATTTGTCTTTTTTTTTTTTCATAAACACAAAATGGTTTTTTGTTTTTTTTTTTTAATTTTGTTTCCTAAATGACCATTTTCATTTCTAAAATTTTGATTGACTTCTTTCCTTTCTAAATGTTTGTATATACAATTCTCCATCTTGAGAGTCAGGCTTGCAAGAAATTCCTTTTCGTCACAAGTGCGCACTCTCCGAAATAGAAAGAGAAAGACCAATCATTAAAGATTCAAAAGCTGATCCCACAAGCAAGTTGGTCATTCCTTCTTTTTGTCTTGCTGAAATCGCTCTTTTTCGAAAGAAGGATTGTTCTCAACTCTTGATCGTTCAGATTGAACGGAAATGTGATATAAGGCAATCCAGTCTCAAGGGGGTGCCTTTCTTCCCCAATGCCAAGAAGAGCAAGTGAGGGCGGGTATAGTACTAAGAAAAGAAAATATATGCCACTGAAGATTGGTATATATGCCACCAAGCCCGACTTGCTCACAGAACTTGATTTGGCTTTCTATGTCATAGTTGTCAATGTCTACCAATCTCCCAAAACCGACACCCCCTCAATCTTCTCGTGTTGGAAAATGGGAAATCAAGATCTTGCCCGTATGAAATAGGGGCATATTTCAAGCTAGTTACGGACTCAGAATCTTCTTTCTTTCAACTCTCATTAAGACAGATGATTTGGTGATTAGATTACGATGCAATAAAGAAGGATGTTGGGCCTTGCAATTCAAGAGACACTTGATCATCTCCATTTCAGGCGATTAGCATCTCTAATGACAACAACAAAATATTTTAATAAATTAATAGTATATAGAAACGTATAGATATAATAAAATAATATAGTATTATGCAAATAATTAGATGTAATACAATTTCATATAGATATGGTAAAATTATATATATAAGTACATAATGAAATAATATCTAATCATTAGGCAATATATATGTATAACAAAACAGTACATAATAAGATTGTATGTGGTTAAAAATAATTATCTTATAATAAAATATGTAAAACACCTCAAGGTAGCCTCAAAATATATATATATATATATATATATATATATATATATATATATATATATATATATATATATATATATATATATATATATATCGTTGTTTTAAATAGCGGCGCTATAGCGCTGCAATTGTGCGCAATTGCGGATTTCAACCATAAAACGCAATACGCAACGAAAATATAGCTAAAATAGCATTTTGAGCGCTACGAGTGCTATAGCGCCGCTATAGCAGTCAAATAGCGTTCAAATAGCGGCCGCTATAGCGTTAAAAGTGTTAGTTTTGTATTTTTTTTTTAAGGGTTCAAATATGGAGTGCCAGTATTTTGGAGCACCCAACAGTGCCCGATTACAAAAGGTATGATGAAATTACAAAAAAATATTATTGTAAACACAAAAGGTGTAGCAAAATTACAAAAAGGTATATTTAAAAATATATATATATATATTTGTAAACACAAAATGTATATCCAAGTGCAAGTATATATGTGTACAGTTAAAGTTATATGGTGAGCGCTTTTGGGCATTTCAAAAACTAGACACTCCGAATAATTTCGTTTTATTTAATATTTATGGTATTTGGATTTTTTTGTTTTTTGTATTAAAATTTTATTATGATCATATTTTTATCATTAGTATTTATGAAATTTTACGTAAATTATAAATTATACTGCACATCCGCTATCAGGCCATAGCGCCGCAATAGCGCCCGCTACCGCAATCCGCTACAAAAAAAGATAATCCGTTACGCAGCGCTATATCGCAATTTAAAACATTGATATATATATATATATATATATATATATATATATATATATATATATATATATATATATATATATATAAACTATACATCCAAAAGTCGGATATAAATGCAATTGTACAGCAATACTATATCTAAATACTAAATTGAGCGTGTACTTGATATGTTTGAGCCCGACGACAGACTCAATATATTTTCCAATATTTCATCGTCAAATATTTCTTTCTAAAATTAATTTATGTATACACATACACATGATATACATGATAGAAGTCAATTTTATGTGATTATGTCGTTGGCTTAATTAGAGAAATGTCATGTTATTGAGTTGGTAAAACTATAGAGTTTAGATGACCATGTGACCACTATTGCAAAAATCGCTAATCGAGATTAATCGGACGGGCCGAAAATTTCCGAGTAGGGGAGTAATCGAGATTTATCGGATTTAATTGATTTGACCTAATCGGACTGAATTTTATATATATTTCAAATAATATTAACATTTATAACAAAAATATTTAATATTCTAAACTCATAATCTAACAAATACATATAATTTAAAGTTCAAATACATAATTCCAATTAAAACATAAACGATATTCAATATATAATTCAATACATAATCCAAACAAACAACATTCATCAAAGTCCAAAAAAATAATATACATCAAAGTCCAAACCAAAAACACACATCGAAGTCCAAAATAAAAAATTAAATGGGGCAGGCCGGGTGAAAAATATAGAAAAAAGACTGAAAATATAAAAAAAAAATTGGCCCAAATCGGTGAAAAAACGGCCCAAATCAGTCCAAATCGGCCGGCCGATTAATGCTCCCGATTAGTCTCTTTTTGAGATGTTCTGCCCCGATTAGCGATTAATACCGATTTTCGCAACACTGCATGTGACTCCGACCAAATTCTTGCAATCCGTGTGCTAAAAAATGAAAATAGAAAAAGAGGAAACAAGCTATTGACGTTTTCAATATTTCGTTTTTTTTCTGGTTCCGACCAAAAATAAATGGAAACAACGATCTCCTACCAAACTCGTTTCATTTTTTTTATGGAAAAAATAAACAAAAAACAGAAAATTTAAACGTTCCCAAACAAGCTCATAGTAAAAGAATTTAATAATTGCTAGATTTCCTCTCAATGATTCTACATGCCTTCAATTTGGGTTTAAAATAAACAATGAAAATATTAGTTATATATTAGCCTAATTCTACATGTGGTTTAAGTGGGCTGATTTGGACTTTAATATATTTCTTAGGTAATTTTTTCAAAATAGCAGTTTCTTTTTAATCAAAAAGGAGAAACCAACTCAAGAAGTTTTGTTTTTTATATTATATTCTGTATTATTTTCTTCTCATAGTTGCAAATAGCGCGCTATAATTTCGTTATAGCACGAAACGCTACACGTCAATGGAAAAACGCTGCACGCTGTGAATTTTTTTTACGCTATATCTTTTTAAATCTAAATAGTATTTTTTGGGCTATAAAAATAAGATATTTAAATTTAAGAACTAATTTAATGAAGAAATAGTATAATTATAGTAATTTTTTGAATAAAAATAAGTCAAATTATCACTCTTCTTTTATAAAAGAATGTATTTTCTCTAGATGATACTTAAAGATATCATCCGCTAAATACTGTAACATCCGCTATATCGTACGCTGTAGCATTTGCTACGAGCTATACACTACAAAAATGACCTCAACACTGTAAACCGCTAAACGCTATTTGAACCTTGTAATTCTTCCTAAATAATTGGATTTTGATTATGTTTGTTCATGAAGTAAATAAAACAGAAGATTAGCCAAGAGTATTCAGGGGATATAAAGCATAAAAAATTTAAACAACGACAAAAATATTTCTTATTTGAAAATACATTTAAACACAATTGGTGCAAATAGGTAATTTTGAAAGTGAGACATCTCAGTTGAGGACTAATTGGTGTTAATATCTGCTGTCTATGTATATATGTCACTACAAAATTAATAAAAAATGTTTTGATAAAAATATATTGGGAAATTTGCAAAAAAAACCCCTATATAATGATGAAATTACAAAAAAAGCCCCAACATTCTTGTCAAAATTGCAAAAAAAAAAAAACTTACTGTTATTTAGGAGTTAACACCGTTAGTATTCATACTTCAATTACTTATAAAACATGCTTTAAATATTCTCTCATAAAAATTTTAAAGTGAATTATCATATCTCTATCTCCTTCCAACATCATATTTGAAATAATAATTTTTAAACTTAAATAAGAAAATTTTAAGAATTTTTTAATTTAAACTTTAAATATTATAAGATTTTTTTCAAGTGAGTAATTAATTTGTAAGATTTTTTTTTAACTTCCAAGAGCTTTTCTCCAGTTAGATAGAGATTAAATTATACTTTAATTTTTAACTCAAATAACTAGAGTAGAAAACTAATGATGTGAGTTTGTAACTAACGTAGGGGTTCTTTTGCAATTTTGGCAATAATGCATGATTTTTTTTGCAACTCCCAATAATGAAGTGGCTTTTTTGCAATTTAGAAAACAAAATAGCAAAATTAACAAAATAGCTATCAAAACCTAATGGGCTCATTCGGTGAAAGGTGGAATACTGGAAAAGCGGAAAAACGGTTATTCCATTTTATTCCACCATCGTTCGGCAAACTTCATGGAATAAAAAGTTGGTTTAAAATATATAACAATACTTAATTACTACAATGCCCTTATTCTAACCATACAATTATTAAATTATTATTATTCAACTTAAAAGAAAATAAATATTTTTTTTTTATTAAGTAAGATATAAAATAATTTGTTTGGTTTCCTAAATTCTTTATGTACGGCAAGAGAGATGGAAAAAAAATGAATAATGAAAGAAAGATAGGGAATATGGATCTCTTTAGATAGAGAAAAATAAGCACAATTATTTTCACATTTTAACTCTATTATTTAATGAAATTACTATTGAGAATCGATGGTTTTTTCATAAGTATTGTTCTACAAAAAATAGTTGGAAAGAAATAAGAGATAGAAGCATAGCATTACTTGTTATTGCCATTTCATCCGAAGGTGGAAGAAATAAGAATATTTTTCTTTCATGGTCTTCCGCCCCTTATGGAATAAGAAAATTTCACTCTTCCACCTAGTTGTTCCATTTACTTCTACCATTGTTCGGCTGGACTCTTCCACTCTTATTCCACTTTGCCGAACGCCACCAATGAGTAGAAGAATAGCAATATTAGCAAGATTTTTTTGTACATGTATAATACAAACCGAGCTTTTTTCATAAATTTGTTTTCAATTGCTTAATTATGCCAAACCGAGTTTAATTTGAAAATGTCTTTATTTTCGTATTGCTTTCATTTTAATTTAGGCTGAGCATATAAATATGCTCAAGTCAAGTGTAGCCCGATTACAGACTTAAAGTAGAATAAAAGACCACTGAGATGCATGTATATAACATTAAATTAGCTTCAAATCTAAGAAAATAAAGGCATATCAGTATCTCAATTTGCTCCTCCTCCACCAGCCACATTTGTTGTATTTTGGAAAATTTCGTTGAAAGTCAGAGTATATCATTCCTTCCAAATTGCAAACGCAAGAAAAAACCATAACTATACAGTTGCTTGTTAATCCAAGCAAACATACCCCAACATATATCAGGTGATACTTACATTATCTGCAAAAAAACAAAAGAAACACAGTTAGTGTAACTTTTTTGCACAAAGAATTTTACATAAGATTGTGAAGAATCATACCTAATTTTCACTGCGGAAGCCGTTCATCTGAAGAAAGCTGTAAGTTGGGACACCAATGGAGTCGTAATTCTTTCAAAGAGTTGAGATCACTAAGCCCTACTACAGTTTCTAGCACCCTACAACTATCAATCTCTATCATTTCAATTGAAGGTAAATTCCGACAACTCAAAACGAGAGAAATTATCGATGACCAAAAGACCTTCAAAGTCTTTAGAAAAGGGAGGTATAAGTTGCTATCGGAGAAGACTTCACGAAAATGACCTGTGAGAATCAAGCAATTAAGAGAAGGGAGGGTATGAGGTGTTAGCATTTGACAATCAATCACCTCGAGTCTAGATAGAGAGGAACATAATGGTTCGGGTATAAAATTAAGACTATCGCAACCATCGATCCTTAGAGTATGGAGAGAACAAAAATCACCATTCATTTATTGAGGTCATTGTTTGTGGGCTTATAGATAAATCAGGATACAATAGCTTGACATATATATTTCCAATTCACATGCTCATTTTTCAATTTGAAGTAGTTGTCATATATATTTCCAATTTACATGCTCATTTTTCAATTTAAAGTAGTAGTCATATATATTTCCAATTTACATGCTCATTTCTTTTTCAATTGGACATACTATGTATAATAACAATATAGCAATATGTGACTTGAATCAAGTTCTAGTTTTTTAATTTATTTATGAATTTTGGGAATAAAAGCTATTTCTTCCCAAGGTCTACTATTGTTTTTTTTTTTTTTTTTGACAGTCAAAGGTTTACTATTGTTCATGCATAATTCACAGGTTTACCGAAAATTTCAGGCCGCTGCAACATAAACGGCGGATCAATCTTCACTTTCTCCTCGAAAAATCTCAAAATCTTCGTGATTTTATCGTCGGATCTGGCCATGAATAACGGCTGCTTTGAAAAGGCAGAGAGAATTTCTCCCTCTGAGCAACCGAAGCTCTGAAACAGAGCAAATCTTCTCTCCCAAGCAGGCTGAGAGACACCTAAAATCACACGGAGCCCATAAATGAAATTTGAATTTGAAGGATCAATGCCAATCTCTTTCAACTTTTGGACGGATTCTGTCACTGCTTTATTTTTCATGGTCATTCCTCCCGGCCAGAATGCCGCCAAAGATTCGGGACGCCGTGTTCTCTCAAAGTGTTTAAATTTGGGAGAACAGTCGTTTGCAAATCGGATCGTAACAGTACTGGCGCGCCAATAACAGCCTTTCTAACATGTTCTTTCCAACCCAGGGATCCTTCCAACAGCTTCAGATTGGAAACCGCTCGATCCAACAGGCCATAATTCGATTTAACTATCTGAGAGATCTCAGTGGAGGAGAAGCCGAAGGCGAGGAGGTTACTGAGAGCCGGCTTGAGGGTTTTGTCTGGATTATCAGTGAGGATCCCGGCGTTCTTGCTGGAGAAGCTTTTGAGCTGCGCCTCAGTGAAGCCGTACTTCTGAAGGAGAGTGAGATTTGATTCAGGCGCGGCGGAGGAGAAGTAACGATGGGTTCCGGCGGCGGCGGATTGGAAGATCCGCCGAGTTCGCCGGAGAATGCAAAGCATAACTTTTCAAATCTAGGAATGGATTCAAATCCCCGTATTTCAAATTTCGGGTTTTATAAAATTTCAGAATTTAATATGGGCCTGTCAGTTTCTTATTTCTTTTGGAATTTAGATTTAGGCCCAGAAAAGTATTTTTTGCTTTGTATATTTTTTGTACATAGATAGTTTCTCTTAGGTTGTAAATAAACTTTTATATATATATATATAGATGGGGATAAAATCCCTCTAAATTTTCTCCAAAAAAAAAAAACTTCAGAATTTAAAATACTTTTTTCCTTAATTGCGTCAAAATCCGAGATTTCAAATATCGATTTACATTTTAGCTTTTTTTAATTTATTGGGCCAAAATCCCTCTCATATAGTCATATCATAACAAACCTTTTTTGATAGCCGACTGACGGCTTTTTAGGGGTGTTCATTCGGTCAGTTCGGTTCAAACCGAACCGAATAAGGCCAAACCGAATTAAACCGAACCGAACTAAAACCGAACCGAACCGAATAAACCGAATTGTATTTTGGTTTATTCGGTTGAACCGAATTAGAAAGATATATAAACAATATTAAGTGAAATTTAATATTTTTAGACTAAATAATTACTGCACTAATTAATATTAACATGCATAATTTAAATATTAAGATTAAATCATTGTAAACTAATAATTTAATATATAATTCGATCGGTTCAATTTATTCGGTATTTTCTAACCCAAAACTGAACTGAACCGGATTAACCGATTATCCTAAAATTTCAAACCCAACCGAAACCGGATTGACCAAACAACCGAACCGAATTAACCGAAATCGGCCGGTTCAGTTCGATAACCAAATAAAACGAAACGAATGAACACCCCTACGGCTTTCCTTCCCTCTCTCTAAACCCTCACTCAAAACTCAACTAACAACGCTCCGCCTTCTGAAGCAGAGCTCTCTCCTCTGTCGGATCCCCAATCCTCTCTCCACCGTATCCGCCTCCAATCCCGCATCCCCATCCTTCGCTTCTCACTTCGCCTCCGCTGCCGGTAAAAAGGACGCCTTCGCTGCCTGCGGGGCGCTCAAACGGTTGACCTCCAGCAAGGGCAAAACTGCGGGCCGGAATTCCTCTGGACGGATCACTTCCTTTCATCGCGGAGGCAGAGCCAAGCGGCTGCAGAGGAAAATCGATCTGAAACGGAGGATTGCGTCAACTGGGGTCGTTGAGCAGATTGAATATGATCCTAATCGTTCGTCAAGGATCGCTCTGGTGAGATGGACGGAGGGAGTGAAGCTCCTCCGCCACCAGAAGGATGCTCAGGCGAGAAAGGATGAGGCTCCGCCGCCGTTTGAGATCGCGGGATCTACCAAGGCCACCAGCGAATCGATCTTTTCCTTCTCTTCCCAGCCTGGGAAAGTGAATCAAACGAAACTACCTGGCCTTCAAGGTAAGAATTCTCTCACACAATATGTATCCGTCGGTCTTCCTGAATCAAACAAAACTACCAATGAGAAGGCACCACTTGTCTCATTCAATAGCACTCTGGATCTACCATGTATCGCTGTAGCTGGCGCCAAACCCGCCTTCTTCGCTCCGAAACTGAGAGAAAACAACAGCAAATCCGAGGAAAACACATAATTAATTATGTCAAATCGAGTTCAATTTGATTTTTTTTATTTTCCTATTGGTCTGCTTTCATTTTAATTGAGGGCCAGGCTGAGCATAAAAATATGCTCAAGTCAAGTGTAGTTGCAATGTTGCATAGTTAACTGTTAATGAGGCAAAAATGAGATAAAAGACTTAATTGTTATAATCCAAGGTTCTACTGGGCTCAATTACAGACTTTAAAGTAGAATAAAAGACCACTGAGATGTTGTGCTTGCTTTACCAAAAGAGTTATATATTGTACCGGTTTGTATATAACAGTAAATTTGCTTCAAATCTTAGAAAATAAAGGCATATCAGTACCTCAATATGCTCCTCCTCCTCCACCAGCCACATTTGTTGTATATTGGAAAATATCGTCGAAGATCAGAGTGTATCATTCCCTCCAAATTGCAAACGTAAGGAAAAACCATAACTAATAGTTGCTTGTTAATGCAAGCAAACAAACAACAACATATCACTACTACAAAACTGGGCCCTTAAACCAGATGATTTTAGACCAGCAAGCAAGCTGGTCTAATGTAAGTAAAAAAATGCGCTCCTCAGACCAGATTACAATCTGGTCAAAGATTCAAAGCAAAATTTAACCGGTTTAACTTATACCCGGTCTAATCACTCAGAAAAATTCACTTCCCCCTTTTTCCTTAGCTATTTTTTAATCTCCCCCCATTTTCCTTGGCGATTTTTCCATCTCCCCCCAAATTTTCGACCTCCACAAAGTTCTGCTCAAAAAATGCGCTCCTCAGACCAGATTGCTCTCTCTCTCTCTCTCTCTCTCTCTCTCTCTCTTCGAGTGATTTGGGAGAAGAGCGAGGAGTTCTGTGCGAGTGATTTGGGCGGAGAAGGGCGACGAGTGGTGTTTGGGAGGAGAGCGAGTCGAGCTTCTGTGTGGCGAGTGGTTTTGGCGGAGATTCAAGGCGAGTGTGAGAGCTGTGCGAGTGATTTGGGCGACGAGTTCTGTGTGGCGACAAGTGGATTTGAGCGATTTCTCCAGTGCCTACGTTTCTTCGCCCAAATCAGCGAATGGTAATTTTATATCATTTATTTGTTGGTTATGCGGTTTGTTTGGTTTTGTGATTGAAGCTAGTTTTTTACCTATTTATTGAGAACTTATTTGTATTATTCAATTTACTTATTTTCTCTACTTTACTCCATTTCAGCGAGACATACTGCTAATTAATTCATCATCTTGTTGAAGCAGCTATTCATCCTACAAAATAAGGTAATTAAGTCACTAATCTTATACCAATTTTGATAATTTGGTTCTATTTTATACTGATTTGTTTGGTTTTATTTTTCAACTCAAACATTGTAAGTTGACTATTAGGTTAGATTTATATTTACATGATTTTATATCATTTCTTTATTAGTTCATTTTTTTTTCATGTAATCTTAAGTAGAGTTTAGTGCTTGCTTAATCTTGATCAAGATAAGAGGGTTTACTTAGGATTGAGATTTTTAGGCTTTCATATTTAGGTTTTTAGGTTTTCAGGGTCTTAGGGTCTGGGGTAATTTGGAGTATTTATGCTTTTAGAGGATGAGGATTTAGAACAATTAATCTACTTAAAAATTAATTAAATGTTATTATCATCATACTAAGAAAAAATGTAGGAAAAATAAATATAAAAAATATTAGAGTAATTAAGATAAAGTATTAGGCAGAGCATACCTAATTGCTTTAGTAATTTAAAAAGTTGATTTTTTTTGAAATATTTCCAACATTAATGGGTTTCCCAATATTAATTGGTTGATTAGATGTGTATATAGCTAAAAATAATCGTAGTCTCTATTTTAGATGGATGGAAATTCTGGTAAAGAACCCGATCGACTTACATTATGGGATGCGACCCATAAGAGGAAGGATGGAACTTATGCTAACGAAGCGACCAAAGAAAAAATGGTTAATAATATATATTTTTTTAATTTTTATTAATGGTGAATTTGCAAAAAAGCCCCTATATTATTAAAAGGCAAAATGAGTAATATGAAATTTGCAAGACAGCCCCTGTCATGCAGCAAAACAAGCTCTGAATTTTGAATTTTTTTTTTTTAAGAACGTAGAGGCAAATTTAGGGGTATTTTCATGAAAAAAATTAGATGTGATAATTATTAATGATAAATTCACAAAACAACCCCTGAATTATTTAAAATTTCTAGGGTTAACATGAAATATTGGATGGGTAAATTTAATATAAAATTTTGAAGTTTTTGAAGATGTAAATATGAAATTCACCTTTGTTAACAATATTCTTTTATTATATGTAGGTTGAGGCCAATCATCTTCTTGAGACTCGTGCAGGAGGTTTAGAGCAAGTTCCCGAAGAAGTAGTAAACAATGTTTTTCTTGAGGTAATGGGTCCCGAGCATGGTGGGCGAGTGAGGGGAATGGGTTTAGGTCCGAAACCAAGAGATTTTTATGGAATAACTTATAAAAAGTTTCCAAACTCAAGTGAGAACGAAGTTGGCGTGGAAGAATTGGTGGAAAAGAAAATTGCCGAGATCGTAAGGGAGTACAACAATGATAAGATGATAGCAGAAATAAAGAGGTATGAAAAATTAGGGTTTCTATCAAAATTAGGCTTTTAAAAACTAAATGACCATTTAATGTGTATAATCGGTTATGAGAGATTTATTTGGATTTAATTCATATATTTATTTTGTTCATTACTTAATAGGTGAATATGGAGATGCCAATCAATTTTGATGAGGAGTCACCCGAGCCACGTTCTTCGCATTCCTCGTATGGGCCAAATTTCGATCGTCGTGAGTCAGTCTAATCATTTGTTATATGAGAAAGCTAGAAAAATAAGTTAATTAGAAAAATGAAAATTATTAGGGTTAGTTGGTTTATTACTAAATTTTGTGATGAATGTTGTTAGAATATGGTTAGAATTGGTGGGGGATAGTATCATGTTTTTGTGTTATGTATGGGGAATATTTGCATGATATGTATCAAAGATTTGGTTGTTGGAATTAGAACTTGATAATATTAAAATATTTTTTGTTATGAATTATATATATATTTTTTGAATTAATTCATAATTACATAATTTTATAATATAAAATTGGACGAGAACTCTCATGCCACCGGCCATAACCGTGCTAACATTGTACCGATCCGAAGAAAAAGGTTGCTCCTACCACCGGATTAAACTCATTTAATAGGGGGAAGAACCTGAAAAAATCACGCATTTTACCACGGGTAAAACTGGTTTAGTAGACCGGTTTAATAATTTACCCACCGGCCCCCTATCCGCTCAAACGTTCGCTTACCACACCCACCTAAAGACCAAATGTGTAACTGGTCTAAGGCGCGCCTTAGCACGGGTCTACCCGGTCTAACATGAAAATTAAACCGGTCTAAGGCGCGCTTTTTGTTGTAGTGTATATCTGGTGATAATTACACTATAAAAGCCAAAAGAAAATTAAACCCTAGCAATGTAGAACAAACACAAATCTGTAAAAAAACGGAGGAACATAGTCAGTGTAATTTCTTTGCATAGTAATTCCACAGAAAATTGTAAAGAATCATACCTAATCTTCACTATTTAATTTCTTCTAATTTGTAGTTGTTCCCACGCATGGAGTTGAGGACAACGAGTAATGATGAGTGCTTGGACCCCATGCGGAAGCAATTCATCTGAAGCAAGCTGTAAGTTCAGACAGTGACTGAGCCGTAATTCTTTCAAGGAGTTGAGATTACTAAGACCGACCACATTTTCCAGCTCTTCACATCCATTAATCTCTATCACTTCAATTGAAGGTAAATTCCGAGAATTCAAAACGAGAGAAATTATCGATGACCAAAAGACCTTCAAAGTCTTTAGCAAAGGGAGGTATAAGCTACCGTTGGAGAAGGCTTCACCAACATAATTGCTGAGAATCAAGCAATTAAGAGAAGGTAGGGTATGAGGTGTTAGCATTCCACAATCTGTCACCCCAAGTGTGCATAGAGAGGAACATAACGGTTCGGGAATAAATTCAAGTCTAGGGCAATCATGGATCCTTAGAGTATCGAGAGAACAAAAATCACCGTTCTCAACACCGGACCATTTCACCCAATTAGGGAAGTTTGCAAATGTAAGTGTCTTGAGTGATCTAAAAGAGACAATTTTTGAATCGTGAGAACAAAACTCACGCCCAACGACTTTAATACCCGGCATAGAGTAAATAAAGAGATCTCTAAGAGAAGTCAATTGGCCAAGGGTTGGAAGAGATGGGCCCAACGAATTATAAGATCCAGAGAGGGTAAATTTGACAAGTTTTGAGAAGGAAGCATCACCTAACCACCTTGGATAATTATACCCGTTATAATTATCCAGCACTAACTCTTCGATATTGGTATGTGGCTGGAGAGATCCAAGCAATTGTTCTGCAAGCTCATGATCAGCATAAAGGAGTTGGCCTGAATGACGACATGAGCCTCCTCCGACATGCCAACCTAATGTCAACTTATTTAAGTATCTTTTGCTGCACAGACTAGCCTCCTCCACATCTTTCACTGTGGTCACATGCCCCAAACCATTAATACACAGTTTTCCTTTGAGATTTACTAAATTTTTTAACTCACCCAGTGCACAATGCCAAGTACCGGATTTGACAGTAAAAAAAGGTAATGTTTTTAATTTTAATAGTTGCCCGATGCCAGGTGGAATGCATATGCCAGATATTAGTCCGAGGTGCTCTAAATTGACCAACCTACTAATTCCAATTGGTAATTCCTTGATAGAACTATCTTGTAGGTCTAATGTTTGAAGATTATAGAGACCACAAATCGAATCCGGAAGCCATCGGATTTCTGTGTTACTTATATTAAGATAACGTAGTTGCCGTAATTTTCCAATTGAATAAGGCAAGGTGTAAATTTTACTATAATTGAAATCTAAAGCACGCACATGTTTCAACATTTGGAATAACTCAGGAGGAATAACAGCCACTCTACATTTTATTGGATAACTATGATTACTCATTGTATTCACAATTTTTAGTAACCGCGCTGCTCCTACATGTTTCAAACATTGCAGGTCAATAATATCGATTAGATTATTGGAAATAATAGATATGTACCTAACTTCACCTGATACTTCATGTAATTTCTTGGTCTCTATTCTTGAAAAATCCTTACCAGATACCGATTGGGCGAGATCATTGACAAGATCATGCATAATAAAACATCTCTCCAATCCATCACTTAGCTGAAGCATTGACCTTTGCATTAACTCAGTAACATAACCTACACATGTATCTTCAATTGATTTTCTACCTTCAGGATGAACAAGGCCTTGTGACAACCATAAGCTAACTATATCATCCTCGTGAATAACATAATCTTTGGGAAATAAGCTAAGAAAAATAAAACACTGTTTCAGGTGCATAGGTAAGTGTCTAAGTGATCATAGCTTATTTTTAGCGCAAGTAAAACATCACTTTTTCTCATTTCTAGCTCCCATAGCTCACTATCCAATATTTCTTGCCAATTCTTCTCATTAGCTTCAAATCGGAGAAGGCTTCCAAGAGCCTTCACAGCCAAAGGTAAGCCTTTACATTTCTCGACAATGTTCCTCCCAATTTCTAGCAAGTCGGGATTTGAATTTGGATCTTGGCATTCAAATGCCAGTTGCTTGAATAAGGACCAGCAATACTCGAAAGGTAAATAGGTTAATACATAAGAATCCATTGTTTGCATATAACAGGCAACATTCTCATTTCGAGTAGTCACTATTATTTTACCAAAAGAACCAACTAATGGGGCTTTCAGAGATTGCCAAAGACTCGGCTTCTCATTCCATACATCATCCAAAACAATCAAGAATCTTTTGCCTTTCACTTCATTTGCTAAAATTCTTTGAAGATCATTTAACACTGTAAAATCACATGCTTTATTGGTCATTGGTACTGGGCTCAAATTTACAAAAATCATCCCTGTTCAACGGGACCACGGCCTTAAAAGAAACCTAAATAAAGTTTGTTACATACAGTTGATTATGATTAAACTACTATAATTTTATGGGATAAATATATTTTATTCAACTACTTTAGTGAGTTAATAACTTACCATCCAACCTTTATTCCAAAATTGATCTACTGTATAATAAATGGGTCAATGTGTAAATAAATTAAAATAATACTCTGTACATTTGGGAATAATTTCGTACATTCATATTGTATTCTAATGAAACAAAAAATGTCTAATTTTTATTACAAAAAATTATAATAGGTCATTGATTTCTTACAATAGATACATCGGAATAATCTGATTTTTTTTTTGTAAGATATGTTTTTGACGGGGTGCTATTAAGATATATTTGATGTGCTGAAGGAAATTCAATATTTTCCTATGAAATATAATATTTACTCTCATTTATTATAATCAATCAGTCGTTCATTTTCTATTTAACATATATTCTTTTTAGTAGTAAATTTTCTATCATTAAACAGGAAAAAAATAAAAAATAATTTATTTTATTATATGTAAATTCAATTCAACAAAAAGTGGTCAAGCATTTTTTTTTTTTTGCACATCTCTACAATTTAATTGGAGCATTTTTATATTCTTAGAAGAAATAATCAATAAATAATTTGATAAAAATCCAATGAAGAGTCAAAAGATTTATTTGATTTGTATTTTTTTTCTTTTCCTTTTTCTTTTTCTTTTTCTGTTGAATTGAATTATATTATGTAGAATATATGTTATTTATTAAATATTTTTTATTCTATACGATAAAGTAGCAATTATATTTAGGAAACATTAATGTGAACTAAAAAAAGAAGAATGATTGAGCATAATAAATGGAAAATATTTAATTTGTCCTTAACACATCAAACTTTGCTCACACAATATCACTACCTTACGTTGTTGTGGTGGTTGATAGGGGTATTTTATATAAATAATTACCATTTAACTTGTATCTTATTTTATGCACTTTTATTAGTACATTTAGTATTTTACTTATGTTTTAGTCAACGAATTAAGTTACTGTCAAGAACATATGTGATTGCAAGAGATAGAGCAAAATTACAAAAAATGATGCTAAAAGAGGCGCAACAAAGCTGGAGCGCGATTGGAGCAAATAGCGCACTGCGGTCCACTCACGGGTGCGGTATCATTCGACCCAACAATGCGGATCGCAAGGAATCACAATGTAAGTGGAGTGGCTCAACGACGTCCAAACATGGAAAGAATACTAAGACTAGAATCAAAACTGATTGAAGATTTGATTGACAATTAGAGGGACAGTCCAGCCATGCCAGGCAGACACGATAAAGAAGGAGTAGATCGGGAAAGAATTAATCAAGGAGATATTACGCAAAGATTTGCAAGGATCACTGAATTGCTTCTTATCATCTTCGAATGTTGAAAACATTAGAGTTCTCCCTATAAAAGGACCACTTGTGAGACGACAAAAGAGAGGAGACAATTCGGAGAGAAAAAAAAAAAAAATATATATATATATATATATATATATATATATATATATATAGAGAGAGAGAGAGAGAGAGAGAGATTTGCTTAGGAGCGCAACGTGACAATGCGTGACTGTAGACTAGTATTAGGAAGTTTTACTTTTTGTACCTCTATATATCTTGATTATAGTTTATGTACTATGTACTGTAACTAACCCATCCCCTAGTTTGAGGTATTAGTAGTCTTATTAATCAAATTTTTTATTAAGTTGCTTTCTCCTTTATGTATTGCTATTGTTGTGATTTTGTTTGTGTATTTTAATTTTTATCTTGAAGTGTGTAGCATTCCACATCTCTTGATACTCAGGCAACTAGGCGGAGTACGGAAATGAGAAATCCAAAGTTAGATCCGTTGACAAGACTTGAACTTATGAGTGACGACAGTAGCCGGGACGTCCGAGGGGAACAAGAAACACCATAGATCTCAATAGGTTCGTGTCTTGGTCGGGCGCGGACACAACGATTCATTACTCCAGCCAGCTTCGTGACACCAGGGTGGATCCCCCTCACAAGCAGCAGCAAGAAATAAATGAGAGGCAACACAAAGGAACGACTAAAGAGATAGACGAAACCAGCAAGGTCTAGACCTTTACAAGGACAACAAGTGAACATCCCCCGCTCGAGCATTGACAACGTGAGCACGACATTTTATTACTTTCTTTGTACTAGTAACCTACCAAGTAGATCGGTTTGGATTACATACCAAACTCTACTCCGGTACGTCACCTTTGGCCTCCTTATAGATCGACACCCCAACTTACTACAACACAAGATCGTGAGAGTAACCGCACAGTAAACTGAGTCTATAAATATCGAATTGGGATCTGAATTTATCTATATACACCACGTTCATCAGTGATGCATATGCCTTCTTATTTATCAACTAATATGTAGCAAACATAATTGTGGATGGGCTCGGATAATTGAAAGAGAAAAAACAACAAGATACAATACAAGAGATACAAGAGAAGTAAAAACTCAACTCAAAGAACAAATATTATTAATAATTGAATTGTATCTCACAAATATTATTAATAATTGAATTGTATCTCTTACAATAATCTATGGTCCCTTTCGATAACAAATATTCCCAATAAAAACATTTTCCTAAATTCTAGATTTGCGATAACAAATATTTCTAAAACAAAACATTAAACATGGAAAAAAAAGAAAAAAAAGAAAAAAGAAATTACATAATTAAAAATAAGCCTCCTTCCTTTCTTATAATGTTGTCTCATTTGAAGGCTAAATAAAGAAGGTTGACGAGCATCTTTCGCTTCTGGTGTAAACTCGTCCCTGAGTTTATTCATACATCTTCATAATATGAAGTAAGATCTTTAATATTGAAAATTGGTGAGACTCCAAAATTTCCAAGAAGTCCAATCGTGTAAGCGTTGTCATTGATGCATTCAATGACTTCGACATGGCTGTCAGCACGAAGTTTGATCTTTCTATGTCGGCCCAATTTGAAGCGATCCTTGTCTACTCAGAACAAGGCACCACCATTACTTTTTCATTTCAAAATAGAAAGTTTATTATAAATCTATTAAATACTTTTTATCATACAGTAACTGATGCTCACTGGTGAATGATTAAAAATCACTCAAAATCCCTTACTAACAAGGGACTAGCCTTTAATGGAATGGGGCAAGGTTATAGAAGCAACACAGAATTTTTTGCATGAGAATTGAGCAGCGATATTAACAGAAATTTTTGCACAGAGAGTAGAAAATAAATATTTAAAATTGACATATTTTGAGAGAAAATCTATTATTTTTGTGCTAATTTCTTATGCAATGCAGAATTATCTTTCCACCAAATTCTTCGATATGTTCTGCAATTTTTTTTCTCAGAGATAAATATTCAATCATTATCTCATTCGTCATAGATAGATAGCCCTGCGGCTAAGATCAAATTGGGAAATTGTGGGTAGAAACTCCCTTTTTTGTATTGAAACCCGTAGGCTTTTACATGTTGAACCAAAGCAGAGTAAATGATACATAGTTTATCTTACAAAAACCAAAAAACAATGCCACACAGGCCAAAACAACTTATAGAATAAAACAATTCCACACAGGCCAAAAACAACATAAATCAAATAAAGGAGACTGGACCCGTTTCTCTAAAAAACACAAGGACTGAAAAATTCCCCGACTCCCTTCTTCTTTCAGCATCTATATATCCTCAAGTCTCTCCAATCTGGAAAAGCTGCAACCAGATCACCTAATATTTTGGGCATGGGAGAATCATCATAATCCAATTGGAGGACTCATCATGTTTGCCAATATATCTTCCTTCTTATTCATTTCCCTTGGAATATAACAGTTAGTCGGATCCTTAACTCTCCTCTTCCAAATCACACAGTCTCTAGCTCTTTCGATCGCTAATCAAGACGTGGGATGTACCAGATTTGGCAAATTTGTGTTCTGTACCGATTCCGCTACCTCCTGATTATCACGACTGAGAAGGAATTTGATTTACTACAAATTGCATAGCCATTGCCAACGCCTCAAACTCCCCTGTAGGACATCAGTAATCCCTCGCTGAGTTTAGTAAGTGCTCCTAACTTTGTCCCTTTACCATCCTTCAGAATCACAACACATGCTCACCCAATTGAATACTAGCATTGAGCAACCTCCATTTACCTACCATGGGCCATAGATGTAAGAATATTAGTACCAAAAAAAAAATCATAATTGCTATATTTTCTCTCAATAAATCTACGTTTTTTTTTGGGTTTAAATAAAACAATGAAAATCTTAAGTTATATATTGGCCCAATTTTATATGTGGTTTAAGCCGGCTGATTTGGACTTTAATATATTTCTTAGGTAATTTTTCAAAATACCACTTTCTTTTTCATTAAAAAGGAGAAATTAACTCAAGAAGTTCTGTTTCCTATTATTTTCTGTTTTACTTTCTTCCTAAATAATTTTATTTTGATTATGTTTGGAATAAGTAGAGCAATTGATATATAAGTAATCGTATTAACATATTATTATAATAATTATAGTACCTATGGGGGAGAATACACGTACATCGCAATGTCAGAATTGGTGCCTTCAAGAATCCAATTAATGACCTCTATAATTGAACCCGGATAAGAAACAATGAACAATACTATTTCGCCAAATCGAAAGACCTCAATTTAAAGAATTAGGGTTTCTAGAAAAAAGTCATAGCTGCACTTTTCCTTACTGCGTCTCTCTGCCTTACAACCTTCATGAGAGAGAAACCACAATTTAGAAAAGAAAATATCAAAATTAACAAAATAGCTATCAAAACCTAATAAGTAGAAGAATAGCAAAACTTGCAAGATTTTTTCTACATATATAGTACAAACCGAGCTTTTTTCTTAAATTTGTTTTCAGCTGCTTAATTATGTCAAACCGTGTTTAATTTGCTTAATTATGTCAAACTGTATTTCATTTGAAAATGTTTTTATTTTCGTATTGGTCTGCTTTCATTTTAATTAAGGCTGAGCATAAAATATGCTCAACTGAAGTGTAATTGCATAGTTAATGATTAATGAGGCAAAAATGGGACAAAAGACTTGTCAAAATCAAGGTTCTGTTGGGCCCAATTACAGACTTAAAAGTAGAATAAAAGACCACTGAGATGTTATGCTTGCTTATATATATATATATATATATATATATTTCAAATCAAAGAAAATAAAGGCATACCAGTACCTCAATATGCTCCTCCTCCTCCACCAGCCATGCTCTTCGCCTCGCCTGCCACCTGAGACACATTTGTTGAATTTCGAAAAATGTCATTGAAAACCAGATTGTATATACAAGCCAAAGGAAAATTAAACCCTAGCAATGTAGCTACCTAATGTTGGTTTGTCTTGAAATGAAGACCAATCACAAATCTGTAAAAAAACAGAGAAATGTGATTAGTGCAATATCTTTGCATAAAGAATTCCACATAAGATTGTAAAGAATCATACGAAATCTTCACTCTTTAATTTCTTCTAATTTTAGTTGTTTGGGATGGAACGGAATCAGGGGGACCGGGGGGAGCCTAGGCATAAACACTAGACCAACTAAGCTATGAGTAGTTTCTCCAGCTAATGTTTGCCCACCCCTATAAATCGACTCTATCTCTCTCCCTGGTTCCCACTCATGGAGTAGAGGGCAATCAGTAATGGTGAGTCGTTGGACCCCATGGGGAACCCATTCATCTGAAGCAGGTTGTAAGTTCGGACACTCACGGAGCCTTAATTCTTTCAAGGAGTTGAGATTACTAAGCCCGACTACATTTTCCAGCAATTCACATAGAGCAATCTCTATCACTTCAATTGAAGGTAAATTCTGAGAATTCAATACAAGAGAAATGCTCGACAAGTACATGACCTTCAAAGTCTTTAGCATAGGGAGGTATAACTTATCAGAGAAGACTTGACCAATATCACCAGTCAGAATCAAGCAATTAAGAGAAGGGAGGATATGAGGTGTTCTTAGCATTCCACAATCATGCACCTCAAGTGTAGATAGAGAGAAACCTAATGGTTTGGGAATAAAGTTAAGTTTATGGCAACTAATAATCCGTAGAGTATGGAGAGAACAAAATTCACCTTTCTTGACACCGGACCAGTTCATCCAATTAGGCATGCAATCAAACGCCAGTGTCTTGAGTGACCTAAAACCGACACTTCTTGAATCGTGAGAACAAAACTCACGCCCAACAACTTTAATGCTTGACATAGAGTAAATTAAGAGATCTCTAAGAGAAGGCAATTGGCCAAGGCTTGGTAGAGATTTGGTGCTCATAAAAGATCCGGAAAGGGTAAATTTGACTAGTTTTGAGAAGGAAGCATCACCTAACCAGCTCGGATAAATAGACCCGGTATAGTTATACGTCACTAACTCTTCGATATTGGCATGTGGCTGGAGAGCCTCAAGCAATTGTTCCCTAAGCTTAGCTTTAACATAAGGGCGTTGGTATGAATGATGACAGTAGCCTTGGTCATACCAATCTAATGTCAACTTATTTAAGTATCTTTTGTTGCACAATTTAGCCTCCTTGGCATCTTTCACCATGGTCACATGCCTCAAACCATCAATACACAATTCCCCTTTGAGATTTACTAAATATTTTAACTCACTTAGTGCAGAATGCCAAGTAACGGGTTTGACAGTAAAAGAAGGAAATCTTTTTAATTTTAATAGTTTCTGAATTCCAGGTGGAATGCACATGCCAGAGTTTACTATGAGGTGCTGCAAATTGACCAAATTGCTAATTCTAATTGGTAATTCCTTGATAGAGCTATCTTGTAGGTCTAATATTTGAAGATTATAGAGACCACAAATTGAATCCGGAAGCTCTTGGATATTTGTGTTGCTTATATTAAGATAACGCAGTTGCTTTAGTTCTCCAATTGAATCATCCAAGGTAACAATAGCACTATAACTGAAATCTAAAGCACGCACATGTTTCAACATTTGAAACAACTCGGGAGGAATAACTGTCATTCTACATTTTAATGGAGAACATCTATAATGGATATGCACTGGACTCACAACTTTTAGTAACCGTGGTGCTCTTAGATGGTTCAAATATTGCAGGTCAATAATATCAGTTTTGTTATTGTAAATAATAGATATGTACTTAGCATTACTTGATACTTCATGTAACTTGTTGGTTTCTATTCTTGAAAAATCCTTACCGGATACTGATTGGGCGAGATCATTGACAAGATCATGCATTGTAAAACATCTCTCTGGTCCCTCACTTAGTTGAAGCATTGACCTTTGCAATAATTCAGTAACATAACCTACACATGTATCTTCTACTGATTTTCTACCCTCAGGATGAACAAGGCCTTGTGACAACCACAAGCTAACTATATCATCCTCGCGAATAACATAATCTTTGGGAAATAAGCTAAGAAAAACAAAACATTGCTTCAAGTGCATAGGTAAGCGATCATAGCTTAGTTTTAGCGCCGGTAAAATACCACTATTTCTCAATTCTAGCTCCCATATCTCACTATCCAATATTTCTCGCCAATTCTCCTCATCATCTTCAAATCGGAGAAGGCTTCCAAGAGCCTTCACAGCCAAAGGCAAGCCTTTACATTTCTCGACAATTTTCCTCCCAATTTCTAGCAAAGCAGGATTCGAATTTGGATCTCGGCATTCAAATGCAAGTTGCTTGAACAAAGACCAACAATATTCAAAAGGTAAATAGGTCAATACATAAGAAGGCATTGTTTGCATATAACGGGCAACTTTCTCAATACAATTAGTCACTATTATTGTACCAAAACCAATACCAATTAATGGGGCTTTCAGAGATTGCCAAAGACTCGGCTTCTCATTCCACACATCATCCAAAACGATCTAGAACCTTTTGCCCTTCACTTCATTCGCTAAATTTCTTTGAAGATCATTTAACACCGTAAAATCACATGCTTTATTGGTGAAAGAAACTATTATATTCCTTGTTATGATCTCAAGAGAAAAATTCTCAGAAACACTAACCCATGCCCTTAATTGGAAATACTCGCAAACCCTTTGATCATTAAACACTAGCTGCGCGAGCGTGGTTTTGCCTATCCCTCCCATCCCAACTAGAGACAGAACAGACAAAGAACCAGCACCATTATAATCACTATCATTTGAAATAATTTTTTTAATAATATTCTCCTTATCTTTATCCCTACCGTGAATGCTAGGCTCATGCACCAACGAAGTACTCTGGGTCAGTGTAACCGTGTCAACATCATACCGTGCATGGCTCTCACCCTCACCCCAACGGAGAACCTCCCATTCAATTATAATCTTATCGAATCTCTCTCTGATTTCTTTAACCCTAGTTGCCAGTTCATTTGGAACCGGAACAATTAATTGAGATGACACCGTGTGATTTACAGCATCTTCATGCTTACGCTTGTGATTATCACCGCCAAGATGGATCCCAGCTCTAATTTTCGCAGATAGCATTTCAAACTCGTACTCATCGACCACATCGTCGGCATCGTAAGCCACATCCTTCAGCTCCTCCAGACGGAGTTTTTCGGCTTCTTCTTTCACCCCCCTTTGTTCCGCGTCCATGGCGATGGCTTGGATCCGCTTCATGGTGCTCTCCAGCTCTTTCATCTCTTTCAGATCTTTGATAGCAGCATCGGATGAGGATGGAAGGATTGATGAAGGGATCAAGGACGAGAGCTTGTGCGACGCCCATCTGAGCATGTTTGATGCGAATCCCCCGCTCTTGTTGTTGTTTCTCATTTCTCCTACTAGTCTACTTGATTCTCCTCTCTCTGTTTTGGTGTTCTAATTGTTTTTCTTTTTAGATCTTTTGGTGTTTTAATTGAGTGGTTGGCTTTGTAAGTTTGATTATGACAGTGACCAATGAACTAAAATCAAGAAGGATTGGGGAGAAAAGCAGAAAATACAAGGATAGTGGAGGAAAAGAGAGGCAGATAAATCAGGATCGAGTAGCTTGACATATATATTTCCAATTTACATGCTCATTTTTCAATTTGAAGTAGTTGTCATATATATTTCCAATTTACATGCTCATTTTTCAATTTAAAGTAGTAATATATATTTCCAATTTACATGCTCATTTTTTTTCAATTGGACATACAGTGTATAATAACAATATAGCAATATGTGACTTGAATCAAGTTCTAGTTTTTTAATTTATTTATGAATTTTGGGAATAAAATCTATTTCTTCCCAAGGTCTACTATTGTTTTTTTTTTTTTTTTTTGACAGTCAAAGGTTTACTATTGTTCATGCATAATTCACAGGTCACAGTTAGGATATTTTGCAGATTGTATCCAATACTTTTTTATATGAACTAGCACCCTTTGTAACAATAGAAAAGAATTAACAAAGAAAATATGGATAATATTCGACCTCTCCTCAACTTTATCCTCTATTTTAGATAAGAATTAAAACAACAAAACAGAAAGAAAATTAGATTACAGTAAAGCTATCTAAAGCTCCTTCTCTTACACTATGTTAGATGAATTTCACTGAGATGAAATCCATAAGCTCAATTTACCAAGAATGCGATTTTTTCATAGTTGGAGAATAAAAAAGTATTTCAATCTACCAAAAAATGATCTCAATTAACCAACAGAAACAAATTACAAACCTAAAAAAACAAAATAAAACTACAAAAAATATGATTCTTCATAAGTACTTACTAATAAATGAAATAAATAATCAAGTTGCAACAAATTTCAACCACTTCTAGTTCCAATCATGTTTCAACAAATTCTATTTTCCCTTTGTAAGCTTCAATTATTTCCGGAATCTCCTCCAAATACTTATCAACATATTTCTCTCTGAAATCCTCGTCAGAAATCATTAAATAAGTAGGAAACAATATTCTTTGACCTGATAAGTCCTTCGAATCCAGTAATTCCACAACAGAGCATCTCGGTATTATTCTCTTTTCAAGGCTGAGACACAACAATCTAGGCCAAGTATGAATGTATGCTGGATCTAATTTCAACTCCTCAAGGAAAAATTTGAGCATTTTTCTGATTTTAGACTCAGAACTCAGCATGCAATAAGGGTATTTAGAAAAGGCTAAGAGGGTTTGTTTATCAGACAAACCGTAGTTTCTGTACAGCTCTAGCTTTCTCTCCCAAGTGGTGCCTGAAAGACCAGACATGGCATTCATTCCTACGATAAAGACTGTAGTTTTGGGATCCATGCCTAATTCTTTGAGCTTTACTACAGTCTCGGTTATCTTATCAGGTTCTTTAGTCATAATTCGAGGGTATTTGGTGAATATCTGGACAATCTTCTCATTCGGGACTCCATGCTGTTGTAAAGTAGTCAGATTCATACTGACTGCTTTATCAAAGTTCACTTGGAGAAGACGGGACGAACGCCTGACAGCCGTCCTCGCGTGCTCTTTCGAACCGAGCAGTGAATGCAGAAAGTTAAGATTCGGTACAATTCGATTGTTGAGGCTGACCGAAAGAAGCGTGGGGTTGCCGCAGATGAGAATGATGAGCTCGGACTGAGAGAAGCCGAAGGAGAGGAGGTAGTCGAGCTTGGCCTTGATGATTCTGTCCGGATCCGCGGTGAGAAGATTGCTGCAGATCCGAGTCATGCGGGAAATGTCGGAGTCGGAGAAGCCGTAGCTGTGGAACAAAGCGATGTTGTTGACATTGGAGCTTCTGCGAGGGTTTAATGGAGGTAGAGGGGAGGTGATGGTGATGGTGAGAGGAGAGAGGCTGGAGAAGGGGAGGAATTGGGGTTTGAGAGGTTTGGAAGTTGGTGTTTGGGGATGGAGAAATGGAGGTTTAGTGAAGGTGGCGAGGGGTTTAGGATGGAGAAGTGCGAGCATGGCTGCGTCGTTTTTTTCGTTGGATTAGGGAGACGATGATGAAGGAAATCTAGCGTACTACACAAAATCGGGATTTGAATTCCCGGATTTTTTGACCTAAACCTTAGATTTCGAATACTATAATACAGACAGGGTAGTGAGTGAGACTGAGACCAATGAGTATTAGAACATTATATTTACATGCATCAGATTAAACGAGTATAACACAAAATATACTAAATAAAACAATGTTAATAATTTCCATATTATTTTAAAGAACATATGAGGCTTCACCTAACAACAAACATCCATAACAAAAAAAGAAAAAAATCAACCCTAAATTCTTCAACATTCTTCAAATTCGGTCATAACAGGCCTCATTCATTCCTCAGTTTTCCTTTCACATTCATCAACATTCATCCTCATTCCTTCCTTAATTTAAATCCATTAAACTTTATCTTGCCCTCAAAAGCTTTAACGACTTTCGGTACTTGTTTCTCATACGCATTAACAAACCTCTCTTCGAAATCCCTATTAGCCATCATCAAAAGGTGCCACAACCCAGGTCTTTTATCCAAAATTCCCTCTAAAACAAGCAGATTAATAACCGAAAAACGAGGAATAATCCTCTTTTCAAGGCTCAAACCGAAAATTTCAGGCCGCTGCAACGTAAACGGCGGATCAATCTTCACCTTCTCCTCGAAAAATCTCAAAATCTTCGTGATTTTATCGTCCGATCTAGCCATGAATAACGGCTGCTTTAAAAAGGCAGAGAGAATTTCTTCCTCTGAGCATCCGAAGCTCTGAAACAGAATGATTCTTCTCTCCCAAGTCGGCTGAGAGACGCCTAAAATCGCACGGAGCCCATAAATGAAGTTTGAATTTGAAGGATCAATACCAATTTCTTTTAACTGTCTGACGGATTCTATCACAGCGTCATTTTTCATTGTCATTCCTCTCGGCCAGAAGGCCGCCATTCGAGCGACCTGACAATTCGGGACGCCATATTCTTTCAAAGTGTTTAAATTTGGGAGAACAGTCGTTTGAAGATCAGACCTTAACAATACTGGCGCACCAAGAACAGCCTTTCTCACATGCTCTTTCGAACCGAGGGATTCTTCCAACAGCTTCAGATTGGCTGCTGCTCGATCCAACAGGAAGTAATTTGATTTTAATATCTGCGCGCGCTCAGTGGAGGAGAAGCCGAAGGCGAGGAGGTTACTGAGAGCCGTCTTGAGGGTTTCATCTGGATTATCAGTAAGGATTCCGGCGTTCTTGCTGGAGAAGCTCTTGAGCTGCGCCTCAGTGAAGCTGTATTGCTGGAGGAGAGTGAGGTTGGACTCGGGCGCGGCGGAGGAGAAGTAGTGGTGGGTGCCAGCGCCGGCGGATTGGAATATCCGCCGAGTTCGCCGGAGAATGTAAAGCATTGAGATTGCCGGAGATGGAAGAGCTGTGTGTGTATATCGAAGTTTTGAATGAAATGGTCTGATTTCAGATCTAAGGATGGATTGAAATTCCGGTTTTTATAAAATGCAGAATTTAATATGGGCCTCTCACTTTCTTATTTCTTTAGGAATTTAGATTTAGGCCCAATAGTATTTTTTACTTTGTATTTTTTTGTATGTACATAGTTTTTCTTTCTTTTTTTTTTTTCTTTTTTTTTTTTTTTTTTTTTGAATGCAAACTTGAGAGTTTTTCTTAGGTTATGAATAAAATTATATATATATATAATAAATTTGGATGGGGGATAAAAACCCTCTCCAAATTTCCTCAAAAAAAAAATTCAGAATTTAAAAAATACTAATTTTTGTTAATTGCGCCAAAATCCGAGATTTCAAATCCTGATTTACATTTTAGCTTTTATTTAATTTATTGGGCCATTTCAGGCCCAATTTAAATCCCTCTCATATGATAACAAGCCTTTTTTTTGATAGCTGACAGACGGCTTTCCTCTCCTCTCTCTCTAAACCCTCACTCAAACTCAACTAACAATGCTCCGCCTTCTGAAGCAGAGCTCTCTCCTTCGCCGGATCCCCAGCCCAATCTCCACAGTATCCGCCTCCAATCCCACATCCCCTTCCTTGGCTTCTCACTTCGCCTCCGCCGCCCGTAAAAAGGACGCCTTCGCTGCCTGCGGAGCGCTCAAACGGTTGACCTCCAGTAAAGGGAAAACCGCGGGCCGGAATTCATCCGGACGGATCACATCATTTCACCGCGGAGGCGGAGCCAAGCGGCTTCAGCGGAAAATCGATCTGAAACGAAGGACTGCGTCCACTGGGGTCGTTGAGCGGATTGAGTATGATCCAAATCGTTCGTCGAGGATTGCTCTGGTGAGATGGACGGAGGGTGTGAAGCTCCTCCGCCGCCAGAGGGATGGTGTGGTGAGAGGAGATGCGGCTCCGCCGCCGCCTGAGATTGCCGGATCTACCAAGGCCGTTAGTGAATCGATCTTTTCCTTCTCTTCCCTGCCTGGGAAAGTGAATCAAGCAAAACTACCTGGCCTTCAAGGTAAGAATTCTCTCACACAGTATGTATCCGTCGGTCTTCCTGAATCAAACAAAACTACCAATGAGAAGGCACCACCTGTCTCATTCAATAGCACTCTGGATCTACCATGGATCGCTGTAGCTGGCGCCAAACCCGCCTTCTTCGCTCTGAAACTGAGAGAAAACAACAAGGAAACCAAAGAAAATACATTTTCACTCTCCGAAATCCAAAGGTGGAAAAACCCTAAACCCAAGCGTAAAGGCGCCATTTCTTGGCATTGTGACTTTAACAAAGAACCCACAGGCCTTCTTGTCGCTTCAGGGGAAGAAAAATCTACCACTAATATTATCCCAAGCCAAGTGGCTGCCAATGCTCTGTCCAAACCCCAACCTTCAAACCCTAATAACCTTTCTAAAACCTTCCAGAAACCTCTAATTCCCGTAGAATCCTACCAACCCAACCTCGCCCCAGTTTCCTACATTCTAGCCAGCAACCAGTGCTCGGTCGGCAGCACAGTAATGAACTGCGACTTCTCCAAACCTTCCAAAACCCTCTCGACCCCCAAACCCTTCGCAAACTACCGCTTCCAAGACTCTCCTCAAACTAC
Source organism: Juncus inflexus (assembly GCA_024447665.1). Classification (NCBI taxonomy): domain Eukaryota; kingdom Viridiplantae; phylum Streptophyta; class Magnoliopsida; order Poales; family Juncaceae; genus Juncus; species Juncus inflexus. The sequence continues at coordinate 2,707,731 of JAJHPC010000005.1, forward strand.
CCCAACCCATCCTCCTTCCTACAACTACGACCTCCTCGACCTCAACTCCACCGTAGGAAACTGCATAAAACTGTCGGACATCCGCATGGGAACCTGGATCCACGACATCGAAATCCACCCCGGCCAAGGCGCGAAACTCGCGCGCGGGGCCGGAAGCTTCGCGAAAATCATCAAAGAACCGACTTCCCAGCACTGCCTCATCCGGCTCCCGTCCGGCGTCGAGAAGTTAATCGACGCCAGGTGTCGGGCCACGATTGGAATAGGATCCAATGTTAGTCACAGAGCAAAAAAGTTGACAAAAGCGGGGCATAAGAGGTGGCTTGGAAGGAGGCCGGTGGTGAGAGGCGTGGCGATGAATCCGGTGGATCATCCGCACGGAGGAGGGGAGGGACGGACGAAAGGGGGACGGCCGTCGGTCTCGCCGTGGGGGAAACCGACGAAAGCGGGGTTTAAGAGTGCCTCAGTTAAGAAGGTTAAGATGATGGTTAAGTAGAGAGAGTGGGAGAAGGTTGTTTTGGTTTTTTGAAGTAAAGAAAGAGAATGTTTCGTTTTGTTATTTTTTTAATTGTTTTATCAGAGGAAACTTACTTATGTCTGGTTGTTTGTTTAGGAAATAAGGGATGGTTTTTTTGGTTTAAGTAAGAAATTTTTTTGGGGGTTTAGTTTGTTGGATTCTTTGATCTCTTTTTGTTGAGAGTTTAGGGTTTGGCAAGGGATTTGTTGGCCTTGAATGATAATTAGACTGGCTTTTATATGCTGTCATAATCAATTTGATAGTGTTGTGTTTCATGAGTATATATGCTCTTGTTGATTTTGTTGTGTTTTATATGTGCAATTATTTCCTGAAAATGTATCTTTTTTTTTTCTTTTTTTTTTTTTTTTTGTGTAATTGTAGTGTGATCTTGTGATAAAGCTACAGCTAAAAGTAAAACATAAAAGTTAGGGGGTTGAATTTGAACTTAAACGATAAAAGTTAAAATTAGGGACTAGGTACTCTCTAAAAATTTCATATCACAATCTTCTGGTTGAACGTTGTGTTAGATTGAGGCCAGATATATGGCTATTTAAATCCTGAATTTGTCATTACAAAATCTAAAATATCATATTTTTCATTATAAAAACTTAATATATCACGTTTCCCATTTCAAAATAAAAATTCTAATGATGTTTCGAACTGTTGCAAATTTCATCCTCCTGCCATATATGTCAGCCTTATTTGCATAATTGTATGAAAACATCGCACTTTGGATGACCAGCGAATAAAAAATGGAGTCCGTGCTGAAGATTTTATGAGTCATGTTCAACTAATTTTGGACATAAATTGTTTTCATGTCAAACCTCCAAGTCTATTTGGGCGAGATAAGAGGTTAGATGTGGTGACATTTTTGAATCCACTGTCATATTGCAACATTATTGGTTTCCTCCAACATTCAATCGAATAGTTCTAGCCACTGAAAATACATGAGCAAGATGTTATGTATTGTTCACTTTTATTAATTGTATTCAATATTTTCAAATTGTCAATACTGCTATTTAAATAAGAGAAACATCACATAAAATATGTGATTGATCATGCTTTTTTTCTTTCTTTCTCATAGCTAGTATTTTATCTTAGCACGAATTGTGTTGCTAACGTACAAGTGGTCTGAGTTTTCATAATGATTGCAATAATTTTAATAAAAAATGAAGATATGCCCATAATAGATCAAAGAAATATTTTAATTTAATAAAATGATATAGGTACCTAGCGCATGATAGCTCTATTACAGATGCGAATATTGATATGATTTGGATAATAACTAATTCGCATATGAATATTATTAAAATGGATACTTAACACATTACAAAAATATTTATTATATACTTCACAGATATCACTAAAACAACACACTATATATCGGATATCTGCTAAATGATATATTTGCACTCCATAACAACATCACCACTCAATATTTGTATACAAAAACATCTTCCAAGTTCCTACTAGAGAATTGTTGCATAGTTTTCAGTTTTGCGAGATAGTTCGTTGGATAGCATTCTCTCTTCTGTTCTGTGCCCTTATCGGGTCTCCATGCCCAAACCCGCATCAGGCAATGATAAAAATAAATCCGGCCCGTTTAGGCCCCTGGGCCTTTAGCTTATATAATCAAGGCGTAATAAGGAAAATAAATCTAGTGTATCATTTCGCGTCAACATTTTCTCAAATAAGACCCCGTATATATTCAAATTACACAAACAACCTCCCCATTTCCATCTCACGTCAAACGTTTATCAAATAAGACCCTGCAAATATTTCAATTACACAAACAACCTCCCCTTTCCAAAATTCCCGTCAAAAATGTCTCAAATCAGCCCCTGTAAATATTCAAATCACACACACACCCTCCTCCTTTCTCATTTCCCGTCAAAAATGTCTCAAATCAGCCCCTGCAAATATTCAAATCACACAAACACTCTCCTCCTTTCTCATTTCCCGTCAAAATCTCAAATCAGCCCCTGCAAATATTCAAATCACACAAACACCCTCCTCCTTTCTCATTTCCCGTTAAAAATGTCTCAAAAAATCAAACCCCTGCAAATATTCAAATCACACAAACACCCTCCTCCTTTCTCATTTCCCGTCAAAAATGTCTCAAAAAATCAAACCCCTGCAAATATTCAAATTTCACAAACACCCTGCTCCTTTTTCATTTCCAAACTTAGCCCCTCGCTTCTCAACTCTCAAACTAGTCCACCGCGTGCAAAGAAGAATGTCTTATTATTCAAACAATTCTTAGCTTTCATTTCATTTCCCTCTGCCTCAATTGGAAGATTTTACTTCACTAATCCAGATCGCAGGCAGTAATGGAGATCTTAGGCAAGCTCAAGAACTTGGACGCGTATCCGAAAGTTAACGAGGATTTCTACAACCGGTCCCTCTCCGGCGGGCTAATCACCATTTTCTCTGCCGTTGCGATTCTCTTCTTGTTCCTCTCTGAGATCAGTGAGTTTTGTTTTATGGTGTTGCTGAGTGGATCTGATTGAGTTGGTTTTCGGTTGAATGGGTTGGATTTTAGCTGAAGTTTGTTGGGTTTTAGTGCGAATTTGAGGTCTATCTGTGTTCTGATTTTACATTTAGGTTTTGGCTGTATGAAAATCTTGTTTTACCTAAGTAATTTAGTTGAATTTCACTCCTGATTCAAAATCTACTACTTAAATAGATCAATTTATAAATTTTACATTTTTGTACCTTTTTTTACTGAATTTGGATAATTGATTTTTCTACTATTTTTTTCCCTTTGCAGGATTATATGTGTATTCTTCAAAAGAGACAAAATTGACAGTGGATACTTCAAGAGGCGAGAGACTAAGAATTAATGTAAGTATTCTCTTTTATTCCTGATCAAATCACATTAATTTAATCATCCATCAAATTCCTTAAATTTAATACAAATATTTCTAAATGTATTTATTTATTTATGCAGTTTGATGTGACATTTCCACACATAGCTTGTTCTTTACTTGCGGTTGATACAATGGATGTTAGTGGCGAGCAACATTATGACATCGTATGAATCAGCAGATCTAAAACCCTAATTTACTAAAATTTAATCAATTTTTATTAATATTTCATATATATAATCTAATTATTATTTTTTTTCTTTGCAGAGACATGACATAATAAAGAAAAGGATAGCTGACAATGGAAACGTAATTGACTCTAGAAAAGAAGGTGTTGGTGGACCAAAGGTATTAATCAAGTAATTAATAATTAAATAAATGGAGAAAAATATAATTTGATGACAATTTAATTTCATTTTTGTATTATTTCTTTAGATTGAGAGGCCTCTACAGAAACACGGTGGAAGGCTTGAACACAATGAGAATTACTGCGGTTCTTGTTATGGTGCTGAAGCAGTACGTTAATTATTTTATTAAAGTACATTAAGCTATAATTATTATTTTATATAACAAAGTCTTACTCATGATTTTTAATTTAATTTTTTTGTGAATTTTTTAGTCAGATGATCAGTGTTGTAATTCCTGTGAAGAAGTGCGTGAAGCGTATAAGATAAAAGGGTGGGGCCTCACAAACCCTGATACGATTGACCAGGTTTAATTAATTAAATCATTTATTTATCATACTTTTTTAAGGGGGAATTTCATATTTTTTACCTTTCTAGAACTTCAAAATTTCTTCTTTAGTATTGACACTCCTAAAAATGAACATTTCAAATTTACCCTTCCAAAACTCAAAATATATTATATTTATTCCTCTGAAAAAATTACTAATATCAAATTTACCCTTCCAAATTCCGAAGAATAAAAAGCATATTACCCTTCCAAATCTTTTTATAGACAAAAATACCCTTTCGCTAATCAGCCAGGTTTAATATAATACATTTATTATACTAAATATATATATTAATTTTTAATTAACTATAAAAACAGTGCAAAAGAGAAGGATATGCGCAAAGAATAAAAGACGAGCGAGGCGAGGGATGCAATATACACGGATTTGTAGATGTGAATAAAGTTGCTGGAAATTTCCATTTTGCCCCTGGAAAAGGCCTGCCTCAATTCAGCTTCCTTCAAGATATTTTCAACTTTCAAACTGAGACTTATAATGTAAGAGAGTTTTACGAATTTTTATAATTTTATTCTCTTTTTATGCATATTTTTTTGAAAATATTTAAGGGAAGCTTGCAAAAAATCTTCTGTATTATGCGGAAATTGCGAAAAGTAAGTAGAGTATAAAAACTAACAGTACGGAGTTTTTGCAATTTAGGGGCTTTATTGCAATTTCAGCATAATGCAGGGTCTAGTTTGCGAATTTTATCAAATATTTAATTTTGATTTGTTGAACTAATTTTTTGTTGTTTTTGTTAAAATAATAGATAAGTCACAAGATAAATAAGATATCGTTTGGGAAAGAGTTTCCAGGTGTTATAAATCCACTTGACGGGTAAGGATAAAAAAATAAAATAAATTTGCATAATTTAATGGAAAATTTTGATTAATTTTTTTATCTAATTTTTTTTAATGTTTATTTGGTTCAGTGTAGAATGGATCAACAAGGGAGAATCTGGCATTTATCAGTATTTCATTAAAGTGAGTTTTTACGTTTAATCCATATTTTTTTTGTATGTTAAAGTGTAATTCATATTTTAGCCGTTTGTAATTTATTTGTTTAGGTTGTTCCTACAATCTATACTGATATCACAGGACGTAAAATCAGCTCAAATCAGGTATAAACTATATTTTTATTTTATTATATACTCAATTAGCCATTATATAATTTTTATATAGTTTCAAATGGATTAGTTGATTTAACAAAGTGATTAATTATGATTATTTTAAATATTTTTCTTGTATAGTTTTCAGTAACAGAGCACTTTAGAGAATCAATTGGATATCCAAAACCCTCTCCTGGAGTTTATTTCTTTTATGAATTTTCTCCAATCAAGGTAAAAATATAATTTCTTAATTTTTTTGCTGTCTGCAATTTTTTATATTGGAAAATAAATATATGTAAATTAAATTTGTCATTTTCCATTTCAGGTGGATTTAACAGAACAGAATACATCATTGCTTCATTTCTTGACAAATCTTTGCGCAATAATAGGAGGTTTAGCAAAATACATATTTATTTATTCGACTTGCTTCTTTTTGTTCTTTTTTTTAAAGAAATAGAAATAATTTCTTTTTTCAGGTATTTTTACGGTTGCCGGAATTCTTGACTCGTTTTGGTATCACGGTCGTAAAGCAATTAAAAAGAAGATGGAAATTGGAAAGTTCGGATAAATCAATTTTCATTTGTATGTTTTCATGCCATTAAAATTATTAGTTATGGAATGACGATCATGAGAATATTTTTTGAGTTTATAGATTCAAATCTGTTGTATTGAACTATTTTTGTATGAGCTTTAATTTCGCGCCATTTCTGATAAGAATTTTTGTTATTTATACTAATATTTGGAAATCTTTTATGAGATTTCTGAATTAAAACTTCTGATTCTCAATCTACAAATTCATTTCTCTACACAAGATGGGATTCAGCAATTGAACCATACCAAACTGAAATATATCTCTTATTTCTCACTGAATTATCAAACCAAAACTGAACTACCACATACAAGAAATGTACATCACAAATATACACATTTTATTCCTTCATTTTTCTAAACTCCCAGCTCCGCGTTGAAATCCAAACTAAAACTCCACAACACATTCTCAATCCAACGCAAATTATCTACCGATTAATTACTCAATCATCCTGAATCCGTTCAATCGTCTCATTGGTTTCAACATTATTTTTTTCAATCGTCTGATTCGTCTCAACAATATCTTTATTTGTGATAATTCGGCCGACTTTAACATAACGTTCTCTGAATTTTTCCTCCCAATCGCTCAACACCTCAATCTCATCCGCCCCCAAATCCTCCAACTTATCATTAAAATCGTTCGGATCGAACGACATTAACGCAAGAGCTCTGCTTATTTCTCTCCCCGCAAAAAACGAATACTGCCCCCCCGGCCCGTAAAACAACCTAATTAAGAAAAATCACATTTTGACTCAGATTAATTAATTGATTGATTAGCAATTTTACAATACAATGATCATGTTTGTTTAAGCGTTAATTAACTAAATTAATCTGATTATTTAGGTATAATAAGACATTACCAGCCACGTGAAACGTTGTAAACATCTCCTTTAATGGAGATCAAAAGAGGTTGATTCCTATCAGATCCATTGTACTTTCTCAGCTCCTCCATCGTCATCTCCCCCATCTGAACAGGCTCCGCAAACAGCGCCGGCGGCGGAGACACCGGTTTTTCCGCCTCCGCCGGAGCCGGAGGAGACGCGGCGGCGGGTTTAGATTCGGCGGCGGAGTCGGAGTCGGAGTCGGGTTGAACGAAGAAGGAGGAGACGAGGAAGTAGACGCCGATCATGAGGGCTAGAATGGTGAAGAAGGCGGATGGAGAGAGGCCGGTGTATGAATCAATGGCGTTGGCGAGCTCAGTGTAGATTCCCATGGTTGATTGGCTTCGGATTGAGGTTTGGGTTTTGATGGAGGGAAGGGAAGAAAGAAGAGGCGGATTTGGTTTGGTAAAAGGTGAGAAGTAATTGACTTGATTTGATGAGAGGGAAAGGAAGGAAGAAGGGTTGGCCAGTTAGTTAATAATTAATAAGGGAAATTCTTCAAAAACCCCCTAACTTTTCTGCTATTTATCAAAAACCCCCTAACTTTTCAATATTCTTCAAAAACCCCCTATAAAGTGAATTCAATTTTTTTTTTGGCCCCTATGGTGTTAATCTCAACTTTTCCATCCAATTTTGATTTGTAAAAGACTAAAATACCCCTCATCTATTTATTTTCATATTTTATTATATTCAATAAAATAATAAATAAATATATTATTTTTTAATATAATATTTTACGATGTTAATTTTACGATATTTTATGATATGTTAGTTTTTATTTTATGGTGTTATATTACAATTTTTTTATTATCCTATATTTAAATTATAATTTTATATTTCGTAAAATATTATTTTCGTCATTACTATTTATTGTGATTTTGTCTATATTGTAGTCATTAATTTAAATTTAGTGTAAACTATAATTTTTTTATTTAATGCAATAAAATAGACATGAAAATAAATATATGAGGGGTATTTTAGTCTTTTACAAATCAAAATTGGATGGAAAAGTTGAATTTAACACCATATGGGGCTAAAAAAAATTGAATTCACTTTATAGGGAGTTTTTGAAGAACATTGAAAAGTTATGGAGTTTTTGATAAATAGCAGAAAAGTTAGGGGGTTTTTGAAGAATTTCTCTAATAATAAACTTCAGAACCCCAATTCTTCAAAATTAACATTGCCAGGATGTAACCAGTAAAGAATGGAAAACTATAACTTGCCCCTTTCATTTCCCGAAAAAAAACTTGGCATATATCATTATTGAATTTTATAAAATCATAATTTTTGATCCTATAATATCATGATTTTTATATTTATATTTTTTATAATGTCATGATAATTTATATAGCATTTTGTGAAAAAATAAGGAGGTATCATAAATGCCCTCATAAGGATTTATGGAGAGGATCTCGAGACGGGAGCAAAACTCAGGAAAGGAATTTCAGATTTAACAAAAACTGGAAACAAGAAATTTATCATACAGAAAAAGAAGCATGGTTTGTTTACTCATCGATACCCAATTAATTAAATTAGCATCAAATATCAAGTGACATTGGCACATAGATCACGAACTAATATCCAACTTACTAAAAAAAAGCAACAAAAAAAACATTTCTTTTCTTTTTTGACAACTAAAATTAAACAAGAGCATTGCGTTGGTCAACTGTACACTTCTCGGCATCAATAATCCCCTCCACCAACCTCACCGCCTTATCTAACTTCCCCTCTTCGTTTACCACCACGTAGTCAAAGCACTTCACGCGCTTAAGCTCCTCTTTCGCCGTCGCGATTCTGACTAAGAGCATGTCACTAGTTTCAGTCTTTCGCTCGATCAATCGCTTCACTAGCGCCGCTTCGCTTTCCGCCGCTAGGAAGATGAAGACTGCGGATTTTCCGAAAATGGATTTTAGGGTTTCGGCGCCTTGGATGTCTACGCGCAGTACGATGTCGTAACCTTTCGCCATGTGTTCACGTATCTATGAAGAAAAAAAAATATATAAATAAATAAATGTTATTTTTTGTATGAAGGGTTTATTATTATTAATATTTTCAAAAGTAATCGGAGAGAAGTATAGAAAAAGCGAAATTTGCTCAAAAGCCCCTAAAATATTATACAATTTTAGATAATCTAGGAGGTTTTTGCAATTTAGGCATAATTCGAGGTGTTTTTTTGCAATTTCTCTATAAATAAATAAAAAACTACTGTTTAGGAATGCCCTTGTAGTCTCCATAAACAAGAGTGTATTCAATTAATTCGTGCTTTCAAATCATATTTTGGAAAGTAATTGAAAAGAACTATAAACAAAGGGAAATTCGCAAAAAAGCCCATAAGTTATGCTGAAAATGCAAAAAGGCCCCTACATTATTGGAAATTGTAAAAAAGCCCCTTCAGTCTATCTTATTAACAATATTTACAATCTATAAATTTTTAAAGAATAGGGAAGCTTTTTTTTCTATTTCAACCATCGAGGGGCTTTTTTACAAGAGAAATGAGAAATCACGACGGGGGCATTGTAGCGACCTTGTAGCAAAGGATTGAAATTATATACTGTTTTTTCGCATTTCTATATACGTTATATCGTGTTTTCATTTTTTAAAATATATACTATTTACCGAATGAATTTTTATATATTGTTTATTTTCAGTATATATGTTTTTATATACTGTTTTTATTTTTTTAAATATATACTATTTTACCGAATGAATTTTTTATATACTGTTTGTTTTCAGTTTATATGTTTTTTTTTTAGTTTTTATATACCGTAGCACAGTATCAGCTCCCTTTTTACAATATACGCATAATACAAGGACTCTTTTGCAAATTTTCCATCAACAAACCTGTTGTTTAGGGATGCCTTTGTAGTCTCCGTACACAAGAGCGTACTCGATTAACTCGTTTCTTTCAATCATTGAGAGAAATTCTTCTTTGGATACGAAATAATAATCTTTTCCTTCGATTTCTCCCGGCCTTTTCGCGCGGCTCGTCGCCGTTACTACGAAGTGGATTCCTTCTCTCACTTCTCGTAACCTCTAATATAAAAAAGGAAAAAATATATTAAAAAAATGCAATTTTATGGGGTGATTTAATATTTACCCCATCAATGAGTTCCTTGTCTCACTTCTTGTAACCTTTTATCAGAAAAGAAGAAAAAAAATGTAATTTTTAGGGGGTAATTTAATACATTTACCCTACCAAAAATGAAAATATCATATTTAGCCTTTTAAAAATGTAAAATGTGGGGATGGCATGTTAGCGAAGAGAAAGGTATTTCGTCCTAGAATTTTTGCAAAATTAAACATGATTAAGATGAACTAACGGCAAGTAAACAGTTTGGATATTTTTGATATTTTATAACTTCTGAAAGCATAAATATGATATTTTTATTTTTAGAGGGGTAAATATGGTATTTTGAGTTCTTGAAAGGATAGATATGAAATCTCCCTATTTTTATTGAACAATTATTTTTCAAATAAAGAAAAAAAATCCAATAAATAAGAAAAGGAGTTGAAGTAGTAAAAAGAAAACCAAATTGTGAGAGAGAGAGAGAGAGAGAGAAACCTTAATGACAGCATCTTTACCAACACCGCTTGGTCCGCTGATCACAATGATTAGTGGCTGAGCTGGCGGAATTAAAGGCTCTGAACTGAATTTCGTATTGAGTACCGATTCAAGCCCTCTGTAGAGTTTATCCTAAAAAAATGAGAAGGATATTAAAATGCAATAAATAATAATAAGGAATATGAATCATATAAATATGATGACCCACGTTTAATCATGGAAATAATAAAAAATATTTATTTGAATTAATACAGGAAAAAAATAGCATAGAAGTCGTTGAATTTTGCTATTGTAATACTTTTTAATCGCGCAAAATAAGTGAATAAAAAGAAAGTAGGGTTGTTTAAGAGCAACTAAGAAAGAAAAATCCATTAGTTAGCAAAAAAAAAATTAGAAATTCAAATTAAAAAAAAAAGAGAGACTGTGGAAAATATATAGCCTTTTCTTGAAGGAATCGCAATCCAATGCAACAAGCAAGAAATAACTTGAATGGAGAGAAAGAACATAATGAGAATAAATTCCCCCAATTGAATTTCTACATTCTTTAATAAAATCTCACTTCACTCAAAAGTGCGCAATTACAACTAAACCCTGAATCTTCACTCTTCATGCCTCAAACAAAACCAAAAATCACAACAGCATGCAATAAAATGCAGAACAATCAACCCGACGAACCTTATCAGATGTATTAAGAGGGAGTGCCACGTGGTTCTGCGCGCGCCTGGGCTCGTCGGCCGGAGGAGACGAAGACGAGGCGGCGGCGGTGGAGGAGGAGGAGGAGGAGGAGGCCATGTGGAAGCGGGTTCTGGAAACTTCCAGGCGGGTCGGCACGGAGTGGTTTGTGATGGGTGATGGAAATGGACGGCGGAGATGCGGCGTCCGGACGGAGAAGAGCCTGCGAAGGTGAAGCATGGAAACTGAGCTGAGCTGAGCTTGAGACTTGAGAGTATTTCGAGAGGAGATGAAAGAAAGAGGGAGAAAGATTGGGGTTTAGGCACGCGAGAGAATTAGTCATTGTAGTTCCTGGATAAAGAGAAAAACGGCATTGTATTTCCTGGATAAAGGAAAACCTGTCATTGTATTTCCCGGATAAAGATTATCATTGTCTTTCCAGAATCAATATAATAATAATAATAATAATAATAATAATAATAATAATAATAATTATTATTATTATTATTATTATTATTATTATTATTTAAAATGTTGTCTTGTCACTATTAATGTGTCTTTCTGATATTGATATGATTAATATTTAATATAGTAATATGATGTTTATGACAATGCTAAATATTAATATTGCAAATTTTTTTATTATTGAATCATTGACAATCGTGTTACTTCCATGGAATCATATTTGCATCATTTTCTTCTCAAACAAGCTAAAGAGAGTAGGAATTACAGGGACTACAACCATTATCTCCTAACATCGAAATTTAAAAAAAGTACCAGATTGATAAATACACATCAAATCATAATATTATTTTCTGACTTCACACAAGAAAATAATCATTAGCATGTGCACCTACTACAACAATTACACCAAAAAAATCTAAAAAAATACAAAAATTAAATAAATAACCATCATACCAAATGAAGAAAAATAGACGCAAACAATCTACAAATCCTAACTACAAAAATAACCAACAAAAAACTATTAGAAAAACACCACATTTACACTTCCAAAATCAAACCAAACCAACTATTACCAAACTAACTAAAACAACTAAACCAAAATCTCTTCAAGATCTTCAAAAACCGTCCTAATCTCCGGCCGTTCAGCCGCCGTCTTCACGCACCTCATAGCCACGCCAAGCATCCGCTCCAACTTCTCATCCATCTCTCCTCCGCCCGCACGCTTATCGAAGCACTCTGACACGCAATTCTCCGAAACCAACAGTCTCACCCAGTCGATCAAGTCGACCACACCGTTGGCCGCGGAGACGATCTCGCACGCGATCCTGCCTGTTATTAGTTCTAGCAGGATGACGCCGAATGCGTACACATCGGATTTTAGCGAGGGACAGGGCTTGCTCGTGCTGTTGAATTCGGGCGGAGAATAGCCTAGCGCACTTGAATTTAATACCTAAATTAAATTTAAATTAAATCCAGTAGTGAGATTATGTCAAATAAATTATAGGTATATTTTTTTATTTATTTTTATTTATTTTTGTCTGTTGATTTGGATTTTATGTCTACGTTACTATTAATTATTATTAAAATTAAATGGAGAAATTTGCAAAAAAAAAGTCCCTAGATTATGCAAAAATTGCAAAAAAAAACCCTGCATTATCGCAAGTTCCAAAAAAAAACTGCATTATTGTCAAATATGCAAAAAAAAAACAAAAAAAAAAATACTCTAGTCACTTATAAATAATGTAGGGCCTCTTTTGCAAATTTTCCAATAAAATATAAATTTCCACAAACAAAAATTGCAAAAAAAAAACCTGCATTCTTGAAAATTACAAAAAAAGACCTGCATCATTGCCAAAATTGCAACAACAAAAAAAAAAAACCCACCGTTACTTGTCCCACTCTAGTCACTTAAAACCAACATAGCGTCTTTTTTCACAAACTTTCCAACTAAACACAAATTTTCCTTCACAAAGAACACTTTTATACCTGGTCGGCCATGCCGGCCGGAGTCATGAGGCGGTGCAAGCTGTAGTCCGTAACGAGAGCCCTGAAAGCTGACGTGGCGGGGTCGGATTGGACGAGGAGGACGTTGGAGGACTTGAGGTTGCCGTGCGGGATGGACCGCTCGTTGTGCAGGTGGTCCAGGCAGCGCGCGATGTCGATGGCCAGGGCAAGGCGGGCGGGCACTGAGAGAGGGGGCAGGTTCAACTCTTCGTATTCTATAATAATAATAATAATAATAATAATAATAATAATAATAAATAATAATAATAATAACAATAATAATAATAATAATAATAAATAATAATAATAATAATATAAATAATAATAATAATAATAACAATAAATAATTAAAAGAATAATAATAAATAATTAAATAAATGGTAATTAAATAAATAATAATTATTAAATAAATGAGAAATTAAATAAATAATAATGATAAATAATAAAATAAATTAATAATAAAATAAATGAAAAATTAAATAAATAACAATAATAATTAGGACTTAATAATAATATAATATGATACTATAATAATATAACAACATTAATAATAATAATAATAATAATAATAATAATAATAATAATAATAATAATAATAATAATAATAATAATAATAATAATAAATAAATAAATAAATAAATAAATAAAATTTACCAGAAAGATAAGAGGTAAGAGAAACGGCCTCAACGAAATCCGAGATCAAAATCCTCTCGTGCTCTTTAGGGCCCCAATAAAACCCTCTCAAACTAACCAGGTTATTATGCTTAATACCCCCCAGCTTTTTCACCTCTCGCGAAAACTCCTTTTTACTTTTCGATATTCCTTCTTTGAGCCATTTCACGCTCAAAAAACTCCCATTGTCAAGCCTCGCTTTGTAAAGCGTGCCGTGACAGCTCCTGCCGATTATTTCGGCTGGAGCTCTTGATAATTCGTCAGAAGAAATATTAATTTGATTATTTTCAAAAAGGTGTAAATCGCCAGCTAATTTGTCCGGCGAGTAAACCCTAAGCGCAATTGAAGAAGAAGAAGGGTTGGAGGAATTGGGATTAGTAATTGGATTAGGGTTTTGAGTTTGATAGGATGAAACGGGTTGAATTGGATTTGAAACGGGTTGGATTGGATTTGAAACGGGTTGGATTGAATTTGAAAAGGGTTGGATTGGATTTGAAATGGGTTGAATTGAACTTGAAACGGGTTGAATATTCCGTTCTTGACTTGGAGGTATAATTGGGGGAATTTCTGGTGATTCCAAGGATTTCTCTTCATGAAATGAGTCTGGTTTTGTTTCGGTTTTATTGATTTTGTTTTTATCTTTTCCCCTTTTGGGGATTATTTTTTTATGGATTAATATTATGATTGGGATTCCGAATAGAATCGCGAGTCCACACGCAATTAATGTGTATAAAATTGCGCGTTTCATTTGATGCCCTTGTCTTTTTCCACTATTCAAATTTTGCAAATTAGGGGACAAATTGGGGATTATTAATCCGTTATTACCAGGATGAAATGACGAGTCAGGAAATTTTAGTAAATTCGACGGAACTTTACCTGACAAATTATTATACGATACGTTAAAATAACTAAGCGTATCTGGTAAATTATTCGGAATGGTCCCCGTAAAATAATTACTCGACAAGTCAAGATAAACCAAATTATTCAGCTTGCCAATTTCATCCCCAATTTCCCCCGTAAAATTATTCATTCTTAAATCAAGCAATTCCAAATTACTCAAACTCCCAATTTGGGATGATATTTCGCCATTAAATGAATTATTCGAAAGATCAAGACTCGTAATATTATTATTACTTCCAAAACTGGGTAAAATTCCACTCAACACATTTCCCGAAAGATTCAAATTCACAATTCTATCCGAATTTAATAAACTATTAGGCAAATTACGAAAAAGCCGGTTCAAACTCAAGTCAATTGTCGATAATTCCGGATAAGTCCCTAGAATTTCAGGTAATTCTCCATCAATCAAATTATTCGAGGCTTTTAAAGATACGAGCCTCAGAAATTGCGTGGTTTCGTTTGGAATTGTACCGATTAGTTGATTCGAGCTTAGATTGATGGAAACTACGTAATTGCCCCAAGTTCGAATTGCGGAGTAGTTTCCAGTTATTGCATTGTTGCTCAGATCTATAATTGCACAGCTTCCAATTGTGATTGGTAAAGAGCCTGAAAGCTGGTTGTTTGACACGTTTAGGTATTTTAGATTCAGAGAATTTATTCTCCTAACTGGACCTGCAATTAAACAAATACATAAATATTAGAACGAAATATGATATTTTTTTATTAATAATAAAAATTATATTTCGTCATTACTAAAAGTTGGGTTTTATTCGTAATATTTCATTTATAATGAAAATGTTTACTCAAAAGAAGCTAACTAGAAGCACAAAACAAATAATAAAAATTATTAACTACAAGTTTTCTCAAAAGAAGCTAATTAGAAGGACAAAATAGATAATAAAATTACTAACAAAATTAAATTAAAAATCAAATTACCTGTGAGTTGGTTTCCACTCAAGTCAATTTCTTCCAAAACAAGAGAAGTCTCTTTGAAAAGCATTTCAGGAATCGAGCCAATGAAACGGTTACACCTCAGCCTCAAAACCTTCAAAGAAACTATGAAATTAAAAGAAGGCACATTTCCACTAAACCTATTAAAACTCGCGTCAAAAACCTCCAATCTGTCAAACAGAGGAACCGGTTCTTCCCCAAAAATCGCTCCAGAAAGCTGATTGAAACTCACGTTTAAGTACAAAATCGAATTTACGATTGACGAATTGTCAGAAATCGGCTTTAGAGAGCCTGAAAATTGATTGTCACTAAAATCGAGGTAAATCGGGCTTTGCAATTGGGCGAGAATTTCATCCAATTTTCCTGAAAATCCGTTTTGTTTTAGGTCTAAGTACTGTAATTTCTTCAGATTTTGGAGATTTGGGGGCAGAGCTCCATTGAAAGAGTTTGAGGAGAGGTTTAGGTAGATTAAATTGACTAATTTGGTCAATTGGGGAGGTAAAACCCCTGTCAAATTGTTGTTTGAGAGAGAGAGGTTTTGGAGGCTTGAGAGTTTGAACAGAGGGTTTAAGGAAATGTTTCCGTTCAGACGAAGACCATCCAAATAAAGAGAGATTACTCTGCCGGAACTGCATCGAACTCCGTGCCAGTCAATCGGGCAATTGGATGAATCTAAAGGTTTTTTTGGGTTCCATGAATTGATAATTGGGGATGATTGGTCGTTTTGATTTTGAATCCCGTTTCTGAACTCAATTAGAGCGTCTAAATCCGAATTTGAGGCAGCAAATCGTACCAAAATGAACAGAATGAAAGCAATGAGCTGCATTACAGAGCTAGAGAAGAAAAATTGAATCTAGAAGGCAATGCAACTTACTTTCTAAAGAAACAAATGAGATGTAACTAATAGACTCTAAAGACTAGAATAGAATGTACAAAAGGTAAATGGTAGACTACGAAAAGAGGGAGCAGGTAAAAAAATTGCATCTAACTGAGGCTAGTTAGATAGAATCTACTGTCAAACAAAGCTAAAATAACGGAATAAGAAAAATGCATGCAACAAAACCACTAAACCACTCAAAATGCAAACTATTTCGGATCAAATTACGACTCTAAAACCCCAAAACAGCAAATAAAGGTCGAATTCAGAGACCAAATAGAGCTTAAGGTTGCCAAATTATCACCAAAAAGAACCGGTCTAAAAAGGAATCAAAATGATTAAAGCCCAAAAATGGTAGAACGAGAGTCAAAGCAGTCTCAAACAAAAAGGCTTCTTTTTGGCTAGTGATTGAGAGGGTGAAGACTGAAGTTGCAAAAAGGTGAAAACCTTTTAGCTATAAAATGGAAAAAAAAAATGCAAACAAGTAATTTGCAAGCTTATTTAGGCTCAATGTGCAAAACCAACTACTCCAATTGGTAGCTCTCTCTCTCTCTCTCTAGCCTCTAATGGAGGGTGTACTAAGAAGAGAATGTGAGTAAACAGTAGTGATAGTGAAGTAGAGAAACTACAGAGAGAAAAATAGAGAAAGGGCTGACGCTTTTCATGTGGTAAACTTTGCGCAGAAGACCCTTCAAAAAGTTAATTTTGAAATTATGGTCCCAGACTCCCAGTGGTGTCTTTTACTTTACCAACACCAATAACTTGATTTGCATGTGCATCCAAGAAAAATAATAGAACTCAGCTTTTCCAGCGTTTTTCATAAAAAGAGAAACATTCAGCTTTTCCAGATTGTGGTTATCATTTCTATCTTAGTCTCCCGTTAAAAACTTAAAGAACTTGTTTAGTATGTGAAGTAAAAAAGGAGCAGTGAGTAGTTATCATTTCTATCTTAGTCTCCCATTAAAAAATTAAAAAAACTTGTTTAGTATGTAAAGTAAAAAAGCAGCAGTGAGTAGTTATCATTTCTATCGTAGTCTCCCATTAAAAAATTAAAAAACTTGTTTAATAAGTGAAGTAAAAAAGGAGCAGTGAGTTATTGTATCTGTTATGTAAATAAAGAAGTTTCTGAAGGTGGATCTGAAAAGTGAGGTGTATAGTTGTGTATAAACAAGAAGATAGGTACGGATGGTGTTTCTTGCGCTGTACACGGGACCCAAAGAGCTAAAATAGCCCTCTTCTTTTTCTAATTCTTAAACAAATTGAAAATTGATTTTATTTGCAAAAAGAATTTTAAAGATTTTTTTTAAGAAAACCTTATGTTTGCATTGAAAAAGCCTTATGTTTGCATTTGAAAAAAGTTTTGTTTATTAACTCTCACCTCACGATGAAATAAATTTAATGTTACTTTTATAATTATCAAAAGAGACCAGATATATCACGACGGAATTTCTCTATCGTAATATCACGAGAATAATATATATAGTTAATAAATAGTGTATGAAATTGAAAAAACAGTATATAGAATTCATTTTTTAGAAACAGTATAAATGTAAGTAAAAACAATATATAAAAAATAAATAATATATTAAGAAATGATAAAATAGTATATATAAATTTCAAAAATAAATAATACATAAAAAAATTTCTAAAATAGCGAAACCAATATATAAAAAAAATAGAAAAGTCTGTCATAATTTGCAGTGCCACAGTGAAAAAAGTAAAGCTATATGGAAAAAGTCCATTGTTTTATTATGAGATTCAAATTATGTGTAGAGAAACCTGCCTGATTGATTATATAACGAGCCATTATTTTTAATATAATAAAGTGCTTAAAGATTAGTCGCTACACAAACTACACAGACTACACAGTAATGGGAGACAGGTTTTACAATGTTGTTTTCTTTTTTATCCTGTGTTTTCTTATCTCTTCCATCCCAGCTTCACATTCTTTTTCTGAACTTTGTATTGTACCAATTGCCTTGGATACTACACTACCACTTCCATGTTCATTTACAGACATAATTTTTGAAACAAACCCATATATTTTCTGAGTATTTTGGCTAACCCCTACATTTGATATACTCTATTTCTAATTTTTACTTATGTAATGTGGATTGAATTTTTTGTTTCGTTAGATAATATATTTTTCTAGGTAGTAGTTAGAATTTTATTTATTGGATAGAAATATACCTTCATAAAAAAAAATTATTGTTAAATTTCATCAATATAAAAATAATAAATAAATACATAAATATCAAGACATAAAATAATGAAGTTGGTAATTTCTCATTTGTAACATGAGTGTTTGGTCCAGGATCATCCATAATAGTGCTATGATCAATGCAAAGTGCAATCAAATTTAAATCTTCGGTCTTATGTTTAAACTATAATTCCACCATTAGGTCATAAATGTATGAACATTATTTTATTATATAAGAAAGAAAGAGAATCTAGACAAGACTATCCGGTACCCAGTCAGCTCTAAAAAAGTAAAAAAGGTTATAATTACCACATGACATTTCAATTTCATCATATTATAAAATGTAAACAATAAAGCAAAAACGATCGAGTAACTCAAGTATTCAGCTTACACATGACATTTCCTTTTATTTTTTTCAAATTATTTTTTGAGATCTATGTTATACATGATGAGTATCTATCATGAAATTCGATAAATTGAGTTTTAATCATCACGCACATTGAACAATAGGAATTTCAAATCCTAAATATGAGATATGTATTTAATTAAATATTTATTTATTTATTTTTGAGAATTATTTAATTAAATATTTAAGAAGTGATATTTCATTTTTTTTTCTATGACTTAAAACCCAATCTTACTGGGTGAAGAGACTTGTTAAATACGGATTGTGCTAAATGTATTCATCGTAATCGAATTTGAGATCTCTTTCAAAATCCAAATTGTATATATCGCTTTAGCTAGTAGCGGTCAGTTAAGCAGTGATATTGGCGAAGTTTTTTTATTTACTATAGAAAATGATATAATTTTCAACAATCAAAGATAAATTTTTTTTTTTAGAGAAATATCAAAGATAAAGTTATAACATAAATTTCAGATATTCCTTAACTTTTTATTTATAGTAACAAAAAATGACAATTCTTTCCATATTAAAGGGGACAATATATCAATGTGAATGACAGCTGTGCGCCTACCCAATCTCAATCTGTGATTCTCTGAGAGTTATGAAAAGGAAACAGTTGACAACCAATCACAGCTCCTCTCCCAAACAAGCACATCATTTCCTCTGCTTCTGGTTCTTATGGTGTTCTATATCCAATTTTCCGCAATAATTTGTATGATTTTATAGCTTCAAGATATTTGATTTTATTTTTGTATTTTCTAGTACATCAAGGATTGATACTCAAACAAAATCAATGTGAAAGACAGCTGGATAAGGATGGATATTTTCTAGTACCTCAAGGATTCTGATTGTAAATTGGTCCAATTAAATAAAATAAATAAATGGGAAACATTGGCCAAGTAAATAATTGTATCTTAGAAAAAAAAAAGTAGGCATGTAAGTTTTTAACGTCCGGTAAAATTAACTTTTGTTATAGTAAAAATATTAATATTTGAATCTTTTTCGTTAAAGAAGACATAGATAAAGGGCAAAAGAACACCGCTCAAGTAAGAATATGAAAACTCAAAACCTTTCTTCGGATTAAGTTTATCATATGACTTCTCTTCAAGAAAAAACTGTAAATGAGTAACAAGCTACATGTAAGATGACAGCTTCATTCCGATGGCTGTGTTTATTGCAATAATACTACAGAGTCACGCGGTCATCTCTTCGCTCAATGCCTTTTCGCAAAAAAAGTATGGAGGAAAATTAAGAGTCACCTCAACATAATGTGACTCTCAAACGGAATGCAGCATCCGATGCAAATCCTCCACACAATCTATGGATACCTTGTCAAAAAACATCATCGTAAGTGACGCACCATATGGGCAGTCACTTGTTGGAAAATCTGGAAGACAAAAAAATAACGCATTTTTCGTAAATCCAAGAAGACATCAAGCGTGACATTCGAACAGATCATCATATCACGGCCAAAGAATAGATTCAAACTTTCGAAGCAAGAATCTGAAACTTAGCTTTTTCTGTTCTTAATTTTTTTATTTTATTTTGCTTTATTTAGATTTGGTTTTAGCGTCATTCTCATGTAAATACTCCATGTAACGCTTTTTTTTTGTATTAATACAGCGTAAGCAATCATTTATCTTTCAAAAAAAATTGTATTACATGTGTTTGAAATTCTTATGATATGGCGATGGTACGTATAAATCTTGAAAAAATGTATTTTTTTCATTTATGTAGATTAGGCCGTCATAGTGGAACCAAAATTAATAAGTAAATTAATTCCACATGAATACTGATTACTCAGTACATACTCAAATTATTCATAGAGTTAGAAGCTCTATCATTATTGCAGTATGACTTTAATATTTAACACTATCGATTGATCCTGATTTTGCTAAAGCAGGAGTTCACTTAAATAATTATATTTAATCAATAATCTTACTTGAAATATTAGTTCAAATAAATACAAATTTGATAAAAATATGAACTGATACACTCAAATTTCTTTCAGGTATAGTTGAAATATCAAACTTACTTTTAAGACATTAAAAAATTTAGAACATTGACTGAATTTTAATAATCATATTGGATCAATATCTTGGCTTACAAATTTATGTGTTACATACATGCCACATGAAACCAGGACAAGCCCAAGTGAGACTGAATGCATTAGTATAAATAAACATCAAACATAAATAGGGTACAAGTGACAGAGGGATCTTCAGTTGTAGCTGCTGCTGTAATTCTCAGCACAAATTTAGTGCCCACCTAAGCGGACTTACTTTCAACAACTTATTAAGATCCGTCCGATAAAATAGATCTACATTGTAAAATTTTAGCAAGAGATGAGCTTGCTACAATGATAAAATCATTGTATGGGACCCGAAAAAAAGGGGTCTGATTCCCATACATAAAATAATTATAAATTATAAACTATAGAGGAATATATTGTTGAACCATAAATCCTAAATTGTGGACTCTAAATCATTTACCGAACACTAAACTTTTACACTTAACTAAGTGGAGTCAATCTTATTAATATCACCACGAGTCACTGTTTTGAAAGTTGAGTTATGTCGACTATTCA
Source organism: Juncus inflexus (assembly GCA_024447665.1). NCBI lineage: Eukaryota > Viridiplantae > Streptophyta > Magnoliopsida > Poales > Juncaceae > Juncus > Juncus inflexus. The sequence goes on from JAJHPC010000005.1 coordinate 2,729,208, forward strand.
GGTGTATCTGATTAGATCATATCGATTTTATCAGTTAACCTTGAATGATATTTCCCCAAATTTAGGCAACTTGACCCATTTATTTTTCCTTGGTTCATTATTTTGCACAGTTCATCTTTTTTTCACAATAGCAACACAGCTTTATGATGTAAATTTTATTATTCAAGTGTATTTGATTAGACCATGTCGGTTGCAAAAATCAGTTAATCTTAAATGATGTTTCCTCAACTTTGGGCCGACTTGACCCATTTATATTTTCTTGGTTCATTATTTTGCACGGTTCATCTTTTTTTCACAATAGCAACGCAGCTTTATGATGTAAATTTTACTATTTTTGAAACATAATATTGCTCTTAGTTCTAGACACTAAAGAGCTCAACTATACCCTAATTCATCAATTACCCCCAAATCAATGACATAAAAAAGATGATTGTTTAATCATCACATGTTAAAAACATCAATACAACGTTTGTTTTGAATTATATGCAATTTCCCACTTAGACTTGCATTACATAAATTGGTTATAAGAATATTTATAAGTAATTTCCTAGACCTTAAAAGTTTTTGTTGGAAAAAGATTGTTTAATAAATAATGTCCACATGCTATTTACCTAATCTATTTTTGAGGCGACTAAGGTTGTTGTTTTGGCGTAGTTGATGGGTGCGGTATGTTTCTTGACCCAAATGTGTTGCATGCTTGCTTCCAGAGGGTATGCGAGTAGTTATAAGTTGCAAAAAGATTGTTGTGCATTTTCGGAGTTTTTGTTGCAGAAAGTGTACATTCTGTAGAGGAAATGCAGCCTCGCCTAAGCAACCTATCTCTCATGTTTTGCTTTTCGTTGCATATAACTATATAAGTCATGCAAAAAACCTGACTTTAGGCGTTATTTTTATTTTTCCCATGTATTTGCCGAAATTTCTTTTTCGCCCCCTTTCTGCCAAAAAGGAATATGCTGACTGTACAGTGAAGTCCTTGTCTTTGTTGGGCTTCCAAATAAGTTTGTCTTTTCGTTAACTTTACAGTGAAGTCCTTGTATTTTATATAAGTTTATCAGCACAACTTATATAAAAATGTTCAATTAATGACACGTGGATTCTTGTCTGAAAATAATTTTTTTTTTCCTGAAAACAATTTAGACTCCAAACCAGTACCAATTCACATAATTATAGTATCTTTTCACATTTTGAATTATGATGTTTATGATTTAGTTGGATTTAATTTAAAAGTGATAATATATCATAATTTGACAGAAAGTGAGGCGGGGAGAGATGGGAAGGTGGGAGAGAATGGAATCGTGAATATAGGGATTTTGGTGAATATAGGGATTTTGGAGGACATATTGGGAGAGAAAGACTTAAAATTAACTTTTTAATTAATTAACATTGGCCGGCTAAAATGATAGTAATTAATCTAATTCTAGAGTAATTATGTGTAAATGATGTGGCTAAATGAGGATTAAGAAAATCAGTTGGGATTTTTTTTTAGAAAATTTGGAAGGGGCTTGAAATATCCCCATCCAAATGCAAATTTTTTATTAATTTTCAAAAGATTTTTTACATTCACTTACAAGTTACCATCTATCTATCCAAATTTACATCCTTGAATTTCTAGAATGCAAAAAATTATGAAAATAAAACTCAAAAAAAGGCCTAGATTCAGAATCTATGAATAATCCCGGCCCAAACAAAAACTTGGAATTGGAATTCCAAATTATTTGAGAGCTTCTAAAAGCCCTAAAATCAACTCACTAATCACCTTTCCGACGAGATTAGTTCACCGCCTCTTCTCTATCATCTTTTCTTCTCTCTCAGCGATTTATATCTCTTTTCTCTAAGCCACATCTTCTCCTCAAGAACTACATCAATAAGCTCATTTCTCTAAGTTGGTTCCTTCAAAATCTCATTTCTATAATTATCACTATAATATGATTTTGTAATTCAGACCGGATATATGGCTCCGGCTTATTTATATATATCACAATTTTTGCTGTGATTTTGAAAAAGTTTAGAACTGATTATATATTTATAAATTGTTCGATCTTAAACTAAAAGTCATATATATTTTCTATGACCATGTCATTCTCAGGGCATGAAATATGCTTCTTTGAGATCGAAAACAACTACAATATATATGGATTAGAAACAGGGTTAAAAAAGGGTCTTAGGTGATGATTAGAAAATTAAACTGAAATTCAAAAACAACTACAATATCGTGGTAGGATATGGCAGCTACCAAAAAAGTTGAATAGAAGAAAAATATTGAAGGGGAACAAATATTCCGAAGTTAATCGAAAGTTAAGGGAAACAATATTGAATATTCCATATTAATTAATAAAAATGATTTGATACGTTTTTGTAATTTACTTGGTTTTCAAAAAGTAAATTATCTCCACGGAGTTAATAATTTTTCTTATTCTGCTATCCAAGATTCTTGCAAAGACAACAATTATAAATGGATAACTCTCAAACAATGATTTGTTTTACAAAACACAAACCAGACCGACCATAACCAAACTAACCAGAGTGAGCTTCAGGAAGAGAAGCTTCACTTCAAAAACAAATAAAATTCGAACATAAACCCTATTATTGTTATAACTAGAAGAATCAATTGCTAGTGCTAGGGTTAATAGACTTGTTGTACTCTTCCATCTCCTTCTTGTACTTGTCCATGCCCAATGCTGCCTTCTCATTCCATTTCTGCCTCTCTTCATCACTCAATTCCTACATACACAACACGGAAAATTGCAAATTTCCGTCAAATAATTGTAGAAGTAAAACTAATAAAACTATTTAATTCTCCTAAAATTAGTTTATTCAATTACCTTCCATTTGACGGAAATGAGAGCATTTAGAGTAGAGTTGTTCATTCCGGGTCGCTCCTCTTGCAACTGCTTCCTTGTTTCTTTACTGAGAAAGTCTCATGCACAAATTTAGAAATTATTCGGCTTACAAAAATATATGTATTTTTCTGTTAAGAATTAAAATTAAAATAAACCTGAAAATGAAGAAAGAGGAAGCTGGTTTCTTCGGCTTGTTGGGATCAACGATCTTCTTCTGACGTTTTTCCTTCTCTTTCTGATTCACAAACCGACAAGTTAATTTTATTCCGTAAAATTAAATTATTAGAAAATCAATATGTGTAATTAAACTAATAAAGTGATACCTTAATAATGTTTTCTGTCTTCTCCTTTTTCTTGAGCAACTGGAGAGCTTCTTGCTTCATCACTTTCTTTTGCTCCTCTTGTTCCTTCTCCATGGTTACTACTTCCTGATTCCAAAATTAAATACACAATTGATTTGCTTGTAAATATCCATCTGCCTGTTTGAATTTGTTTGTAATTGAATAGATTTAGAATTCTTACTTCAACTTTCTTTTGTTTGTAAATCTCCATCTGCCTATTATACTCTTCCTTTTCCTTTCTAGCAATCTATAAAATAAATCATGGTAAATCAATAAACTATTTGTGTTTATAGAAATTAACTATATTTTTCTTAGTAATTTTTATTTTTCTAGAATACCTCTTCATAAGGTGCTTTTTGTTTCTCAGACATACCCTTCCATTCTTCCCCAGCTATCTTTGCAAACTAAAATTTACCAAAAAATAACAAAAATTAGCAACACAAATGTATCATAATCTTGATAAATTTACTGATTAATCGACAATAATTACCTCAACCATATTCTTATTTTCAGGCAAAGCTGCACGTTGCTCCTTGGAAAATATGAAAAACGCACTCATCGGTTGTTTTGGTTTTAAAGGGTCCTTCTCTTTCCTAAAATACGTATTGTAAAATAACTCAAATATTTTAAAACAAATAAATAAAAGTAAGAAGCAATGTTGTTCTATTGGCATTCTTCGGTACCTTGATTTTTTCTTCCCCTCACTGTCAGCTTCCTGCAAAATGTCGTACCAGCACAAGTTAGAAATATATAAATCAGAATCTTGTTAAAACTTAAACGGAAATACAACAATTAACTACTAACCTGTTTGAACTTCAAATACTGTTCTAACAATTCCTTGGCTGTCTTTTGCATCTGATCTTCTTCTAGAAGCTTCATGGCCTCTGTTTCACGCTTCTCCTGGCCAACTATCTGCAAATAAGCTTCCTTTTCTTTTTGGTACTTCTCTTCATATGGTTTTTTCTCCTCTGCGCTCAGATTTTTCCATTTCGCACCGAGAGTGTTTGATACTTCTTTGAAATCCACTTCTGGATTCTCTTTCTTTATCTAGAAAAATTGAAATGAAAATATTTTTAATTAAAATGAAAAATTCCCAAAAATCTACTTAAGTTCAAAATCGAACTATTAAAAAGTTCAAAATTTTATTTTAGATCACCTCATTCCATTGGTCCTTCAACCAATGAATATATGCGGTGCAAGGCTTCTTCAAATTCTTGTTCTTGTTCTTTTTCTTTTTCTCATCCTTCCCATCTTGCTGATTTTCTCTTACAGACGCCGCCAAAGACAAGCTCTGTATGAATCAATAAATTAAACTGTCAGAACCCAAATTTACAATATAAAGACCAAATTGAAATTTCCAAAATTGAAATTTAGAGCAAATAACATACCACGGTTGGTTTGAACTCTTTGACTCTTTGCAATTTCTTGACCTCTGCTTGAAGCCTCTCTTCATTCTCGTCCTTCTTCTTCAAGATCTCATCTTTCTCCTTCAAAAGCTCCTCTGTTTTCGCCTTCTCGAGCTGGAGTTGCTGTAACTGCTCTTGCATCTTTTCCAGCTGCTCGATGAAGTCTAAAGAAGAGGTCTCTGTTGGTGGGGTTTTGATTTTTTTTTCTTTTTTCTTTGAGATGGTCCTTTTTGTGTCTTTGGAAGGAGAAAGAATGGTGGCAAGACCATTCTTGGTTTCTTCAGAGGTGACTTTGGTACCACTGGCTGAGATGTTTGTTTCGCTTTCCGTCACTGCACCTAGGGCTTTTCTGTTCTTTGATTTCTTGTTTACGGTCGCCATTTCTGTAGAGAACGAGAGAGAAATTGAGAGATTGATTGAATGATTAAGTGATAATTTGATAGGTCTGGTGATTTTATAGGAGGAGCTGAGAGAGAGGGTCTGGCTGGTCTGGTCACTTCATCCAACGGTAAATTTTTGAAATTTGAATTTTCAAATGAGAATAAAACGGAGTGAAGAGCAAGGTTTGAAATCCGCTTTGATTAATACTTTTGGGCTAGGTTTATATAAATTTTTTGTATAAAGTATAATAAATAAGTGGGCTAGCTAGGACTTTTTGAGCTGACATGTATAAAGGTTTTAGGAATAGTTTTGTTGTATTGAAGTCTATCTCACGTGGATACTTAAAAAAATCAGTCGTACATGTATCGGATACATATCGGACACGGATACGGCACCGATACGTTTCGGACACGCCACGTGGCGTATCCGAATATTTTAATATATATTGACTTTCGGACACGGCTCCGATACGGCACCGATACGGCGGGACACGGCTGAGGACACGGCCCAATATTTTAAATCCCAATTTAATTTTTATTTTTTTCTATAATTCCATTTTCGCTTATTTATTTATTTATTTTGTTAAAAATGATCTTTTTAAAGCCTATTTTTTTTCTTTTTTTATTAATGAAAATCACTCATGAGAAATATAACTAAAGACGATAACATATCTCTTCTTTATTTAAAAAAATGATTTTTTTTCTAATTTCTCACTCTCGTTCTTTTTTTTCGTTTTCTTTATCATATTTAGTTATTTTTTTATTTTTAAAATATTTAGATGTATAATTAATAATATAATAATATATATATTAGACGTATCGTATCCACAGATTTTTTGAAATTGCCGTATCGCCGTGTCCGTATCGTATCGGATACGACGCGCGTATCCGTATCGGTGCAACATAGCCTAAATCCTAAATTCTAAATTTCAAGCCCAACAATGGATATATTACAAAATGGGTTAAACTCAAAATTATAAGCACTAAATTCAAAATAAAAACTTGGCTAAAATTTTAAATTGTGAATCCCAAATTACTTCACATGACGTGTTAATGTTACTGATCAGTTATTTCTCTTTTCTTACTCTTCTCTCCTTTCTTCACTTGTTATGTTGTGATTTAGCATTATTTCTTTTCTTTGAGCCCAAATAGGTTCATTGTGTTCATGGCCTTGAATTAAAGTGACAGGCCCAACCACAAATAAAAGACATGAAAAATTATAACAAGAGAATTAATTAAATGAGAAGTAGAAATATTTTGTTTACAATAAAATTTACAATTTTAATTTCTTTTGAAAGTTATTATAAATTCACAAAAGTTCTAACCGGTAATATACATATAAACATACAATTATTTACAACTACCGAAATCCAGCACCAGTGATGGTTTGACTGAACTTATCGAACCAAGTCCGGGGAGCTTGTCGAAGGCCTATCCTTTTCAATTTCTCCACAAATAGAATATCCTTTACTATTCTAAGTAGTTATTTGATTCTGAGTAATGAGAAACTTTTCATTCTTAACTCTTCGAGAAACAGAGGTAGTTGATTGAGAGCCCCTCGCTCGGGGCGGTGACCTCGCAAACAACAACCTTGGAGTCCCATCGAGTGCACGGTTCTTTCTTCAGCGCTCTGAATGGAACGCAAAATCGAACCTAGTAATGCAGCAGGAGACATCGAAGAAATGACTAGTACAAAGTACACTATCCAAACTTTCAATTCAAACAAAAAATATTTTAATAATAAAAGATATAATTAATCTTATGATTCAAACTACCCAAAAATTTTCATTCGTTTAACCATTTTCTTTAAACTTGGTCATTATTAAAATCTGCGTGATTTGAAATTCAAACCATTATTCTCATACTATTCTAATGATTTTCAAACATTGCGTCTCAGATGGAATATTTGACATGTCTGTCTGATCTTCAAACATCATTTTTTATTTATTTTTGTTCTGAGTCAACTTTAGAAAAAAAAACATTTTTGTTTCTTCTCAATATTCTTTTAAATTTTCAAACCATATAGTATAGGCCTGATTATATTTATTTAAACCAACTAAAAGAGAATCTTTTCTAGTCTACAATGTTAAATAATTTTTTCAACTAGTTGGTCTTTGACTCACTCTTCAAGATCAACCTCCTGCCAACAAGCTCGAAAATGAAAAAAAAAATCATAAGTGAAAAACCAACATTAAAAAATTTCAGCTGATTAATTATTATATTATTGTGTTTCTTTATTTTAATAGCAGTTTGACAGACATTGAAAAAAATAAGAAAAATTTACAAATAACCCCCTAACTTTTTTGAATATTATAAATAACCCCTATATATTTTGATTTACAAATAACCCCTATGATAAATTTTTCATTCCCAAAAAAATCCCTCCACCCACTTTTCCATCTAATTATTGGTTAACTTTTTCGAAATTCCCATTTTACCCCCTAATAATAAAATGTTTTCCAAAAATAATTTTTCACAAATATTTATAAAAAAAAAATTTCCATTAAAAATATTTCTTAAAAAAAATTATCATATTATTACAAAAAAAATCATAAAAAAGTTCTAAAAAATATTTTTCCGTAATTGTTTTTAAGAATTCTTAAAAATAGATTTTCGATTTTTTTTTATGAAAAATCCGATATCATGACAAGATCTTGTAATATGCCGGATCATGACGGATGGTATATATACTATTTTTCACTTTTCAATATATTATTATATACTGTATTTACCATTTTATATATTGTTTTTATTCCTTACGTATTTTTTACTTTTGGAATTTGTATATACTGTTCTAACATACTATTTTATTTTTATATACTGTTTTTTATTCTTTATGTTTATACTATTAAAAAAATATATACTGTTATTACATTGTAATATATATACTTTCGTCGTGATCCGGCGTGCTGCCATACCGTCGTGACATATCAGGTCCTCTTTTTTATTAAAAATATTTTTTTCGATAAAAAGTTAAGAAACATATTTTTTGACAAAAATTTAAGAAAAAAATATTTTCTTCATAAAATAGTTTTTAAGAATTTTTTGACAATACTTTTTCTACAAAAATGATTTTCGAAAAAGAAATATTATCGGAAAAACTATTCTCAAAAAAATTATCTCTCTAAAACTTTTTTCCGAAAAAGATATTTTTCAAAAAATACTTTTAAGAAAATATATTTTTATATTTTTCTTAAAAACGGTTTTTAAAGAAATTTTTTTAAAAACATTTTGTGAGAGTTTTGTAAGAAAATTGTATAAATTTTTTTTTTAAGAAATATTTTTTGCAAAAATATATTTTTAGAAAAATATTTGTTAATGATTATTTTTGGAAAACAATTTATTATGGGGGGGGGTGGGGGGGGGGGTAAAATGGATTTGTAAATTAGAAAATATAAGTGGTTTATTTGTAATATTCAGAAAAGTTAGGGATTAATTGTAAATTTCCCAAAAGTTAAATTAGAGGAATGATACAAAAAAAAGTTGTCAGGACGTTACAAGTCAAAAGTTGGGGCCTTCAGATGCAGTCGGATTGTGTGTTCCATCAATAAGATAAATTGATATATTATATATTATATATTATATTGAAAGAAGTAATAAAGAAGTTAGATTTATTTCAATATATTCCTCTATTTTATTTTATGTCTCATATAGATTAATTTTCCATGTTGTTAATCCATTATATATCATATTTATATATTATTATTCAGAGAAATAATTTTTATTCTATTTAATTTTTACTCTATTTCATTTCCCCAGAAAGTAAAATTAACTCTATTTTATCTTTTGCCAAACTGACACTATGAGATGAAACTTTCTGTTAAGTGATACAAAAGTAATAATAATCATATAGACAAACTTTGAAACATAGCCTAGAATTATAACTGCATTGTAAAATTAAACTTTAAAGTTTAAAAAATTAGGGTTTGGATTTTTATCTTGTCACAATGGCCCATATTTTTGTCCTAGATTCCAGACATAACTCTGGGGCCTTTGACCTAAAATATATCATTTGATTTTAAAAATTATAATAATACAATGGGACCTGATATAGCACATACGTTATAGCACGTTTGTTCACAATGGGTCCCAATAATAGTATATATAATTCATTTTTCAATACAAATATATACATAACAGTATATATAATTTAGTTTTTAATAATAATATAAAGTATAAACATAACAATATATAAAATGAGAAAATAATATATAAAAGTGAAAAAATAAAAAATATACAAAGAATAAATAACAGTATATAAAATGACAAAAGAGTATATAAAAAGTTAAACAATATGTAAAAAATGAAAAAATAGTATATCTATAGTGTGTCGTGCTATAATACGTCGAGTTTACACATTTCCCTTATATAATTAGGCTCCATACTATGGTATGATTGTATGATGTGAATTGTGATGAACAATTATCTCATTCTTCCTTATCACTATGTATTGCAGCTCCGTGTCACCCAAATTTAAATCACATAATAAACATATTTGGTAATTTTTTTATATTTGTGTAATTTTAATTATTATAATTAATTAAAATAACATTTTGAATGTTAGCATGCTATTTAATATAAAGGGAATTATGATAAACAAAGATATAGTGATTGGAAATATAAATCAAATTCATGTTCAACATAAAGTTTTTCTCTAAAGTTTTTTAAACTTACCCACACAATTTTTTATGAGAGCGACATTCCAAAGGACTTCATTAAACTAACTAAAAAAAGATTAACATGAGGAAGGCGAGCACTTCAAGATGGTGATAAGTCAAACACGGCAGGATCACGGGGTTTCGTTATTTAAATCTAGAATGCACTTGAATACATTTGGTTTATACAAACTACAAACTTTCATACAAATACAATTGATGTATACAAATTCCAAATTTCATCATACAGATTCAGATTTCATACAACTTGGTTATGCGGTTAAAATTCCAAATTTCATCATACAGATTCAGATTTCATACAACTTGGTTATACGGTTAAAATTCCATAGATGAAATTCCAAAATTTCATAATTGAAAGAGTCCATCTCAAAAGAAGAGAAATCATGGTGTCCTGCCCCCTCTTTCCCCACACGCACGCATAAGTAAATAAGATTTTCATCCTCATTTAGACCAAAAGTAAAAAAAAAAAAAAATACATAAATAAAATAATTAAAATTCATGCAGTTTATCATGCATTAAATAAATTAAAATACGTACTTAAAAGTAGAAAGTGCATACATAAAGTAATTAAAAAACTTGAATTTATTAATTAGATATTTGCATTTTCATTTTTAAAATATATCATCCATTAAATATGTATCAGGATACATATTATATAATAAATAATTTATTCACTGTATAATAGTTCATGATTTTTATTACATAAAAATAATTCTCATTGGCACTACAACAAGAAAATGGGATAACAAAAGTTTTCTTCATTCATTAGGAAAATTACATAATAGAATTTTGATAAATATATAATATATGGACTGTCTGTGTTTTCTACATAAAAGATATCAAATATATATGTAAGCACTTTTTTTACTAAAGGTTGAAAGATAATTCGGTTTTAATTTATATATAAGATAGCATTTTGATATTTTTAGAATTCAAATCTATTTTATATGTAGGGAGACGGTATTATCTGGATATAAGACTGAAAGTTAATTAATTAAGCTGGGTCATTGTAAGTCAAAAGAGCTCCACTAAACACCTACATTTTGATGTGGATAAATGTGGGTAAGCGGTATTATCTTTTTGAATTTTTCCCTGGTTTCTAACTTCTGTATTTTTTGAATGGGTCATAGCTAGCACTAGTACCATGATTAACATAATAATTAATAATTTGTGTTAGTCTCGTGCTCAAGTGGGCTTTGAGTAAAGTGTAAGAAATGCATAAAGATATACAATGATGCCCTTACATTATGATTAAATTACTCAAAAATCGCATGGTAATTCCATTAAACCTATAATTTTTTTTATGGTTCATGTTATTTTTCAGTATCAAATTTTAATCAGTAATTCATCTATGCGATATATTACCTAATGTACAAACTAATATCAGAGCAATTAAGCGACGGGAACAATTTTAGTTTCAATTTATAGTAGAGTATTGTGTAATTTTAAGCATAATAGTTTCAATTTGAGTGATGATAGTCTTTTCTCTATTCTTTCCTCTAATTTCTTGATGACGTGACAATTTACATTTAATAGAATGTTAATAAATATAAAAATAAATTTATGATTCTCATATAGGAAAATAAAATTTAAGTTCATTACATATTATATTAGATTTATCATCTCATGTCAATTCATAGTAAATTTGTAGTCTCTACATAGAAAAATTGACTTTAAGTTTATCACATGTTGTATTAGATTCATTGTTTAATGCAAACTCTTGATAAATTTGTAATCATATATAAGAAAAATGAGCTTTAAATTTATCACATGTTATATTAGATTCATCATCATGATAAATTTGCTTTGATTTATTACACATTGTATTAGATTTATCATCTCATGCCACGTCAATAAGAAATTGGGGAAAAAAAAATAGAGGGAAGACTATAATTTGCCTTTCAATTTATAGCATAGGCTCTATTGTGTAATTTTAAGCATAATGGTTTTTTGTCAAAAAAAATTGTCAACTTAACTATTCACTGTAAAATAATCAACTTAATTATAAATAATTAAGTTTTTTTTTTGTTAGTGGCAGCACTCGAGTGTTTGTGCACTAAAAGTCTCAACGACTTATCAACAAATCTGCACTTTTCAATTGTTTAATATTTGCTTACCACTGTTGACTTGTTAAGTCTACACATTGGAGCAGTTGAGTGTGTAATAATAATTTGATTAGTTAAATTCCATATTGTAAGATTTCTAGACTTTCTTGTTTCTTTCATTGTCATAGCAAAAATGCTAATAATCTCTGATCTTCGAAAAACCTCCAAACTTCCAATATTTTACTTGTGTTGAAAATAGTATTATCTTTGAAATTTTTGTTGTTTATTCACTTAATTAATTAATTAATCAATTAATTTAATTATTTAATTAGTTAATTATTATTTGATTATTTGTTTGTTTATTTATTTATTTATTCATTCATTCATCTATTTATAATATATTTATTTATTTACTTGCTTATTTATTTAATTAATTATTTATTTATCTATTTATTTATTTATATCATGTTTTTTTTTTACTTTGATTTAATTGTTTGTACATTTTATTTTCCAGTTTTGAATCTAACAATTTTAAGATTATGTTTAACAATATAAAGAAGGAAAATATTTTACTACCTATACGATCATATAGACTCAAATGTTACAAAAAATGAAATTCACAATTATTTTAATATTATTTTGTTTTAATTGGGAATTTTACCTCTTAACATACCAAGAACAAAAATCATTGCCACATTTCATCGAGAAAGTCAACTGATGCAAAATCTAATTAAACACATAATCCAAAAACTCAAGATCTTATTGAACTAAAATAAAATTTATCGACCACACTAATAAATATTAAAATAGCCATCATTAATTTCTTTTTCTTTAAAGCCCGTAGGCTCATTAAAGTATTTTATAGTCAAAAGTTGATTGGGCATTTCTTATCCAGTGACGTGGGAGAATAACAAGATTATAACTATGATAGAAGAAATGAGAATTCAAAGACTTCCAGAAGAGAGAAATTTTACCATTTAATTTAAAAAAAAATGAGGGAGTTTTATACCCTCTTCTATTTATAAAATTAGCATTTAATTTTATTTTATTTATCATAACTCATAATAGTTTTTCCGCCTATTCTGTTTGCCCTAGTACAATTATTTCTAAATATAGGAAAAATATATTTTCACGAAAAAAATACTTTTCTTATATTCACCCATCTAGTCAGAGCTAATTTCAGCACTAGCATCGGTGTTGTAAATAAAAATAAAATCCAATTTTTTGCTAGTTTTATAAATTAGAGAAAAGAGACTTACGTTGAAAAATATACTCTCCAGAAGCAGAATATGAGATAATTAGCTATGAAACAAAGAATTATGTTAGAAAATACTCTCCAGAAGGAGAATATGAGAGAATTATCTATCAAATCAAAATCTATGCTTTTGCTTTGTCCACCAACTTGGGAGCAAAAAGGGGGTTGAGGGTGCTTACGGATTTGGCTATTTCTGCCCATTTAATGTGTCTTTGAATTTTGAATATTTGATTTGTAAAAAACAAGAGAAATTAAGAAGCTGTGACGAAGTGACACCTCATCTTCATTTGGTTGCGTAAGAGCTGGCGTAATTATTTTATCATCTTTTGTTAATTAGGACAAAATATCTCTTAATCATGGTTTTTGTAAGAATTACGTATAAATGATAATATATTTTTTAAAAATATTGATATATTTTCAAAGGTCAAAAAATTCTTTTAAGCCTCCAGTATCCAATTTTGAAGTGTTAATATATCTTCTATTTTCTTTCTGAAAGTATATATCTTTGGGAGCATTGAATATATTTATTGGTGAATAGATCCACCATTAATTTATTGACATACTTTATACAATTTAAGTGATGGGTGTTAATTTCAAGAACTTAATTTGTCCCCATCTGCACCTACTTTTCTACTTGAATCTATGACATGTATTAAGCAAGATTTCATTTAACATTTGAAGTGTAAAACCAAATCTACTACTTGGTCATAATAGACACACAAGCAAAAAATGAGGATATTTCAAGGAAGCAAGTGATAATTATTTTTATGTTAACATTAAAATCTATGTATTTTGTATTATGTGCATGATTAATCTTAGTTTAGCAACATAAACTAATAGCAAAAATCCAAAATACCTATTTTATGTTACAAAACATTTATAACAAAAGTCTTTGAATCCAAAACCGTCTAATTATATATATACAATATTTAAATAAAAAAATAAGATAAATACAATGAACTTTTTTCGGTATACGTATATAGAAATTGGGAGTAATAGTAGACTTTGTTTTTCTAGCATTCAGATCGAAATTAATTGGGCAAATAACACTGATTTAAAAAAAATTGGGTATCTAGCACTATCGCCAGAATTTCTGGCGGTAGAGAGTGTCTACCATCATATATTTTGGCGGTACAGTCTATTTTTCAATTTTTCCAACCATCGAACCTAAACAGATTAATTATGAAGAAATTAGTGTCTACTGTCATAATATATGGCGGTAGAAGTTATTTTTCAATTTTTCCGATCAACGAACCTAATTTCTTCATAAGTTTGATTCCATTGGATATATTATGAAGAAATTGCAAAATAGACTGTGCTGCCAGAAGAATTTCTTCAATTCTGACGCCATATATCATGAAGAAATTAGGTTCACTGATTGGAAAAAATTGAAAAATAGCTTCTACCGTCAGATTTCTTCATAATTAATTTGTTTAGGTCCGATGGTTGGAAAAATTAAAAAATAGACTGTACTGCTAGAATATATGGCGGTAGATACTTTCTATCACAAGAAATTTTGACGATAGTGCTAGATACTCAATTTTTTTTAAATCAGCGCTATTTGCCCAATTAATTTCGATCTGAATGTTAGAAAAAAAAATCCTAATAGTATAGAAGAATATAAAGGAAGTAATGAACATGATAATAAATAATGTTTCAAAAAACAGAAAGGGCAAAATAAAGTATAAAGTTCAGATACCGCGGTGTGATTCTATCCTATATAAAGTACATGGATTTAAATAGGCAAATAAACTATATTTACTCATTAAGTTGCATTCTATGATTCTAAACTAAATACATATACGGACTAGCCATGCATTTGTCACTCCTGTATTGCGCCACCATGCATTTCGTGTGCATTTTAATGTGATTTTTTCATCTCTCCAACCGTAAATAAATATACTTCCTATCATATGTTCCAGAATCCTGATTGCTCCCTAATTTATCCAATCAATATATTACTTTTCTGAACACAAATAATGAAATAAAATAAATATTTTGTAACCACAAAAAAAGAAGCATATGGAAATGCAAGCAGAGCGAGCGGCTGAGCCGTGACCGTACAAGAACACGACGGTGACTCATCCGACCGGACCGGACGGGACCCGGCCCAAACCCCGGTCCCGCCTTTCCCTCCTCGTGCTCTCAACTCTTCTCCATTTTTACATTTTTGTTTAACCGCTCTCTCTCACTCTTCTCACGCGCTTTCTGCTCTATTTAAGCACCTCATTCCATCTACCTCCTTTCATACTAAACTCTCTCTCTTTCTTCTTCGGTTTACTCTTTTTCTCACTGAAAAAGGAATTTGATCTGATCTGACATGGCGGGCTCCAGCTTGGTGTCGTGGATGTCCCAACCATTACCTCTTCAGCACCATGAATTTGCTTCCTCTCTTCATTTCTCCCTCGCTGAAACCTCCTCTTCCTCTGCCTCCGTTGATCAATCCGTCTTGCCTGAATGGATCGGATCGGACCCGCTTTACCTGCCGCAAACCAGTCTCGCTCAAGCCCAAACTCAGAATTCGGGCGGTCTGAGCCTGATGGGTCGGGTCGCAAAAAGGAAGAGAAAATCGAGAGCTTCTCAAAGGAATCTGACGACTTACATTAGCACCGACACGGCAAATTTCAGACAGATGGTTCAGCACGTAACGGGTATCGGATTTGACGAACCGGGTTCGGCGGCTGAACAACCCGTTTTGGTCAGACCGGAACCGAAACGGGTGACGGCTCTTACGGAGCAGCCGAGTTATGTATTGCCTACACTTGACACGTCGGCTTTTTTACTGGAGAGGAATCAGAATGAGTCGGTTTTGCCGGTTGCTGGTCCGGGCCGAAAGCTGGCTTTTCAAATGGATCCGTTTAGTTTCTTCCCTACTCTTGAATCATGGAGTGTTATGTAAGGAGAAATGAGGATTTTTTGGTGAGATTAGGTGAGGGTTTATATATGTAAATGTACAACACATGATGTGGGGGAATTGCAATTTGCATGTGGTGTACTTCTGTTTGATGGAAGTAGAATTGTAATTTTTAGAGCTTATTTGTTTTTATTTTCTCTTCTTCTAGATGGAATTAATTACTGATTAGTTTTTTAGTTTATTTTCTATGATATTTTGCAATGGTTGTGAAAATGTAAATGCTTTATTCATGTTTGTTCTCTTTCTTACTCTTGTTTTTCATTCTTGATACTTATACAATTTGGGACCGGAATAAATACTTAGAAGTATCTAACTTTTTACTTTGCATAGAATGAAAAAGATTCTTTTTCAAATATAAAAAGGTTTGAAAAATATTTCTCCAATTTTCATACAAAATAAGAAGGCACATACTGAGATACTTCATATTAAACACCTTATTCCACTCTCCTAATCTTTATGAAGATTTCTAGCTTAAAAAAAAACACAAACAACTACCTTTATTTATATAAAAAGAGATTTCCTTTCCAACTGATATTATTACCAAATCAATCTATAGAAAAGTGTACATTCTAGCATCTATAGAAATTATCATAATTAATACAGAGTTGAGAGTACTTAACGAGAAAAAAAAATCTAATATTTAGTAACACATGCAAATATTAGCAGGCCGAACTGTAGTCTTATATATTTCATTAGACCAAGTCACCAAAATCATAAAAAGGCCTTTCAAGAAAGTATATTAAAGCCATTAATTGTTACTTGGTACTCAGCCCATTGCAAGAAAGTATATTAAGGCCATGAATCCTCACTTCGTATGTAGCCCATTTAATTTGCAAGAAAGTATATTAATGGAGACGAATGTTAAGGAAGGTGCTAAACAATTTCTTAAGAATTTCTTTTTCCTTTTCTGGATTCCTTGCTCTTTCCTTTTCCCTCCCATCCACTGCTTTCCACTCAATTGACATACTTCAACTTTTATTCCAACCGTCTATTTTTTAAGTTCTATCACAGTATAAACACAATAAGTTCTTAATTAAACATATATTACTTATAAAATATACGGAATCAGTTTATTTATGTTTACATTTGTCAGTGATTAGAAAATTACAGTACCTTCAATTACTTAGTCTCTCCAATACCCGGCTGATTCACAATAGCAGGTGAGTGTGGTTGCCCTTCAAGAGTTTGAGAGTTTATGAAGTACATTTAGAAAGAAAAAGTGTGTATTGCGTACTAATACTGCTAAACATTTTAAGACTAAATAGTTAAGTTGGCACCAGATTTTCCATTTTGTGGAATTTCTAAAAATATTGGTTCATCTGTGTGATTGTGACATTTAACTTACGAGATAATTAAATTCACTCTCATATATATTTTGATAATAATATAAATGACTAGGACTTGTTGACTCGTAATGACTTAAGATTCCTATGATAATTTTAATCTATAAGCCAATAAATAACAGTAATATATTAGAAAAAATATACAGCCCAGTTGGATTATCTTGAAAATATTAACACAGTATGTATGTAGTTCAAAACTATGTTTAATTTAGACATTAATAGATGATTATTACATCCATATATGTTTCTTAATGATAAATTTGTGTACATGTTGATGTGAGAATCATTCATAAATAAAGCTAGAAATTAGCTAGCAGCAGTTTGAGTCAACTTATTTGTTCTGAGTCAAGATGCCTTGCTCTTCGAAAAGCACAACAAGACGAGGAGTGAAGTTTGAATGCAATTTCTCAGAATGATAAAATTATCTTTCAACGTACTAAAACAATGACAAAATCATTATCTCCAAAAATAATTAACCCCAACTCCTTATTTTTCACATACTTTTAAGTCTCCTCAAAAGTCACATCATCATTTTTATCTCGACCGTTCAATCAATTTTTTCGTCGAATCTTAACTATTCATTTTCTCAAATTTATTGATATTTTTGTTGGGTCTCGGACGTGCATAACGCAGCGGAAAATAAAAATTTCGTCCAAAACCAATCCGAGAATCCGTGCGTATCGGTTAAATCAAAGAAATAAATCTTAATAATACCTTTCGGATTACGCTTAATCCGTGACGCTCAAACCATGCATATTGTCCATGCACCTCTAAACCGGTTACCATCCTAACCGATTTTGCGTCCGTCGAGGCCGTCTAGGTCGGATCATGCGAAAGTCATCTACCGCACACACAATCGGTCTCCACCGAAACTCTCAACAAACCGTTCTCATCTTCTTAGGCCGAATAGATCACAAGCGCCGAAAGTACGAACGCCTCTACCGGTGTCCACACGAACAAACTTCTTAAAACGGGAAGAAGAACAATATATATGCTATTAGCTTGTTCTCCTCTTGCATAAGAAAACTCTTCTTATTTTATCTCACAAAAGATGTATATAATTCCTCTCATATAATCGCACTCTTTCATTTTTTCATACAAAAGGAAAGCACCCTTTCATAATTTTGTCATACAAATTAGAAAGTATATTTTCTCTTCTCTTTTTTTTCTCACAAAAGAGAATGAGAAATAATGAGAGAGAGAATGATGTGTTGTGTTGTGAATTTGGAGCCCTCTATGTCCTTATATAGAGGTGAAGAGTCATGTCTCTTCACACTAAAAGATGTGTATGACATCACTCATCATTATTCATATGCCATCATCTAGACTCTTCTAGATTACATGATCTTTTGTGCTCATAGTCTTTATATACATATATATCACATCTTATCACATAAGATGACAATATATTTTGTGATATTCTTATGCAACTCATCATATAAGTGGCTAGAATATTTTGCGCCCGTTTTAGTTTGTTCTTTGTGTGTGACCCTGTAGGTTCACTTAATGTTGGCAATAGACTTAACAATCTATAAATCATGAGCGGACTCTAGCAAGCCATCATAACTACCCAATTTAAGTGAATATCAGTGATCCGATTTACCTAATCAACAATCACGTATTTAGTCCCTTTGTCACGCGATATCTATATCGATCATAAGGCATGTAAGACGCCATCCTTATATTAATCGATTAATATTTCTTGATTCCGAATTAAACTGAACAAGAACAAATGACATTAATAACTCTTATTAATTCATTTGAGTATGGCCATACATTTCTTCAGTTCAATTCATCAAGAGGCCTAAAGATATCTCTCTCATTTATGAGAGGAACAAATCCCGTCTTGATTGCACTCATCCCTCTACATGATTCATTATATATCTAATCATAACCGTTATGACCACCCGGTTAAAGGCAGTGTTAGATTATATTAAAGTATAAAATTACTCATGTTGGGAACCGAGACAATCTCAGGTCAAAGGACTATAAATACTTTATGTTACAAGAATCGCTAATGACATAAAACATGTAGCATTCTTATGGCGGGTCAGTCCAGTATATGGTCTCTAACATATACCTATGTTAATGACTTGATAACTATTTATCCATGATCGGTAAAACATAATCATCGAGTCAACTAATATACTTGGTGTACATTTATAGCTTGTACATAAATATATATTTATATGTATCTGCAAGTATATTTGTCTCCACAAATATCCTATAAATGACCAGGGACGATTTAGAATAGCATTCATAACACTTTATAGTTTTACTATCAAAGTCACGCACTTTGATGACATAAATCTGAATTGCATATTCATGGTCTATTTTAATTATATTAAAATAACCTATACGCACATATTATATGAAATATCTTAGAATAAATATTATGTTTGTTATTACGATCCACCATCTAGGTCACAAACACTTTGGCCTAGGGCATAACACCATCAATTTTATGGTAATATTTATGTGGTTATTAAAACATAAACATATGATTGGTTGAATTAATATTTTGTGTTCCATACCCATTTAGTGATAACCGTTGTGAGTTTGTTTGTGACCATCAGATCTTAATTAGATGGTTTTAATGAATCATGATGCAAAATTATGTTCAATTATTAATACCAATAATTAATGAAGAATTCACTCATTAAAATATAAATAATTTTTCTTTTCTTCTTTAAAAAATTATAATTTTTCATGAAGTATTTTATTTGTAATGTTAAAATCATCAAATATAAATTTATTGAATTTTCTCAATATTTTAAATTCCATATTGTTATGGTTTCAATTTTTTTCTTGCTAAAATATATGAATATAGACTATATAAAAAAAAGATAAACAAAAATGATATGCTCATTACCTTATACCTTATACCTTATTTTTCATTTCTCTTTGAGCATCTCAAGAGACCCATTGTCAAATTTATCTCGGCCGTAAGATCATTTTTTTTTTTTGAAATCTTAGATTTTCATTTAAATTATTACCACAATATCACATATACCAATAGTTCATGAAAAGTTTACTCATTAAAATATAAATAATTTTCTTTGCTTTTAAAAAAAATATATTTCTTAATGAAATATTTTATTTCTTGTGTTAAAATCATCAAATATAAATTTGTTGGAATTTTTTCTTTATTTTGAGTTTCATATTGTTATGTTTCATTTTATTTCTTGCTAAAATATGTGAATACAGATTATATAAATGAAGATTGAAGATATACAAAAATGATATGTTTATTAACTTATACCTTATTTTTTATCTCTCTTTGAGTATTCTCAATTAGACCCAGCAGTGTTCCCATCGAGTAATTGTCGGCCCTACACCACAATTCAACGACATCACTGTCTAACTCGCTGTCTTCTTGGTTTGACTCCATTCACTCATCCGGCTCAGTGTCTCCCTCGGCTCCTCCTGGCTCTATCAGGTCGGGTTGTTTTGTTCTTTGCCTTTTAGCGTTGGTCTCCCCTTCGGGAAGTTTGTCGACTTTGAAGGTTGAAATCTATCTTTTCTTCCCCTAGATTGAGTGACTGATTTCCGCTTTTGACGTCTATTATCGCTCCGGCTGTGGCTAAGAAAGGTCTACCGAGAATCACTGGTATCTGCTTATCCTTTTCCATTTCAACTAGCACAAAGTCGACCGGGATGTAGAATTTCCCGACCTTTATCGGTATGTCTTCGATCATTCCAACAGGTTACTGAACGGTTTGATCAGCTACTAAAATGAAATGAAATATCCGCAAAACGGCTTGAAATGAAATTTCCATTCAAAATATCCACAAAACGCCTTGAAATGAAATTTCGATTTTGATTCGTAAAAATAAAAGAGCGCAAATTTTTCAAATTGGAGAAATTTTCATTATTCACTAAATCATCATATAAATTCATACCCATGTACCGAATTTTGAAACTAGAGAAATAATCATTTCGATAAAAAATAAAACATTCTTCGAAAGATACGGATCTAGCAAGATCAAGCATCATATGAATTTTTTTTTCAAAGTAGCACTTTTTTGAACAATAATTAATCAGATGACACTATTTTGCAAATAATTGGGTATCTAACACTTCTGCCAGACCCTTTGGCGGAACTGCAGTTCCGCCAAAGGGTCTGGCGGAACTAGTGATTTTTTTTTGTTGATCCCAACCATTTGGCACCCGTAAACACGCTTATTTAAGGAAAAAAGCCAGTTCCGCCATAGGGTATGGCAGAACTAGGTAAAATTTATTTTTTCAGGTTAAATTCTTAATTTAGAAGGCCAATTAGCTAAAAAAATTACGAAACCTCCTATTTTATATATTTTTTTGCCTCTAAACAACCATGAAAATTTAGCAAATAAATAAATAAAAAAATAAAATAAAAATAGTGTTCATAGTTCTGCCAGAGAGCCTGGCGGAACTATGAACAGTAAATTTTATTATTATTATTATTTTTTTGCTAAATTTTCATGGTTTGTTTAGAGGGAAAAAATATAAAATGGAGGTTCCGCCAGAGGGTCCGGCGGAACTGGTGAATTCGTAATTTTCCGCCAGACCCTCTAGCGAAACTGGCATTTTTCTTTAATTAAGCGTGTTTACGGGTTCTAAATGGCTGGGATCAACAAAAATAAAAAAATCATTAGTTCCGCCAGAGGCTCTGGCGGAACTACTTCAGACCCTCTGACGAAAATGCTAGATACCAATTATTTATAAAATAGTACAATTTGATTAATTATCCTTAAAAACAAGTAATATCATGCACTTCTTATTATTCCGTTCTTATCTAAGTTCCATATTCCGTCCGATGGGGATAAGGATGTGTCATTGAAATCCGTGCAAAAGTACGTATGAATCGAAGAATGGGGAACCACTTTAAGAATTATAGTGGGGTCTAAATACCATTGAAATTTCTTTTTGTTCATTTTGTTTTACAATACTTTTGACAGTTACTATGGTGTTTTTGATGGCATACGGCAGTTTGAAGCAAGAAATTTTGGATGGAATTGGATATCAAAATTTCATTTCCTATAAATTCTTTGTTTGGCAAACCATTGGAATAAAAATTACGTAATTCTTGTAATTTCCTCTCTATATAATTTTATCCAAATGTAATTCTCTCTAAAAGTTGGAATGCCAATATTATATTATATTATAAAATAAAGGGAAATTCTTTAAAAACCCCCTAACTTTTTTGGATATTATAAAAAAATCCTATCTTTTTCATTTCTTCAAAAACCCCATATAAAGCACATGGAATTTTTTTTTAGCCCCTATGGGATTAAGTTAAACCTTTTCCATCCATTCAATTTTTGAATTGACCAAAATACTCTCTATTTATTTTTATATTATATTTAATTCAATTAAAAAATATAATAAAAAATTAATATTTTTCAACATAATATAAATATTATATTATATTATTTTAGGCTGCATTAGTTAATTTTTTTTATTATATTATATAATTTTATGTTGCATTAGTTTATTTTATAGTATTATATTACATGAAATATTTTCTCTTTTTTGTTTGTATATTATAATTTTATTCTCAGTAAAATATTATTTTATTATTATTATTTTTTATGATTTTTAAAAAATAGTTTATGGAAAAAAATCAGTAAAAAATCTAAATTATTTTTTAAAAAATATTTTTTTGAATTTTTTTATAAGAAATATTTTTCAGAATTTTTAAAATTTTTTTTTTAATAAAAACTTTGAAAAACATTATTTTGGAAAAAAAATTCTAAAATGTTTTTATAAAAAAATTATGTAGCATTATAAAATTAATTAATGCATCATAAAATAATATAATATAATATTTATATTATGTTGAAAAATATTAGTATTTTTTATTATATTTTTAATTTAATTAAATATAGTATAAAAATAATATAAAAATAATCAATAGAGGGCATTTTGGTCAATAAAAATTAGAATGGATGGAAAATGTTTAACTTAACCCCATAGGGGGTAAAAAAAATTCAAGTTGCTTTATAGGGGGTTTTTGAAGAAATGAAAAAGATAGGGGGTTTTTGATAATATCCAAAAAATTTAGGGGGTTTTTGAAGAATTTCCCTAAAATAAAACATATAACATAAATAATATATAATAAAACAAATTAATATAATAAGAGAGAACACAATAAAATAAAATAAAATGAAATATAATGTAATAATATAATATAATATAATATAATATAATATAATATAATATAATATAATATAATATAATATTAGTAATATTACTTTATATTATATTATTTCATATTTTATATTACTAATTGTATAATCATAGAATAATTCCATATTTTTACAAACAACCAAACAAGAAATTATGTTTTTCATGATTTTATACTTCTAGCATCCAAACAAACTTTAGAATTAATTAATTCGTAATTTTATACTTCTTCATCTTAAAATACGATTCCACTCCCTAATTTCAATTGCCAAACGGGCCCTATAGTATCGGCAAATTGGATACTTGGCGAGCTGATGCCTTGCCTTCCCCCGATACTTTATTACTTTTGTTCCTACACGCAATTCAAAGCATTATTATATAATAAAAGTTGGTTTTAGAATTAGTTCATGTAAACTATGTCAATTTGTTGATCTTTCTATTGCTTGTGCTCTTGCGAAATCCTGAAATCTCATTTATAGTAGTCCCTAAAATGAGAGGTATGACATACTTCTTGGCCGTCAAAATTAGAAATATTACGCATACTTATCCCTTTGCACTATGATTCGAGATATTTCTCATTTTGTAGCAAAATACATGATACTTAAAATTAAATGGGGGTGCAAATAAGTTTCTAGTTATTTTTTGTAATCTAATAATGGTTATGTTTGGAATGTTAGACAATTAGTGGAGATGTTTATCAAGGGCTGCTCAAGGCGTTAAAAACAGAAATTTTTTTTAGCATTATTTTGGAAAATAATTAAGTAAATAATATTCATATGAAAAAAATTGAGCAACTAGCATTACCGCAAGTTATTTTAGCGGTAGAGACCTTATACCGCCAGAAATACTGGCGGTAGTGTCTAATTTTCAATTTTTTCATCAGTGACCTCAAACAGATTAATTAATAACAAATTAGCTTTACTGCCAGCTATTTTGGAGGTAGATGTGCAATTTTTATTTTGAGACGTCAAAATTTATACCCGTTTTAAGCTAGGAAATTAGTCTAAAAAATTGAAAACTAAGATCTACCGTCAGTTTTTCGGACGGCAGTAATAATTTTATAAATATTTCTAAATCAATCCGTTATGAAATCCATTAAAAAAAAAGGAGAAAGAAAAATGCTTCTACCACCGGAATTCCCGGCGGTAGAAAGCTCTGGCATTTTTGGAGCCGCTGGAATTGTTGGCACAACATGGACTTAAACTAAATCAACCAACTTTTAGTGAGACATTTATATTTGGTTCAATAGTTGAAAAGTGAACCCATCCACAGACTTCGGCCGTGGACCCAAAATATTTGCATTAGATCCAACAATGGTTCATTTACTTTCACTATTTCATATTTTCATCTATTCAAGGTCAAGGCCTCAAGTCAAGGGTTAAAAGCTGCATAATTATTTCTTTCTTTCACACTGGATACTTCTATGTGAGATCCCCAACTTTAAAAAAAATAAAATAAAATGAGAGAGAACTTCAAGCGATCGCTTGATATTTGTTCTCTTTTAGATAAGCTCATATACCTTCATCTAAATTTTTAAATCAATACTGCTAGACGCGGGATTTGAATCTCTCACCTATGAATAGATGTGATTGGTACCTGTTGAACGATTGAAGCCTATAGGGGGGGTTTAAAAGGCCTAAAGTGCGGAAACGTAAATAATGTATTTTTAAGGTTTTAAATTTTTATTGTTTTTAGAATTTGTTGATGGTTGTTTGAATACTAATTAACAAAGAAAGATAAATAAATAAGAAAATTAAAGTAAATATAAAAAGTAAAGAGATACCGAACACACTTTGATGACGGAGTTCGGCGAGATGGTTGCGTTAGCCTTAACCCCCCGTTTACTCGCTAGCAGCCCTTGTCGCGTTCACAAGTTGCCTACTCTCCGGGACTTGCCTTGCGGCTCCGTTTATCACTAAAAACAAGATCGTACAAGACCTCGAACCACCGTCGCCTTACAATAACCTCTTGACGGCCGGTGGAACAATAACTTACAAACTCAATCTCTTGAACTTCAATAAACCAACGAGCAACGCGCTCAAAAACTCCACTAATCTCACTTTTAGTTTTAGAGCAATTCAATAATATTAAGAAAGGAGTATTTCTGCTTTTTGTGTCTAGAATTCGTTTTTCATTCAACAGGCGAAAATAATATTTTTCCCACTGACTGGAGGAATGCAAAAATTTGGGCTTGTTTCGCCACTACTAGTGGCGGAACACTGTTTTTTATATTAACTAATCTTGTTTATTCATTTCGCCACTATAGTGGCGGAACACTGTTTTTTATATTAACTAATCTTGTTTATTCAGCCAAATAAGATATTTTTGTAAAAAATAAAAAATCTAATGACGGAACAAGATGTGTGCCGTCACGGAAACGATAGATATTTTATTATTTCCAAACTAATGATAGCCGTTAAATTATTTTTTCAAAAGAAATACTATTTAAAAAAAAAAAAGTACGATTCATATTCCTGGAATACTGACCACTATTGTCGGCTCTATTTCCAAGTTTATTCCCCCTATTCCTTCCTTATGCTTGGCCTCAGCCTCTCAAGTATCTTATTCCCCCTTATCCTAGCCGAAAAAGCCTTTCACTTTCACTCCCTATCACCCTTGTGGTTCCGCCAAATTTTATTCCCACTCCTCTCCTCTCCTCTTCTCTTCTCTTCATTCCTCATCTCACAAACCCCGACGAACTTCATCTCTCCAACCTCAAACATGGCAATTGATGCGGTAGTCTCATGGCTAATCCCCTTCGTCCTCGACCAATGCACAGAACTAATTCAATCCGAGCTCTCAACCGTCCTCAGCGCAACTGGAGATCTCCAAAAACTCGAACGAATTTTAACTGATATCCAAGCTGTGTTGTCTGATGCAGAAGAAAAGCAGATTAAGAGCCGAGTAATTGCCCATTGGTTGTCGCAGCTGCGTGAGGCGGGTTATGACGCGCAGGATGTGCTTGACGAATTTCGATTTGGGATTCTGAGTAAAAGGATTTTGAGGGAGAATTCGTCGTTTTGCGGGAGAAAGGTGGTACGTCAATTTTTTTCGTCTCGTAATCCTGTATTGGTTAAAAGAAAAATGGGGAAATTGGTTAAAAAGATCGTGAATCAATTGGATGAAATAGCTGAAGAAAAGTCAAAATACAGTTTTGAGTCTAATTTTAGTGATAATTCTATCTCTAGTATAGAGACATTTAGTGGCCGTCAGACTCCCTCTTTAGTTATAAAATCTGATATAATTGGTAGGGAAATGGATAAAGAAATAATAATTGGAAAAATAACGAGTGAAAAATGTGTTAAAAAAGATATTTCTGTTTTGCCTATAGTTGGAATGGGCGGAATTGGTAAAACTACTCTTGCCCAATTGGTTTATAATGACAAAGAGATCCAATCTCGTTTTGAATACCTAATTTGGATCAGTGTAGGAGACCAATTTGATATTTCCATTATTTTTTATTCGATTCTCGAATCTCTAAACATGAAAGATTGTACCTTTTCGCAATTTGATTCATTGGTGAGGAGAGTTAGAGAGGTTTTACGAGGGAAAAAATTCTTTCTTGTTTTGGATGATTTGTGGAGTGAGGATTTTTCAAAATGGGATGATTTTATAAATGTTCTTAAAATAGGTTCAAAAGGTAGTGTAATTTTAGTCACAACACGAAAAGAGCAAGTTGGCGAAAAGGTAAGGACACTTGGCGCTCACCGATTGGCTTGTTTGTCCGAAACCGAGTCTTGGGATTTATTTAAAGCTAGAGCTTTTGCGAATTGTGAAGAAGAAAATGAGAATTTAATTACAATTGGGAAAAAAATAGTTAAAAAATGTGACGGATTGCCACTAGCTTGTAAAGCTTTAGGGGTAATAATGAGGATTAGAAAAGAGGAGAGAGAGTGGGAACATATATTAGATAGTGAGATTTGGGAAATTGAAAATGAAAATGAACAAATTTTATCTTCGCTTAGGGTTAGTTATCATCATTTACTACCTTTTTTGAAAAGATGTTTTGGTTTTTGTGCGATTTTTCCGAAAGGACGTGAAATTGATAAAGACATGCTTATTCATCTTTGGATGGCTAATGGGTTTATACCCGAAACGGGTAAAACTGACCCGTTTGAGATGGGTTGTGAGATTTTTAAACAATTGGTTAAGGGCTCTTTTTTCCAAGATGTTACAACGGTTGAAAAATGGTATGTAGGAGAAATTAGGGTTTCGTTTAAGATTCATGATATGATGCTTGATCTTGCTAGATCCGTATCTATGGAAGAATGTTTTCTTTTTGATCGAAATGATTATTTCGCTAATTCAAAAATTCGGTACTTGGGTTTGAATTTATATGATGATTTAGTGAATAATGAAAATTTCTCCAATTTGAGAAATTTGCGCTCTTTTATTTTTACGAATCAAAATCGAAATTTCATTTCAAGCCGTTTTGTGGATATTTTGAATGGAAACAAGTGTTTGAGAGCTTTGGATTTGAGTCACACTAAGTTACCCAATATTGGAATCTCTTTTTACAATTTCAAACATTTGAGATATTTAAATCTCTCTTATACAAATATTGTTACATTGCCTAATTTTGTAACCCGTCTCATTTATCTTCAAACTTTGTATTTAAATCATTGTGAGTTTCTTCGCGAGCTTCCAAAAGATACCAAAAATCTCATTAATTTGAAGCATCTTTATCTTAATGGTTGTGTTAATTTGAGAAAAATGCCGATTAAATTAGGGAAATTAAAAAAATTAAGGACATTAAATAAGTTTGTGGTTTGTAATGAATTGGGAAGCGGTACATTATGTGAATTGAGGGATTTAAAACTTATGGGTGTTTTGCTTTTGAGTAAGCTTCAAAATGTGAAGAATTTAATCGAAGCCCAAAATGCAAATTTGAATTTGAAAGAGAAAATTGAAGGTTTAATTTTAGAATGGGAAATGAATGAGAAGGATCTGACAAATAGTACGATGGATAGAAATCATGAAATGGTTTTTGAAGCACTAAAACCTTCAAATGAGCTAAAAATGCTTTGTGTGAAAGGTTTTTGTGGTGTAATTCTCCCAAATTGGTTCATGAATGAATTGGTTTTTTTCAAAAATTTGAAGGAAATTAGTGTTTCAAATTGCGAAAGAGTTACAAATCTCCCGCCTTTTGGAAGACTTAAATCTCTTGAGGTTTTAGAGATTCATGAAATGAATTCGGTTGAAATTGTTGTAGATGGAAACCAAGATATAAATATAGCATTTCCCTCATTGAAATATCTCAAATTAACTAATATGGCAAGTTTGACTTATTTTTACGGATTTTATACGATTCTTGCTAACCGGTTTAAGTTAAAAATCAAAGAATGTCCCAAATTGACAACTATTCTCCAAATTCAAACAATTCAAAATCTCGAATTTGAAAATTGCCCCCAAATTCGACCATATGAAGGGCTTTTCTCATCCATGACTCATTTAGAGAAAATGGTCATAAATAAATGCGATAATCTAATTTCACTTCTAGAAGAAGAGAAAAATGAGAGCATTATTATACCAATTAAGGAATTAATAATAAAAGATTGCAGTAAAACGATGTTTAATAAATCGCCTAATTTAGGTCTTTGGAGGTGTTTTATTTCCCTTAATCACTTATCAATTGATTCATGCGATGGCCTTCTTATATTTCCTGAAATAATCATTGAACAATTGCAATCTCTCAAATATTTAGTAATTTCATATTGCCCTAATCTTATTGGTTCCTCCGAAATAAATGGATTAGAATTGCATCATCTGACAAATCTTGAAACACTTTCAATTAATCAATGTGAGAAATTATCCGATTTTTCGAAATACGCATTGAAATTCCTCAATTCCTTGAATATTATCCAACTTGTCGGATTAAAAAAGATGTTGAATTTACCTGAATTACCAGAATCATTAAATGAGCTTTTAATCTCAGATTGTACTGGGATAAGATTTCTACCCGAAAATATTTGTTATTTAAAATCGCTCGCAAGACTCCAAATTAAGAACTTAATAAATTTAGATTCATTTCCAAAAGAAATGGGAGAGTTTATTGGGCTTGAGGAGTTGGTGATAATAAACTGCCCTAAATTGATTGAATTTCCGAAGAATTTTGAGAAGCAATTAGTGAAGCTTAAATGCTTATGGATTAAAGATTGTAAGCAATTGGGATCCAAATGCATGAGTCGAGGTGATTATTGGCCTTTTGTTTCTCGAATTAAATCTAGGCGAATAGAATTTGAGAATGGAAATTCAGATGAAGAACTAAGTGATTTGGGTTGAAAAAAGAAATTATTGATTTTATTTGAGGAGCTGATGTGGCAGATTTATTGGTGTGCTAAAGTTTGAGTGCTTCACATAGGTGAGTTTAAACTAGTTTTGTATATTTTATTCTAGTTATTTAGTTTGATTCTGAAATGTTTTTAATTTGGGCATATTATAGTCATGACTCATGAATATGTCACTTCATAGAAAATATTAAATTAAATAAACAGAAACAATATAATGTCATATGTGGGAAGGTATCACACCAAGTTGGCATCAAGTAATTTTTGTGACCTCAAAACAAAATATTTACAAATTTGGTGGGACATTTTTTTTGTGTGAGTTTTTAAGCGGACAATATAAATAACATGGCAAACGAGGCATTGAATTCGCATTGTCAAAAAAGAAAGAAAATATAAAAAATGGCGAATGAATATAAATATTTGAATAATTAGTAAACAATTGTTAATATCTCTAATTATTTCAGATATTAGATATTATTTCAGATGTTAGATGCAAACTGAGAGAATAAATATGATTCTGTACCGATCGAATACAGTGAAGCATGTATCTCGAGTTGACATTTCATTGCTCCTGCCAAGTAAGACAAATTTTTTTATCAATTATAAGAACCAATTTAAAACATTAAATTTTTTGTATTACTGACAAAGCTGTTGCTTGTTTTGTGTAATGCACCGAATGATTGCTTAATAGATTTAATATGTGAGTAGAACTTTGAGTTGAGAGAAGTGGATTTTAAGGGTGACGGGTTTTTTTTTTGCTTCCAGGCAATTGATTTAGAAGCTGACTAAACGTTCTCATTTATATGAGAATACATAAATCTCATGTAAAGTTTAATTTAATTTGTTTATGTTTGTTTTATATTAATCTAGGTTTTGTAGCTAATATGATATTGAATATTTGTAAACTCAAAACTTAACTATTTTTATTAAATCTTAGATTTAGTTCTAATTAGGATAAATGTTATATTTATGACTGCAAAAATTGTAAATCAACTATTCTATATTTTTTGTTGTATATTGTTGAAACTCCACCTCCTAAAATAAAGAATGTTAAAGACCATAGAAGTTATCTTTCATGGCTGAAATAATGAGGTATGATTTCTTCTTTGTAATTGCAATTACTGATGCTTAATGCAACACATAATTCCCACATTTGTATATTGCAATTACTGATTCTTAATACAACACATAATTCACTCAAGTTGATTATAATCCCACTTGTATGTTTAGTAGTTATAATATAGTATTGTTTGGCACATGTATCCTGAAATTTCTTAAGTCCAAATTTGAAACCAGTAAAGCTCAATTTACACTTGCAATTAAACCTTAATTAAGTTGCATTTGATGTTTGGCTTCTTTGTAATCTTTTTTTTTTCAAATCAACCTTGACCTTTACAACTATGCGTCAACCGAAGTCTTCTTTTTTTTTTGTATCTTTTTTTTTTTTCATTAACAGGGGCTATTTCTCCTTTCTTGTTTATGCTAGTCAATTACTCAATTATTTTGCGGTGGGCCACTTTTTGAGAAAGTTCAGTCAAATATGAACTTTCAAAAATAGAAATTTAGGAGGAGGAATTGTGTGCGATTAATAGGATTTGTAGTTGTCAAATAATTTTGTTCATTCACATGTTCAAAGATTATTGTGGTGTTTTGTGTGTGTGATTAATAGGATTAAAATGTTCTTATATGGACATACCATAGTCGTGAATATTTCACTTCGCAAACAAAATATTACATTAAAGAATTTAATGACCTAAAACCAAACTACTTACAAATGTGGTGAGACATAATTTCGGTATGAGTTCGTAAGTGGGTTAGTGGGCATGGACATATATAACATGGCATACAATGGATGGAGTTAACATTCTAAAACACGGAAAGAAAACATATAAAAGAAACTACATGACCACCGAATACAAAGATTTGAGCAATTAGTAAAACAATTGTTAATATCTATAGCTATTTCAGATATTAAATGCAAACTGAGAGAACGAGATATTTTTCAGAAATGAGAGCTCATTTGCTTGGAAAATTGAAGCTCGAAAAACAACACATATGATGAAGTGGTTGAGAGGGTTGCAATTTTAATCACACAAGACGACCTGATTCGGGTCAGTCTTAAATCTTACTCCTTCGCATAAGCCGGATTTTCTACTTATCTAATACAATCTAATGAAAGATATGTTGCCTTTCGTGGAAATGTTTCTTTTTTTTTAAATGTGTAGCCGCATAAAGCTACTCATGGAGATGTTTCATTGGTCCTTCCAAGTAAAGACCAATTTTTAATCAATTTTAATTACCGATTTAAACCATTTAAATTCTTATAATACTGATAAAGTTGTTTCATGTTTTGTGTAGCACACATATATATTGTATTATGAGGTGGTTGAACAAGTAATTCAAAATCAGGTAACATGGAATTTGTTAGGTCCTAGACTCCTAATGGTGGATGAAGAAGAAAGTATATGGGCAGTTGAAAATTTTAAATGTAAATAGTTTTCTAGGTAGTTGAATATTTTAAATGTAATAATTTTCTGTAATTGTTAATATTATTTGGAAAATATATGAAAATTAAATAAAACTAGGAAAATCAACTTGTCTCTGACTAGACTTGACTAATCCCCTAGTCACAAATTCCTATGATTGCCAACTAATCATGACTTCTGACTTTTAAATTAATATACATTTTTATTTTTTATTTTTGTATACTCTTTTATTTGAGGCATGATAAAAGGGGTAGCCTCATCCTGGTAGTATTTTGTTCTTTTTCTCTGCCAAAGTTTTCAAGTATAATAAAAAATTAATACTAGGAAAATGATGTTTTGTTTAAAGGTGTATTTGTAGGTTTGGTGTATATTTGTAAATTTTTCGAGGTTGTATATGTAAATTAATCTTGGGGGGCTTAGCTTTATGGTATTTCAAATAATTTGTATCTCCCCCTCACAAGAACATCAACTTTACATTATCCTTTTCATGAATGAGTTTTATTAGAATCTAGTATATTTACTGACTCAGCCCAACCAATTAAATTCTGTCCTGAAAAGATTTAATCTTAATTGACACTAGTAAATAATCTACTAACATATTTAAAGAACTTTCGTTCATATTCACTGCTCAAAATAAGATTAATTAATTAGCTCTCTTTATTCTAAAGCATACTACAAGATAAGGATGTAACATGCTCTGTAACCCTCAATTGTCCCTTTAAAGCCAAGATTTTCATACGGCTAACTAACGACAAGACAAATTACTGACAGTACAAATACTTTGGAAAAAATTATGCGCTAGTTGAATCAACATGACACTCGTTATACCATTTGCAATTATGTGAGATTATTACTGATGGATACATCTTTGCAAAGCACCCGCAGACAAGGAAGAGTTGACATGTTAATATTTTTGTGTTTATTTCTCTCTAGACAAACATTTCGGTCTTCCTTTGTTTTTTCATTCTTTTTTATTTTTCATTCCTTTACTTTTATTTTACTGAAATTATTTGTAAAGGTTTTGAATTTAATTTACTAAATTTTTTTATTTATTTCGTCTATCGTAATAGAAAAAAATGGAATGAAAAAAAATAGAGAAAGCAGAAGTCGTCCATGAAAGGAGAAAAACACGATTAAGTTTCAACGGAAATAGAAGGGTTTTGATGAAATTAGAGTAGGATTGGGGTTGAGTGCAAATGGTTTGTAGGCTAGTTGGTTAAAATATTTACATATATAGTCATAAATCATGGATCCCATAAAATATAATTTAACACATATTTAATAAAGTCTCTTAATCCAATGAATTGACATAAAAAAAATTGGGGTTTGAGGTTAGAAGATTATGGATTTGGGGATCCAATTGGTGTCTATGAATGTAACCAAATTATTTCTATGTATATTTTGTTATAATTTGACATATGATAGAATCCTAAAATAAATTATTTCTATGGATGTCTTTTTTGTAATTATTCCACATTAACATTTTTCTAACTTTTTTCTCATTACACGACTAAGCTATCTGTAATTTGTATCCAATACAAAATAACAACAAACTCACCCGCTAACCTAACAACTTAATAATTTTTTATTTAATTACTTAGAGAAAAGTCCAATTTTGCATCCTTAACTATTCAAATAGCTCATTTTTTGTCCCTCAACTTTTTATTAGTCCAATTTTAGTCCCTCAATTATTCAATAAGTCTATTTTTAGTCCTTCCATCCATTAAGTGCTTACGTGTCAGTTAAATTAGACACGTAAGCAATACATGACATATATTCTTGATACATATTCCAACATGACAATTGTGACATGTCAAATATTTGAAAAAAATAAAATTTTCTTAATTTTCCTTTTTTCTTAAAATTTTATTTTATTGTACATATTTGTGGTGCATGTTTATTTAAAAAATATGTTATTACTTATGTGTCAAGAATATATCATGTCATTACTTACGTGTCAAGTTTAACTGACACGTAAGCACTTAACGGATAGAATGACAAAAAATAGACTTATTGAATAGTTGAGAGACTAAAATTGGATCAACAAAAAGTTGAGGGACCAAAAAATAGACTTATTAAATAGTTGAGGAGGTAAATTTAGACATTATTATTAAAACTTAGTCTTCATACAAAAGAATGGAAATACAAAATGCGCAAAGGTAGTTGAGAAAGAGGGTTTGTGGTGGGCTGCATGTACAAAGGTAGTTGAGAAATAGGATTTGTGTGGGATACATGTACAGCCTGCCATAGAAAAACTCTCCTTTAGTTGAGATGTCAAAATCACATACAATGTCATTCATAGGGATGATCATTCGGTCGGTTCAGTTCAAACCAAACCGAATAAAATTTGAACTAGGAGTGTTCAAACGGTTCGGTTTATTCGGGAACCGAACCGAACTGGTCTATTTTGGTTCAACTGGTTCGGTTCTATTTTTTATGTGGTTCGGTTTGGTTCACATTTCTGTAGTTTAGTTTATGTTGGTTCAATTCGGTTCCAAGATTTGAAAACCGAAAGAACTGAACTGAACCAATATATATACATCATGAGGCGAATATTAAATTTGTGTTGTTTAAAACTTCAAATTTAGGAGTCTAGGGACTAGGACCCTCTAAAAACCAAGTGGATCGTGTTCACCTTAGTTTAGACTTGTTAGCCTAAACTGATAGATTTTGGTTCCTCTTTTAAATAATACACCAAGAGTATTTAATAAAATATAAAGTTGTCTTTTACCACAAGTTCTTTCATCTTTCAAAATCATCATATTTTCTTATGCTGCACCCCATACAGAGAAAAAGAAAGATGGTTTCTTGCCCAAAATGAAGAAAAGAGCTCCAAAAAAAATCTAGCCTCCATTAATTGTTTAGATTCAAATCAAAACCTTTATCTCATCTCTTGCATTTTCTTTCAAAAAATTGATGGTATAATATGTAAGTCAAGGTTTTTTTTGCCTTACACCTGTTGATTATTTTCTCTCTTAAGTTCAGTTTTTTGTTTTTATTTCATCTTACTTAATCTAATCTAATTTTTTTTTCTTGGCAAAGATTTGTATGGTTCTTATTCGGTTTGGTTCAAATGGATAAACCGGTTTACAGTTCGGTTTAACTGGTTTGGTTCTACTTCGATTTTGATTTTAATTGGATTGGTTCGGTTGAAGTTCAATCCGGTTCAGTTTATTTTGATTTTGATTTGCTCGGTTTGGTTCGACCGAACCGAACCGAATAAAAGTTGAACTGAATTTTGAACCGAACCGAATATATTAATTAATATTAATATGCATAATCTAAAAATTATGATTAAATTATTATAAATTAGCAACTTGATATATAATTCGGTCGGTTCGGTTTATTCGGTTTTTTTTCATCCAAAACCAAACCGAACTGAACTAACCGAATAATTCAAATTTTTAAACCGAACCGAACTGAATCACCCAAACAACCAAACCGAATTGACCGAAATTAACCGGTTCGGTTCGGTAATCGAATAAACCGAACCGAATAAATATCCCTAGTCATTCTCATTCATCGGCTATAAGTTAGTTACAACTATTTTTTTCATTAGAAAAAGAAAGGAAAAGTATATACTATTTTTCATTTTTATTGACTCTTTATGTCCAAACCCTCCAAAATCTAAAGTCAAAGAAACATTTTTTTCCATACAAATAAAAAAAACAAAAACTATTTTTCATTTTTATTGACTCTTTATGTCCAAACCCTCCAACATCTAAAGTCAAAGAAACATTTTTTTTTTCCATACAAAAAAAAAAACTATTTTCCATTTTCATTGGCTTTTTAATCCAAACCCTCTTATAAGTTGCATGCAAATTGCAAGCCCAGGTGCCATATCTTAACCAGTTTTCTTTTCATTTCACCTCTCCAAAGCTAAGCTGAAGATCTCCTCCGTTCCATCAACAATGGAGTTTCCTCCCAGCACGCCTCGCCGGCTCCGCACAACAACTCCTCACTCGGACTCATCGCCCTTCCCTCGCCTGCCACTCCGCCGTGCCTCAACACTGCAATCCGCCAGCGAGTTCCCACGCACGTCTCTCCGCCGCACCTCAACACTCGAACCCATCGACGAGTTTCCTCGCATTCCACTTCGCCGGAGCAACAGCACCAGTACTGTAAACAACTTTTCGAAGGCAGAGAAGAAATCAACTTCTAGCGCTTTGCCACCCCGCCTGGTTGAATTCCTGAATGAGAAGGAGAAGTACAAGACTGTTGATGACCTGGTGGAAACCACGTCTTTGCGTTCGCAAATTGTTGGTCAGAATTCATTGTTTATTTTTTTTTCATTTATTTTGTTAGATTAAATGTTTTATTTTTTTTTCATTTTTTTATTAGTTTAATTTGGTGCTAAGTTGGGTTTTTTTGAAGGTGAAGATTTGGAGAAAATGATGCAAGGCTAGCTACCGATTCCTGCAAAAGAAATTGAAAAAATTGAAACGGTTCATTCATATGATGGTAAATAAATAACCTCAGAAAATTTATTACTATTTGTTTGGAACATTTATTTGAAATATGTATTTTCTGAAAAAGCATTGCAACTTGAAGCAATGGTTGGAAACCTTGAAGATTCAGCCTTTTCAATTATCAAACAAACTTCAAAATCAAATGTAAGTCTTTTTTTATGTCCAACATCCATTATTATTTTACTTAAATAACACACCCCTCGTAGTAAATATTTACATATTAAATACAGGACATGCAATTTAAACAAGAAAAGCTCATGAATTCAATCAATTCCATGAAAGAAATGGAGAAAGAATTGGTTCAAATTTGCACAAATAAACCAGAATGGTCAAACCTAGTCAAAGCTGTCGATTCAAGATTAGAAAAAATTATTTCTATTTTAAGACCTCAATCTTTCTCTGACTATCGGGCCCTACTTTCTGCCCTAAATTGGCCCTCCAACTCTTTCGACCGGTCAAAGTCAAAGTCAAACATAAAGTCAAACGATTCCAAACCTGCTTCTTTTAATGGATTCTTTTGAAAGTAAAATATTCACGCAAAGCTTTCTAGCATTATGCGCTTTGCAATATGTACAGTCTTTACGTGAGGCGAGAGTTAGTGGAAAATTACGGAAATACCCCTCGTTTGAAAATGGGCTTTGGGCTGTGGATGAATTGGTGCGGCCATTCGCGTCACGAATGGAGTACCAATTTGCGAAATGGTCCGATGAAATTGAGTCTATTTTCGCGTTGGCTTATAAAGTCATGGAAGATTTCATGCAATATGTGGATGATGTTTTTCAACCTTTAATAGATAAGTCGAATTTAAGGGGCTTAGCCACAAAAGAGGCTTGGGTTAGTGCAACGATCAAAATGGTATAGGGTTTTTGGAGAAGCAAGTTTTTCCTGATTTAGTTAGGAAATTTTATGAGAAAAATGATGCGAATTT
Source organism: Juncus inflexus (assembly GCA_024447665.1). NCBI lineage: Eukaryota > Viridiplantae > Streptophyta > Magnoliopsida > Poales > Juncaceae > Juncus > Juncus inflexus. The sequence goes on from JAJHPC010000005.1 coordinate 2,766,743, forward strand.
AGAGGTTTTTTCTTCTTGGCTTAATTTGATTGATTAGTTTTGATAAAAGAATGTTAACTCTTTCCTCAAATGGGATTCAAAAAATCGAACCGATTTTAGATTTAAATGAGGATCTTGCAAAATCATTATCTATTTTCTCAATTTTTGGTGAAAATCCCAATTGTCTCAAAATTTGGGCCGAGATTGAATTAACTACCACACAAGATAAAATAAAACCCGATTTGGAAATTGAGACAAATTGGTTATTTGAAATTAAAAAAACGCAAGATAAAAATGAAGAAAAGATGAATCATGATTTTCTTTTATCTACTAGAGAGGAATATAAAGCGCCATTGATTGTAGATTTTGTAATGAAAATCGCTTCATCAACGATTGAAAAAGGCCGGATTTTACCGATTAAACAAATAAAATTTGAATTTATCAAAAACTCTGCTGCTTTATTTCTAAACCATTTTTTTATGATTTTACTCGAGCGAAGCAAGGACTTAGAATTAATGACCTCAACTATAGATGAAAGTGCTTTAGTTCAAATCTCAAGTTGCGTAAACTCTGCTAGATATTTTGAGCATATAATTTATGAATGGGATGAAGATTTAACCTTTTTGGTTTTGGGCGTAGAAAAATGAAAAAAAGATCATTTTTTGTGGATGAAATATCATTTTTAATAAAGTTACAAATGGATTGTTTAGAGGAAATAATGTCGGCAGTTTTATTAGAATTCGAAGCATTTTCATATGATTACATGCAAAATATAGATCAATGGGAAGATTATGGACTCCAAAATAAATCCGCTTTCACCGAAGAAGAATTACAAGATGGAATTATTTCCGAGGGTTTAATTGAAGCGTTGGAAAATTTGAGGGGCCGATTTGTAAAATTGAAGGATTGTTTAAATGCCAAGGACTTTTTTGATATTTGGCGAAGCGTGGCGGAAGGATTAGACTATTTCATTTTAGTATTACTCCGTGGATTGACGTTAGATTTTCAAATTGGGGAGTTTTTCAATTTAGGGTTGATATGTGAGCGATTTTTAGGGTTTTTAAGCCGTTTTGTGTGAAAATCGAGGCGTTCTTTCCGTTTGTGAGTGAGTGTTTGGAGCTTTTGAATTTGAGTAAAAACGATGTGGATTTGTTTTTGAAGGAATTAATAAAGAATGAAAAGAGCTTGAAAGAATGGTTGAACGAAAAAGGGTTGCATCATGTTGGTGGTAGCCAAGCAAAAATGATATTGGTTGATAGGAACTTTGGAGAGTATTTATTTATTGTGAAGAAAGATTATAAATGATTATTTTTATTTCCTTTACTTGATCTCATATTATTATTACTATTTGATAATTCATGTAATTTTATGTCATATTATTAAATTCATGTAATTTTATGTCATATTATTAAATTCATGGAATTTAAGTTGTTTGTTTCTTGTTTTGTACTTTAATGATAGTGCTTTTAGGTATTATTGGTTGCATTCTTGTGTCTAACATTTTTACTTAAAATTGTCAATTTAGTTAATATGAAAGAGTAACAAAACTATTGAATTTTGAGATGTAAATCACAGAGAAAAATATGGTGGGTAAATCAAATTAACAGTGAAATAAAAACACTAAACTGCTTTCGACAACTAATCTTTTAATGCTAAACAAGGTCCAGTTATTACCCAAAATATAAAAGAGAAAAAGTAAACTACCTCAACAAACTTGACAAATTACCACAAACTGACTAAATGTCATAAATTACCCTACATTATTAATTATTACAAATGTGCACAACAATCCGCTTATTGATTTACATACACAACTCCATTTGCTCTGCAGGCTCCTTCTGCACCATAAACCTCCTGAAATTACAAAATAGAAACAAAAAATCAACAAAATTGTATTTAAACCCTTATTATAAATAACAGTAGCTCATTTTAAACGAGATGAGAGCTCATTCACTTGTAAAATTAAAGCTCGAAAAACAACACATGATGGTTGAGAGAGTAGCAATTTCAATTGGACAAGACGACCCAACTGGAGTGTCTTAAATATCGCTGCTTCACACATAAACCGGATTATGTACCGATCGAATAGAGAGAGGTGTTGCGTCTCCAGCTGATATATCATTGTCCTGCCATATAAGACCAATCTTTAATCACTTAACTACCATTGTTTAATTAAAACGTATAAATTTTTATAATTACTGACAAAGTTGCTGCTTCGTTTGTGTAGCGCACCGGTATATTTTATTATGAGGTGGTTGAAATTCCACTTCCTAAAATAAAGAATGTTACTACGGCATAAGTTATCTTTCATGGCGAGTTACCGCTCTCTTCTTCGTATATTGCAATTAGTTACACAGTTATTACAACACATAATTCACTCAATTTTATATATTGCAATTACTAATACTTAATACAACGCCTAATTCACTCAACATTAGGATTTATATTCCAGCTACACTTGCTAGTGTGTTTTCTATTTTTTTTTAATTAAGTCAAAATTTAAGACCAATAAAGCTAAATTGACCCCTAATTGTGCAAATAAACCTTAATTAAGCTGCATTTGTTGTTCGGCCTCTACGAAATTTATTTTCTTTTTTTCAAATTAACCCTGAACTTTACAAGGTATGCCTTAGCGTAAGTCTTTTGTGAGCTTAAGCACACAAAACCCCTCACGCCAAATGCATATAAACCAATCAGCTATGAAGAGATTACAGTGCAGGTTTTCTGCTAAATGTGCTAAGATCTACGGTAAAGATATGTTCATTTTTTTATATTAACCTGCCAATCATTGCTATACCAAGTACGAGAATCTTGTTGTATAGTACTTTTTTTATTAGTGTTTGGACTGATATAGTGATATATATAGAGTAGAGGGACGAGATTTGAATATAACTTCTTTATTATTTTCTCAATAATATTACAATACATTTCACTACTCAATTACTAAACCTCCAAAATTATAACCCTACTACTTCTATATTATTAGACCTCCATTAGAGAGAGGAATTTATTTTGTGGCTTGATCCAAATGGTGAGAATGAGACTCCTATTTATACTAGAGGATGGAGTCATCTAGATCCAAGATATTTTTGAAGAATTTTCTAGAGACAAACATATCTAGAACAAAGATATTTTAATAGATAATTCTAGAATCAAGATATTTTGCTAGCCTTGACTTGCTTCTAGATTTTTTTTTATATTTAGGGCTAAATTTAGATTGGGCTTAGTGATGCATATTTAACACCCCCCCCTCAACACTAAGTCCTCTAAATCGCTAATCGACTGAGCACTCCAAGTTGAGCGCGCATCTCCTCAAACTTCTTTGTGTTGAGACCCTTCGTGAAAATGTCAACGACTTGCTCTTCCGTCGGTGTCAGCTTCATTTGGATCTCTCCTTGTAGTACCTTTTCTTGTAAGAAGTGATAGTGCACTTCAATATGTTTGGTTCTTGTGTGAAACACCAGATTCTCTGCTAAGCATACTGCCGACCTGTTGTCGCAGTGGAGCCTTACTTTGTCGATTAACTGGTGAAACTCCCTTGGTAAACGAATCAGCCACGTGCTTTCTTGTGCAGCAGTAGATGCTGCTCTATACACCGCTTCTGTCATGGATAGGGACACGGTAGGCTGTCTTTTGCTACACTAAGACACTGCTCCTAATCCCAAACTGAACACAGCCGGTTGTTGATCTCCTTGTATCACAATCTCCAGCATAGTCAGCATCATAATAACCGACTAGTTCCCATTCTTCGCCTCTACAGTACATAATACCGTAGTCTAATGTATCCTTCACGTATCGAAGTATCCGCCTAACTGCCTCCAAATGTGGTTTCTTTGGGTTCTGCATATGACGGCTTACTACTCCAACAACGAAGCCTATATCGGGTCTGGTCAGAGTCAGATAGATGAGACTTCCCACCAGTTGTCGATACATTCGAGTGTCTTAGGTCTTTCCCTTTTCCAGCGCAAAGCTTTGCATTAGGTTCCATCGGCGTAAACAACGGCTTGCTCTCCAACATTCCATAAGCCTCTAGAAGATCCTTTGCATATTTTTGTTGGCAAAGAAATATACTTTTACTCGTCTTCTCAACCTCAAGCCCCAAGAAATACTTTAATTCTCCGAGTTCTTTCATCTGAATCCGGATAGACAGGTTCTCCTTCGTTTGCCGAATCTCTTCTACGAGATCACCGGTTAAGATGAGGTCATCTACGTACACCAAGATAATAGCGAGTTTGCCTCCAATGTTCTTGGTGAATAGGCTCGAGTTTGCTATCGCCACTATATATCCACTTTGTACGAGAAACTCTGCTATTTTCCCGTACCACGCTCTTGAGGCCTGTTTTAGCCCGTACAATGCCTTCTTGAGCTTGCACACATATTCTAGATGGATTTTACTCACATATCCTTGTGGTTGATCCATGTATATTTCTCAATCAAGCTCACCGTGCAGGAAGGCGTTCTTCACATCCATCTGCCATACCTTCAATCCTTTGCTTGCCGCAAGTGCTAGGAGAACACGTACAGTTGTCATCTTCGCCACCGGACTGAACGTCTCATCATAGTCCAGCCCGTACTATTGTGAGAACCCTCGTGCAACTAGTCGAGTCTTGTATCTTTCGATTGACCCATCCGCTTTGGTCTTCACTTTGTACACCTATTTGCACGAAATTAGTTTTACTCCATTTGGTTGTGGCACTAACTCTCACGTCTGGTTTTGCCTTAAAGCCATCAGCTCCTCCTCTATTGCCTCTTTCCACTTATTGCTCTTTGTTGCTTCTTCATAAGTTGTTGGTTCTTCAACCAAGTTCTCCTCACCGACCGCTACGTTTGCGTACTTTGGGTTTGGACGTCTTGCTCTTGATGACTTTCTTATTGGCGGGGGTATTTCTTCCACTTCTTCTTGTAGGTCTGGAGTCATACCTTCACCATCTTCGAGTACTCCGGTTTTCCATGGGCTCTTGGTTTTTGTGGCGTTTGGACTTTGTCCCTTTTCCATTGTGGACATCGGTGTCTCGATACTTTCTTGGGCTTGGCCGCTGGTTCTTTCCTCAAATTGTGGCTCGAGATCCTCTGAATTTACTTGTATTGCGCCTTCGGTTGGCTACCATGATGAGGCTTCGTCGAAAATTACGTTTCTTGAGGTGTGGATGCGCCCTGTCATTGGATCACAACACCTCCATCCTTTCCTTTCATCATCGTACCCGACAAAGATACATCGAATCGCCTTTTTGTCAAATTTGGTCCGAAGATGATCATGCACAAACACGTAGCACACACATCTGAACACCTTGAAGTGGCTAATTTGGGGTTTAAATTTCCAGAGTTTCTGGAATGGCGAGACATAACCCATCTTCTCTTGTGGAAGTCGGTTGATGATGTGTGCGGCTATCTTCATGCACTCGGCCTAAAATCTTGCTGGCACATTTTTAGCATGCAACATGCTTTGGCAAATCTCTGCAATATGTCGGTTCTTCCTCTCGGCTATGTTGTTCAATTACGGCCTATAGGAGGGGGGGGATAAATAGGCTTAACACGTGCAGAAGTGTAATTTAAAGATTCTTTTACAATTTTAAATGATTTACTTTGAATGTGATGGTTATAATAATTCAAAGTAATAATAATAATAATTAAAAGTAAATAGAGTAAGAAATCAAGATGAAGAATACCAAACACCCAAATTTGTTGACGAAGTTCAACCGAGAAGTAGCGTGAGCCTTAACTTCTCTTTTACTCGCTATCGGGCCTTACCGAGTTCACGAGTGGTATAATCTCCGGGACTTGCCTTGCGGCTCCGATTTCACTAATCCAAATAGTATTTGATTACAAGACTCGAATCGTCGCTCGCTTTACAACCCGTAGCGAATCGGAGAATCAAAAACTTACAATGATTTCATTCAATCAATAACAACATACAAGACTAGCAAACTTGCTCACAACGAATTCCTCTCTTGGCTCACAAGATTTTTGAGTAAATTTATCAAACACAAAAAGAGGGTGGAACAATCACTTTTTCTCTTTTTGAAAAATTGGTTTTGAGTGAATAATGAAAAATGGAAGAAATCCATTCAAATAGCCGTTATGGCAGAAATTCCGTTTTAAACGGAATATTCCGTTTTAAACGGAATCCAGCGACCTATTCCGTTTAAAACAAAATAGGTAGGTTTATTCCGTTTAAAACGGAATAGACATGGGATTTCGTGAAAAATGGTCCTTCATTTCGTTTAAAACGGAATAAATGAGTTTATTCCGTTTTAAACGGTATAAATTGAATTTTTGAATATTGTTTCTCTCAATTTTAGTATTTAAATAAGATAACTCAAATTGAAATTAAACCTAGGTAAATTAAAGACTAAGAAGAGCTTCAACACTTAGATAAGCTTGATTAATAAAGTCGTATTCTCATCTTTTGGAGTGTTGAAAAACTAGCGTCTTTATGTGATTGAATATTTATTCCATTGGTCTTGTTACGACTTCTTCTAACTTTAAAGATTAATCTCAAAATATATAAGTACCTCAGAATAGGTTTACATATCATCAAACTGAGAACAACAGGCTACTCCATTCTATTGTGGGGTGTTGAGGCAGGTTAACTGCCTTCGGATCTTATGCTCCTTCAGGTAGGCATCGAATTCTCAGTTTACGTATTCTCTTCCATTATCCGTACGGAGACATTGAACTTTCTTGATGAGTTCACTTTCCGCCTTCACCTTAAACTCCTTGAACTTGGATAACGCCTCCGATTTTTCTTTCATGAAAAACATGATGGTGTTATGCCCTAGGCCAAAGTGTTTGTGACCTAGATGATGGATTGTAATAACAAACATAATATTTATTCTAAGATATTTCATATAATATGTGCATATAGGTTATTTTAATATAATTAAAAATAGACCATGAATATGCAATTCAGTTTTATGTCATCAAAGTGCATGACTTTGATGGTAAAACTATAAAGTGTTATGAATGCTATTCTAAATCGTCCCTGATCATTTATAGGATATTTGTGGAGACAAATATACTTGCAGATACATATAAATATATATTTATATACAAGCTATAAATGTACACCAGTATATTAGTTGACTGATGATTATGTTTTACTGATCATGGATAAATAGTTATCAAGTCATTAACATAGGTATATGTTAGAGACCATATACTGGACTGACCCGCCCATAAGAATGCTACATATTTTACGTCATTAGCGATTCTTGTAACATAAAGTATTTGTAGTTCTTTGACCTGAGAATGTCTCGGTTCCCAACATGAGTAATTTTATACTTTAATATATAATCTAACACTGCCTTTAACCGGGTGGTCATAACGGTTATGATTAGGTATATAATGAATCATGTAGAGGGATGAGTGCAATCAAGACGGGATTTGTTCCTCCCATAAATGAGAGAGATATCTTTAGGCCTCTTGATGAATTGAACTGAAGAAATGTATGGCCATACTCAAATGAATTAATAAGAGTTATTAATGTCATTTGTTCTTGTTCAGTTTAATTTGGGATCAAGAAATATTAATCGATTTATATAAGGATGGCATATTACATGCCTTATGATCGATATAGATATTGCGTGACAAAGGGACTAAATACGTGATTGTTGATTAGGTAAATTGGATCACCGATATTCACTTAAATTGGATAGTCATGATGGCTTGCTAGAGTTCGCTCATGATTTATAGACTGTCAAGTTTATTGCCAACATTAAGTGAACCTACATGGTCACACACAAAGAACAAACTGAAACGGGCGTTGAAAATCCTATCAACTTATATGATGAGTTGCATAAGAATGTCACAAAATATATTGTCATCTTATGTGATAAGATGTGATATATATGTATATAAAGACTATGAGCACAAAAGATCATGTAATCTAGAAGAGTCTAGATGATGGCATATGAATAATGATGAGTAATGTCATACACATCTTTTAGTGTGAAGAGACATGACTCTTCACCTCTAAATAAGGACATAGAGGGCTCTAAATACAAAATACAACACATCATTCTCTCTCTTTCATTATTTCTCATTCTCTCTTATGAGACAAAAGAGAGAAAATATACTTTCTAATTTGTATGACAAAATTATGAAAGGGTGCTTTCTTTTTGTATGACAAAAATGAAAGAGTGCGATTATATGAGAGGAATTATATACATCTTTTGTGAGATAAAATAAGAAGAGTTTTCTTATGCAAGAGGAGAACAAGCTACTAGCATATATATTGTTCTTCTTCCCGTTTTAAGAAGTTTGTTCGTGTGGACACCGGTAGAGGCGTTCGTACTTTTGGCGCTTGTGATCTATTCGGCCTAAGAAGATGAGAACGGGTTGTTGAGAGTTTCGGTGGAGACCGATTGTGTGTGCGGTAGATGGCTTCCGCACGATCCGACCTAGACGGCCTAGACGGACGTAAAATCGGTTAGGACGGTAACTGGTTTAGAGACGCATGGACAACACGCATGGTTTGAGCGTCACGGATTAAGCGTGATCCGAAAGGTATCTTTAAGATTTATTTCTTTGATTTAACCGACACGCACGGATCCTCGGATTGGTTTTGGACGAAATTTTTATTTTCCGCTGCGTTATGCACGTCTGAAACCCAACAAAACACCCACACATATCTTGAGAAATCATTAATGAAGGTCACCATATAATTTGAACCACTTATTGAAGCTTGCTTAATCGGACCGAAGACATCCGAGTGTATCAGCTCCAAAAGTTCCTTAGCTTTGTACTTGGATTGTTGGAAAGGAAGCTGATGAGCTTTACTGAATTGGCAACCGGCACATACTGTGTCGGTCCGCACCTCCACTCCAGGAAGGCCTTTGACCATCGACCTCTCGACCATCAACTTAAGCTTGTGGTAGCTCACATGCCCCAGTCGTGCATGCCAGAGATCCGCCGTATCATTCCTCCGAGTTTTGTCTACGTAAGCCGATTGTGCTGACATTACGTAGATTGACTCCATTTTTCGGCCCTCCATTATTGGTGTGCCCAAAGTTTTGAGGTTGGGGTACACCTTCAGCTCCTGTGGCCCGAAGACTACGTAATTCCCTTGTGCTGTCAGTTGCGATACTGACAATAAATTCTTCTTCATACCTGGAACATGATAGACTCCTTGCAGCTGGAATTCCTTCGGACCGATGTGAGGAGAGATTACCGTTCTACCGACGTAGCTGATTGGCAGCTTGGAGTTGTTAGCTGTCACAATTACTTGGTTTTCCTTATACTCATGTAAGCGTTCTAGCTTCTTGATATCGCCGGTCATGTGATTTGAGCAACCGGAGTCAACGATCCAGTCACTCTCATAGTCGATTCTCCCTAATTTGATTACTGCCGTCAGTGCAATCTCTTCCTTCTCTTCCTTCTCTTCAATCATGGTGACCGCATTTGCGAATGCGGCATCAATATCCCATTTTTTTTTTACTACAGTCAATCTCTTGACTCTTGGCACCTTGGTGGTCTTTTAGGGTTGCTACATTTCCCTGTCCCTTCTTCTCAGACCAACAGTCTCATGCATAGTATGTCCCCTCTTGCCACAGTTGTAGCACTCATCACCTCGAGCTTTGCCGTCCTTTGCCTACGAGATCCTCCTGAAATATTAATCTCCTCCTTCGGCCTCCTATGTTGTCCAGGCCTGCTTTCGGGTTTCAATCTCGGCCTTTGTTTAGGCCGACCCTTCCTTTGGCTGTAGAATAGTGCCTCGTCGTCTTGTCTCATTGAGACTTCGTCCCTCCTGGTCAGAGCCTCTTGGTTAAATCGACCAATCCTGGACTGCTGCCATAAACCCGCTATAGTCGGGTTTCAAACCGTTGATTATTATCCTCCTCATCCGTTGCTCGCTTATTTTCTCTTCAAGGGCTATCTGCGCGATCTCGCTACAGATGGACTTCACCTTCGTGAAGTACTGGCTGATTGTCATACTCCCTTGTGAAAGCGTCATAAGCTCCTTCTCGAGTAGTTGGAGGCGGGCGTCATTCTTCTTGGAGAATAGTGTCGCGAGAATATCCCAAGAGGCTTTCGGCGTTACTGCTTCTCGAATGTACTCAAGTACCTCCTCTTCAACTGAGGTCCTGAGTGTTGGGAAATCCACATCCATGTACGTTACATGCGCAGCGGAACCTATGGATTTAACCCGCCCTATGATCATCGTTAAGGAAATAAAAGTACGAGATTATGCTATTAAAATTTATACCTCGGATCTTCCTGATCCGGGAGAGAGAAGCGGATGTAGGTCTGAACGAACTTCCGTCTTGCTTCCTTCTCCTTCGTGCTCCTAAAGCTCGATTCGAACGAACTCCTTACTTCTCCTAGGGTAAAGAAACTGATCGCTCGCTAGTCTTCAAACCATAAGACCTCTACTCGTATCCACGTCGAACTGCAGACGCACGGAATAACCGGACTCGGCTAGACGAGTCCGAAAATACTTTCCGAAAATAACTCAAAACTCTCTCTCTCTATTTCTATGTATTAGACGGCCTCTAAGCCTTCTGAATTGTGTGTCGAATAGAAGGGGGCTACCCTTTTATTTATACTAAAGAGAGGGGTGAAAGAATGACAACTTTCGTTAAGGAAACAAATCCTGCCTGCCGCATGAACAGTAATTCCTGCTTCGAATGAACCATCATTTCCATATAAAAGATGCTTGTCCTCCAAGCAAATCAGCACATACCATATGTGTTCCGTTCGAACGTGTGAACAGTAATTCTTGTGCGTGAACAGTAATTCCTGCCCGTGAATAGTAATTCCAGCACAATCAAATATCCAATATTTGATTTATTCTTTCGCCCATTTATACATCACATGTATAACTGTTATTGAGGTATTTTCATCCTGTACGAATGAAGTTTATTGTGTGACCGTGTAGGTTCCATTTAACGCTGGCAACGATCTTCTAAAGATCGTAAGTCATGAGTAACCTCTAAACTAATGTCATAACTACCCATGTTAAATGGAATGATCAGCGATCATAAACCTATCTGAATAGACATTTGCTTATTCCTTTTGTTCTACGATATACGTCTTGATCACAAGGCATGGTAATATGTCATCCTTGAGTTTGATCAAAGTCTCTTTCTTGATCGAGAATTAGAATGAGTAAATACAAAATGATCTTTAACAACACATGTTAATCAATTTTGAGCATGGCCATGCATTTTCTTCAGTCCTAATTCATCAGGGGGCCTAGAGATATTTCCCTCTTGTCGAGAGGAACAAATCCCATCTTGGTCACTCACATTCCTCGTCATGATTCAGTGCATACCTAATGATGACCCTAATGATCATCCCATTACGGATGACGTAGGATCATATTAAAGTATGCAGTTCCACATACAGGAATCCATGGTGACCTCAGGTCGTAGGAACAAGCACACTATTCATATGAGAATCACTAATGACATATACCATGCATATTCTAATAGTGTGGTCAGTCCAGTACGTGTTCTCTAACACGTACCTATATTCCAGACTTGACATCCCTATGTCCATAATCAGCAGAACATAATCATCCAGTCTGCGAATATATTAGTGTGGATATGTAGCTTCTTACCTTAAGTATGTTTATCTCTATAAACATACTACATATCACTAGGGACAGTTTAGAATGTCATTCGTTGGTTCACAGTTCTACTATCAGAATCACGTATTTTGATGACGTGAAGCCGAAGTGTCATTCATGGTCGATCTAATATATGTGAATATATTAGTCACCCATACACTCATTCATATATGAACTAAATAAACGTGTTTCTCATAATCTAATATCTAGTCCAACACTTTGGCCTAGGGCATAATTCCTTCAGTCTCCCACTTGCACTAGGCCAATTTTAAGCATCCAATGCTCATTAGGCAGCATGACCTTCATGTTTTACTAGCAGGAAATATATGCTTATCAGATTATAGAAATTTACATTGCAAACTTGTAACAACTACTATTGATCTCTTTCATTAGTCGAGAACTTCTAAAACAGGTGGATGTATCCTTGTTGCTCTATTCTGAGCGACTCTTTGTTCATAACATAGATCGTCAGGCCTTAAGAGCAATTTGGACAACTCCAAGTTCCAAGATTAAGTGCTTGATCCAAGCATACCTATTGTCCGCTTCTAAAGCGACAATATGGTTTTGTTTCAGTTACAGTGACTTATTTGGAACTCATTCCAAATTACTGTATTCAAAATAAATGAATTGCGATAATGATCCATGTTTGGAAAGCGTAATCTCTTACCACTGCCTAGGTTCTAATAGATCGGGATATCTTAGTTCTTCATAAGAACTTAGAAATTTATTCTCATCATCAGATGACTATCAATCGCTCTCTTATGCTCTAAGCATATTGCACAGTACATTGTATGGCTTGAAAAATCTTATTCATCCCGTTATCAAGAATCGTTTCTTGTATATTGAACATTTCAATAAACGGATGATAAACATATGTCTTCATTATATGAACGTCGTAGGCAAGAATTCTTTCTTTCATATTGAACTCTTTCAATATATATATGTTGTTGAAAGCATATAATCAAATTCATGTGTCTTTCATTGTTCATATTAGTGCCACAAACAAGAACTCTTTCTTGCATATTGAATATTCAATATATGGTTGAAGGTATAAGATCTAATTCTTATATCATTTTATTGTTCATGTAAATGTCATAAGCAAGAACGCTTTCTTGCATGTTGAACATTTCAACGTATGGCTGAAAGTATAGAATCTCATTCGTTTACCTTTTCATCATTCATATGAACACCATGAGCAAGAACATTTCTTGCACATCGAATTCTTTCAATATTTTACCAATGTGCTTTATCTTATAACCAGAAATCTGTATAGACTTCAACTACTAACTATTAAGATGTGTAAGTTGTTGTAATGCATGCAGATTGTTATACTTCCACTGAATTTCTTGAAATCAAGGTGGTTGCATCTATTTTGATTAAGTCAAATTCTTCAATTTACTTTGTCAAATAGATTCATCCTGAGATGCTTGCTTTAATCTATTCATGAATGAATTTACCTTTCAGAATTCTTGCGATCACAAAACTCTTGCCATGTATCAAAGATACATCCACATTAAAGTTCCTATAAAGGAATATGAGTTTTATATCCTTGTTCCATCATTCACAATCGCATTGTGCTATGGAAGTTGGAATTCGTAATAGCAACAAGTGAGAAAGTCATTTTACTATAGCCATACTATAGCTACTTTCTTTGCTATTTGTAGGTTATCCATGTACTGTATGCAATGGTCATCAAGCCATTGGATACTCCAATCAAGTTCCAAACATGATTGCTTGTATATGCGTTGCATCTTAGTTCTCATGGTCCAACCATTTTGAGAACTTTGTCTCTTCACAATCTCCTCGGTAGAAAATCAACTCATCCTCTATGAGTATCTTTTATGAGAGATCATATCTCTCAGCCTAATGTCTACCAGGTCTGTGATGAGGACCTTATGTTTCAAGTATGGCCTTATCAACTACTTGATAGCCTCATTAATAGTTCATCACTAGTATGTGGATCTCAAATTTTTCGAGATGTATTACACTCCCACTGCTTCTTTAGGAGATGAGATCTCCTTTAAAGAAGTCTGAATCATGAGTAGCAACCAATTTGAACTCATAATGGATGTAAAACAATATCGAGTTGATATCCCAGAAAGATTGTTGTGTTGACACTGTCAACCTTTTGGCACGAGTCATACTTCAATCTTTAAAGATAATTTGGGACTATCCCAAACCCATATCACATATGGTGTCCATTTGAACCTTATGATATTCAATGTTTAGTATATTTAAGAGTATAAACCTATAAGAATCTCGGAGGCATAGACTGAATCTTATCCAATAAGTTTCATTTTCTTCTTTATGTGCACATCGTGAGATGCTGCATATAGAATTAATTGTGAAATATTTTCACAATTTCTAAGATAATTATCAAACTATTGACTTAAATACTTGTCATTTCGATCTGATCGAAGTGCTCTTATTATCTTGTCAAGGCAATATCGAATTTCATTCTTAAATACTTTGAACATTTCAAATATTTTGTCTTTCATTAAGTAAACATTTTACTTAAAACACTTTAATATGAAATTCTAATATTCCTTATTTTTAGCCGGCTTGACTTTTTGTCTCTCATGCATTTATATGCATGAGACTCAACAAACTAACCCATCAACTTCGTGATGGTTGCTCATTCTTGTCATCATGTTCGATAAATAAAATTCGCACGTCTCAATTGATCTTAGATCCAGTGAGTCAAACTTTCCACATATGGTGGAATTTTAGAAATGCAATTCTTATTTTGTGACTTAGATGACATTGCTAGAAGTATGAAATCAATGGACTTATTATTTAGCATATAAAGGTTATTTTTCTAAGTGAATATTTCAAATAGATAAATCTAGGAAAATTTTATTATTCCAAATAATAAATTGTACAACCATTTTAACGCTAATGTCGAAATAACATTTATTTTATTACAAGTCCACAATGGCTAAGTCAATAAGGTTTTAGAGCTAATGTAGCAACTCTTGCTTCATTCCCCACCTGTAGGTTGACTTCTCCTCTAGCTAATGGTAGAACTACTTGTCCGTCTACCTCCCTCTGATACCAGTTTGTAGAGTAGAGAGACGAGATTTGAATAGAACTTCTTTATTATTCTCTCAATAATATTACAATACACTTCACTACTCAATTACTAAACCTCCAAAATTACAACCTTACTACTTCTATATTATTAGACCTCCAACTAAACCACTACAATTCTCACAACACTCTTTATTAGAAAGAGGAATTTGTTTTGTGGCTTGATCCAAATGGTGAGAATGAGACTCATATTTATATTAGAGGATAAAGTCATCTAAAACTAAGATATTTTTGAAGAATTTTCTAGAGACAAACATATCTAGAACAAAGATATTTTAATAGATAATTCTATAATTAAGATATTTTGCTAGCCTTGACTTGATTTTAGATTTTTTTTTTTTATATTTAGGGCTAAATTTGAATTGGACTTAGTGTTGCATGTTTAACAATATAGGTTAATTAATGTATCAGGTAAACTCGTACAAATTAATTGTGGGTTAACTGAGATACTTGAATAGACTGGTAAACGTTTAGCAGAGGGTAATAGCATGTTCTTTGTACAAAATATTCTGAAGGACATATTCTCATTATTGCTATAAACTTTTTTTTCTACCATATTTGAGTACTCCGACGCATTCAAATCCTGTGTCGTTTTTTATTGTTGATAGTGTGTATTTGCTTAAATGTATATTTCTTTTGACGAATTGTGAATAGTTAAAATTTGTGAATTATGCGTTTTTTCTTTTCCACATAGTAGATAGTTAGAATTTGTGAATTGTCGAGTTGTGACTTGTGAATAGTTATGCAAATTTTTTTACAAATTACTTCGAATTTTGAAGTTCTGAAATAATTGAGTTGATAAAATATTGGAAAGTAGAGCACACTTTGTAATGTTTTTTGTATATGATAAGATTATTCCTATATCCTGACGATTGTAAGTGGTAATGACCTTCAAATTCGCGCAAAATAGACAAGCGTGGGGAGTTAGGACTTGTAAAAGGTTGGGTGTATGCAAAATTGCTCTTGAAAAAATGTATATTGCAAAGAACATACGGTTGAAAATACTTAAACCGTGTCAAAAAACTATACATTTTCAACTGCAGTCAGATGCTACAAGAAAAAATATTTTTCATTTCGATTGAATATTACTTCCACATATAAAAAGCAAAAAATCCTCTCAAGTTATGTTGACATGCGATCGTTTCTAAGTTTTGGCCTGAACTTTCAAAATGAAAATTTAGTTCAAAAAAAAAATTTGAAAATATTGTAGGATCAAATTATGTGGGTACCTGTACCAATACTATACCGGTCTAGTACGGTATAATTTTTTAATCTTTGTGGTGTTTGGGTGTTATGTGTGGATAATAGGATTAAGTTTCTGAAATGTTTTTAACAGGGCTACTATAGTGTGAATATCTCACTTCATAAAAAAATAATGATATTAAAGAACCATTAACAATATTGTCATATGCTCATATGTGTGAAGGTATCACACCAAATTGGCAGCAAGTAACTTTTGTTTGAACGTATCACACCAGGGATTGGTAACAAGTAATTTTTTGAACTCAAAACAATATACTTACAAATCTGGTGGGACATAATTTTGGTGTGTGTTTGTAAGTCGCCATGGATATATGTATAAAACATGAAGCAATGAGTTAGCATTCTAAAATACGGTAAGAAAATATAAAAAACTAGATGGCCAGTAAATATAACGATTTGAGCACTTTGTAAAATATTTGTCAATATCTATATTTATTTCAGATATTAGATGCAAACTGAGAGAATGGGATATTTTCTAGAGATTAGAGCTCATTCACTTGACAAAAAGAAGCTCGAAAAACAGAAAATATGAGGAAGTGGTTGAGAGAGTTGCAATTTCGATTGTCTTAAATCTAACCGCTTCTCGTAATCCAAATTCTGTACAAATCAAATATAGAGAGGTATTGAGTCTCGAGCTGATGCATCATTGGTCATGCTATGTAAGACCAATCTTTAATCAATTAATTATCAATCTTTAATTAAAACATTAAAATTTTTATAACACTGACAAATTGTTGCTGCTTGGTTTGTACAGCGTACTGGTATATTTTAATTATAGTCTTCTCTCTATTTTTTTCCTCAATCTCTTGATGACATAACATGAGATGATGAATTTAATACAATATCTAATAAATCAAAGCAAATTTGTTATGATTATGAATCTAATACAATATGTGGTAAACTTAAATTTTATTCCACAAATTTATTATGAGTTGGCATGAGATGATAAATCTAATACAACATGTGGTAAACTTAAAACTCATTTTTCTATATAAAAATTACAAATTTATTATGAGTTAGTATGGGATGATGAATCTAATATAACATTGGATAAACTTAAAACTCATTTTTTGAATCATAAATTTATTCTTTTGTTTATTACCGGTCTATAAATACAAATCGCATCATCAAGGGGGTTGAGAGGAAAGATAGAGGATAAGTTATCATCACTCTATTTTATTATGAGGTGGTTGAAATTCCACTTTCATAAAATAAAGAATATTATTACTGTACAAGTTATCTATCATGTTTCAAATAAAATAATGAGATACAGCTTCCTCCTAGGTTTACTATAAGGACACATACTTATTACAGCACATAAACCACTCAATTGTATTTTGCCGTTACTGATACTCAATGCAACACATATTTCACTCAAATTTAGGATTATATTCCAGTTGCACTTGCTAGTGTGTATTGTAAATTTTTTAATTAAGTCAAATTCGCTCAATTAACCCTTAATTTTGCAGTTAAACCTTAACTAAGTTGCATTTGCTGTTCGGCCTCTCCCAGAAAATTCAGTCAAGTTCCGTGCCCGCATAGAAGTAAAAAAAATTTATACCAAGTAGTGGAACCAAATGTTGTATAATACATTCTTTTTAGATAATTTTGGAACTAGATATTTACATAATAGTAAAAATAAGTGCATAGAAGTAAAAATCTGAAATTGGATGATTACAAAAGTTGCAAATAATTAATTTTTGTGACCCAAATCAAAAGATTTACATATCTGGTGGGACATAATTTTGGTGTGATATTGTATGCCGACACATAAATATACGTCACACGGCATATTACTAACTATATGAGACATTATATTAACATTGTCAAAGAAGGAAAGAAGTTGTAAGAAACTAGTTTTGAGTAAAAAGGCCCATAAAGCCTGTAATGAGAAAATAATTCTCTTTTCCTTCTCTCCTCTGAGTCCCAAATAGAAATTGCTAAAGAAGGCTTCCAAAATTCTTCTGTCCAGTCCAGTCCAGTCCAGGCCGGCTATCACCATGGCTAAGCGTAATACTAAGCGATCCTCCACAACCTCGGCTTGGTCAGACCTCCCTGAGAGCCTTCTCTACACAATCCTCACTCTCCTCCCTTCCATCCGGGACCTCGCCTCCTTCTCCTCCGTCTGCCGCTCATGGCGGACCTCCTCCTCTTCCCTCTTCCCCACCGCTCCTTCTCTATCCGCCTCCTCTTCCCTCTTCGCGCCGCTCCTTCTCTATCCTCTCAGTGAGTATCCGCGGCGACCTTACGCTCTTCGCCGTGTCTCCAGTCTCCGCCTGCACGACCCCGCCAACCCATCCGTCAGTTATCCTCTCTCTTTCACCTCCGTTAAGAAGTCTCTCTGTTCGCAGTTCCTCGCATGCTCTCATGGCCACCTTATATTTATCGCATGCAACCGCATTTTTGTTGTCGACCCCTTCACCGGTTCTCAGCTCAAATCCCCAATTTTAACCAGGAAGTTCAACCCGGACGGTTTTGCTTGTCTCTTAACCGCCCCTCCCTCCTCTGATGAATCCGCCCTCGTACTTTTCTCTTACGGAAGTTTTATGCAATGGCGGATTGGGATTGACTCTTCTGTGTGGTCCTCTTTTAGGTCGGTTCACAAATTAAGTCACGTCAGACTAGTTAGTGTAAATCGTCGAGTTTACGTAATTGATTTATATAAGAGGTTTTATGTTTCTGAATTGCATCCGAATTTAAGTCTGGAAGATCTTCGGGTGGATTCACTGTTGGAAAGAATCAATTTCAGTTTGATAGACTGGATTGTGGATCTAGGAGGTGAGCTTCTGTTTCTCCAGTTCGAACAAGGGGAAGAAATGATGAAAGCCCAATGCATCGCCTTTCGACTGGAGAAATCCAGTTGGGTCAAAATGGAGAGCTTGGGAGACTGGGCGGTGTTTGTCGGGCCGGATTCGAGTGTTCCTGGTCTGGCTTGTAAGAATCCAGAAAGATGGGGGGGAAAAAGAATTGTATTTATTTTGCGAGAAATAATGATGATGGAATTAATGGAGCTTGGGCTGAAATGGAGCTTGGAGAAGAAGTAGACATTTGTGATCCAGAATCTCCTTTGTCTATGAGCAATTCAGCAGAATGGCCGGCCCCTCTTTGGGTTTATCCTCACATGGTTCTATGAATTATGAGGTATTTAAATTTTCAAACGATTTTTTTTTCCTGCAATTTCGGTATAATACAGAGGCTTTGTTTGCAAATTTCCCTATCTTAATGTAATTTGTGGTATGTATTTTTATTTTTGTAAGGAGCACTTTGCAAATGAAAGGATGGTAGTGTGTAACATTTGCTGTGGAACCAAACTTGTCTTGAACTTGATCTGAAACGACTGAAATTGTTTTGCAAAAGGCATGAAAAGAAGAATTAAATGAGTCTTTCCCTAAAAAAAAAGAAGAATTAAATGAGTTGAATTATTATTTGAATTAATAAGATTGTAAGATTAGATCAGTGAATTATTATTTTTTACGTTGTTGTTATGTCGCCGAATTGATTGTTGGGCGCATATATAATCACAAGGTTTGCTAGTGGGTTGTGAGAAATAAAATATTCCTTAAGAATTATAATTTTTTAAAGAAGAAAAGAAAATTATTTATTTTTCAACGAGTGAATTCTTCATTAACTATTGGTATTAATAATTTAAAATAACTTTGAACTATGATTCATTGAAAGTCTGAAACCATCTGATTAAGATATGATAGTCATAAGCAAATTCAATAGTTCTCACTAAATTAGCAAGAAAAATAAATAAATTGAAACCATAACAATATGGAACTCAAAATAAAGAGAAAAATCAAACAAATTTATATTTGATAATTTTAATATGAGAAATAAAATATTCCTTAAAAATTATAATTTTGTAAAGAAGAAAAGAAAAATTATTTATATTTTAATGAATGAACTATTCATTAACTATTGATATTAATAATTGAACATAACTTTGAACTATGATTCCTTGAAACCATCTGATTAAGATATGATGACTAGAAACAAATTCAATGATTCTCGCTAATCGGGAATGAAACAAAAAATATTAATTCAACCAATTATATGATTATGTTTTAATAACCACATAAATATTGTCATAAAATATTAATAAATTTAAGAAAATAAATGGTTAAGACGTGGCTCAAAGAGATACCTCAAAATGAGGTGAAATATAAGGGGTTGGAGTTAATTAATAGATAGTAACAAATACAATAAGGTTAGACAAGTTACAAAACAAACCAATTTAACAAACCACAAACAAATGGCTGAACATAGAAATTAATGGATGATTTTTTCTCTCTTCATTTTCTAAATATGTATTGAAAAAATCATTTATTAATTTTCATGTTGAGCCGTTTGTTTGTGATTTGTCAAATTAGTTTGTTTGTCTAATTTTACTGTAACAAATAAATAAAGTGTGGAAATCTTTAAAATAGCCGTTTAGAATCATTTAGGAAAGTAAGAGAGTTATTATAAATACATCTTTAGTGTCATTGTAAGTTGTAATGTGTGTTGAATTTGTTAATCAAATGAAATTGAATTAAGAATTATCTCTTGTATCTTCATTTTTATTTTTATTTTTATTTTTTCACCTTCCTTAATGCTCTTTTGAGTACTTCACTCGCATGACTTTAAAGTTTTAAATTAGTTTTGTATGTTTTATTCATATTATATTGTTTGGTTTATGTTCTTTTGTGCAATTTATCACCTTATCAAATAATTACATATTTTCATTCATACATGTCATTAAATGCCACTTTTGTATTATGAATAAATCCAAAACACAGATTATTCTGCTTAGCGCCTCCTCATTTCATAAATAGCAATTTTTGGTATACATATCATTTTTTATAGAAAATGATCTGAGTTTTTCCATCACGTTTCACTAGATGGAGTAGATCAATTTCTGCACCAATTCCAGACAGTTTCATATACACTCTTCTTTTAATTTCTTTTGACTATATACACTCTTTTAATTGAGGCATGATAAAAGGGGTAGCCTGACCCGGCTACTTTTTCTTCCCTTTTTTGTTGCAGTTCTTTTAGGTGTAATCCAAATACCATTAAGGAATTGATTCTCCTGGTAGGTCTTCTATCAAAAAAAAAAAAAAAGATTTTCCTGGTAAATCATTTCTGAATAACTTGAAAACAGAGCTTTCAAACACATCAACTGGTGCTCAAAATTTCTCAATCGGAAAGATACAGTCCAAACGGTTATAAAAAGCATTATTTAACTTTCACGGTAGATTAAAAGGGTATTTTGGGTATTCAGCAATCAATTGCATAATTTCAAATCTGTATTCAATTTCAATCCTCTCCATTTCATTCTATTACAGTATCTTCCTTTTTTTCTCTCTCTCTCAGGATCTTTTTCCTCTTTTCTTCACTATTGAATAGTATATTCTATTAGCACACAAAAATAATATAGTACCAAAAAATAGTCAAAAATACATATATTATAATATTAGCATTAAGAAAATAATATATTCAACGCTCAAGCACAAAAAAACATTTATCTTATAAAAAATATATATATATATATAGAGAGAGAGAGAGTGTGTGTGAGACTAACAAGCATACGTAAGCAAAGTTTACGTTTTGCTTACGGATGCATAAAATGGTTATAAAAAATAAAAATTCAAATTTCAATCGTACGGATGTAATATATATGTTTTGAATATGTTGTTGATTAATTTTCACAAAAATTAGAATAATATATCATTACCATCATGTATCATCAAAATATTATTCCGATATATATTTTGAATAGTGATGCATATTTTGATGATACATGATGGCAATGATATATTATTCCGATTCCTGTGAAAATTAATTCACAACATAATTCAAAGCATATATATTTCATCCGTACGGTTGAAATTTGATTTTTTGCTTTTTATGACCACTTTACGCATCCGTAAGCAAAACATAAGCTTTGCTTACGTATGCTTGTTAGTCTCAATATATATATATATATATATATATATATATATATATATATATATATATATATATATATATATATATATATATATATATATGTTTTTAGGGTGAAAAACATACGGTCTAAAATACGTATTAAATCATCAAAAATTCAAATTTCAACCGTACGGATGTAATATATATGTTTTGAATATGTTGTAGATTAATTTTCACAAGAATCAAATATTATATCATTGCCATCATATATCATCAAAAATCATTTTGATGATATATGATGGCAATGATATAATATTCTGATTCTTGTGAAAATTAATCTACAACATATTCAAAACATATATATTCCATCCGTACGGTTGAAATTTAAATTTTTGATGATTTAATATGTATTTTGGACCGTATGTTTTTGACCTCAAAAACATGCGTATGTTTTTAGCATCTCCTATATATATATATATATATATATATATATATATATATATATATATATATATATATATATATATATATATCTATATATATATATATATATATATATATATATATATTAGCACATAGAAATCTAGATCAACAAAAATAGTATATTAGAAATTATGACTTAAAAGTAAAATAAATGTTAATGTTATAGAAATATATATTGCCACAAAAAAAAAAAAATCTTTACTGGCCAATTCTTAGACATAAATTCTAAAACAATAATATAGACACATCATCTAAATTTATTTTGAGTAACAAAAAATAATTGAACTAAATTATACAGAATGGTGATTTGACAATAAAATTGTATATTATCACATATATCACACTTGTAGGGGTGGGTAAATGGTCGGTTCGGGTTGAACCGAACCGACTAAGATAAAATCGAATAAAACCGAACCATTTTATATATGAACCGAACCGACCAATTAAATTTTTTGAACCGAATCAAAACCGAACCGAATAAACCGGTCTATACATCGGTTTATTCGGTTGAACCGAACCGAAGTAGACAGTTACAATAACTCAACCAAATAAATTCAACTAATACATACAAATTCAAATTTTTATAACAGTAACTTACCAACTCAGTTCATATAATCAAACCAAGCAGTCCACATTTTTATAAAAGTAACAACTCTAAGCAAATTAACTAATATCAACTCATAAAAAATAAAAAAAGAACTTAAACAAGCAAATTAATAAAAAAAAGCCAACATGCACCAAATAATGATGCATATGCCCAAAATAACATTATATAACCATAATGAGTCAAAAGTTTATCGGTTATCATGAAAGCCACTAGTCTCCATCCTTGAAAATTCTAGCAAAAGAATAAAAAGTATATTTTATTATAATACTAATAGAAATAATGAATACCGACAAAAATACGAGTTATATCTAATTAAATACATGAAAACAATAATTTTGGATGAAGTACCTTCCTCAAGATTATCAAGTGTTTCTAAGTTTTCTTCCACACCAACACGTTGTGCCGACCGAATCCAATCTTCCGTGCAAATAAGAGCCTCAACAATTTTCGGACTCAATGACCCCCTAAACTCATCAAGAACCCGACCGCCGGTGCTAAATGCCGACTCCGAAGCCACCGTTGAGATAGGAATAGCCAAAACGTCACGTGCCATTTCGGCAAGAATAGGAAACCTTATGCCATTAAGTTTCCACCAAGCGAGAATATCGAACTCTTCCATCTTCTAAAACTTCAAAATCATTATTCAAATACTTATCCAACTCCGACTTATTTGCCGCACTAGTTGTTATTGACTTGTGCTTCTTGAACATAGTAGCCATCAAATCCATTTCTTCGAACGGATTTAACATATTATTTTCGATTATACTATGCTCACTCCTTGGCTCATTTTGTTGACTTTGAGGTGCATATAATCGTTTATACTCATCAAATAATAATTCCAACTCGTCTCTTATCTTCCGTGCTATCATCTCACCTTTTTCTTTTTCATTTTCATACAAATTTTTAAGACCAAATTCCACAAACTCTAACTTATGCCGAGGATCGAGAACAACCGCTACATAAATCATTAAGTTAGTTTTTTCAATATTACCCCAATATATTTCTTAAATAAATGCAGACGAGAAAGATGAGTAATCAGTTCTACCTCAGTTTTAAATTTTTTTGAATAAAAATCAAGCCACATTGACTGTTTTATTCTTCCAATTGACTATTGTATGAAGGCAGTCCGGATTTTTTTTTGTTTCGACTTTGGAGACTCTGTGTGTTGAACTGTCGATTGATTTTTCGTTTCAAAAGTTGTCTACCAATGGAAATCTTCCTTGTTTCATTCTACATGATAAAAAAATAGAATATTGCATTAAAAAAAATATAATATTATTCTGACTGAAATATTCATATTTCATTTTTCTATCTTTTAGATTTTGTACATAAAAAATAAAAATAAAAACATTCAAATATTAGTCTTCTTCAACTGTCATTTTATGTCGTACGGTTAACTCAGATGTCAGATCTCGAAGTACTGACACACTTCTATCTTTTACGATTTTGTACATGATTACACAAGCCCGTTGGTTGGCGTAAATATTTGGCGTATGATCGATCAAACGACTAAAAACAAACTCTATTGCTGAGGTACACCGATGGACCTATATCAAATATGTTCTTCTTTTATCAACCTGTCAGTATCGTGGTGTTTTTTAAACCGAGTCTATTTATACTACTTAGACTCTTTAGATCCCACATGCCAAAGTCTGTAACGGTTCATAAAAACCGATACTAAATCTTCTGTAACTGTCCTCTATAAATAACCGCTACTAAAGTGTATTTTGTAACGGTTCTTAACAAATAACCGATACTAAAACGAGTACTTGTTTTGAAATACGAAGAAAGTTGAGGCTTTTTAAAATTCTCCGTTCTTGCTATTTAGACCATTTATAATTCGGAAAAAAAAAAAATTATAAGCTCGGCCCCGCTCTCTCTCCGCCCTCAGTCGCCATATCTTCGCCTCGCCTGAGCTTTTCAGTCGCCTGAGCTTCGCGTCGCCTTGAAAAGGTAAAAAGAGTGTATTTTTTGCGAAATGAAATGAACTGAGTGAATATATATGAATTTGGGGGAAGCTAGAATATGGGTTGTGCTTAAAAATAGTGGAAAAAATGTGCGAAGTTGGTTAATCTGTTTTTTTTTTTTTGTTTTTAAAGCGAAGATGTGCTAATATCTTTTAGTCAATGTTCATCTAAATCCATACCGAACTAGTGAAATTTTGGGTTTATCAGTAAGTTGACCTAGATTTTTCTGTATAGATTAGAATCAGTAATTGACAAATTAAAAGGCCCTTTATAAAAATATACTTACCCAGTTCTAGTTCTGTACATCCAACTAAAGCACCATTTTGGTGATCTTATTGTGAAATATAATCCTCAAATTTGCAATTACTGCCTCAATTTAAACCAATTCTCCTTCGATTAACCCTCAATTCTCCTTCAATTTAAACTAATTCTTTTGATTTATGTTTCAATCTCTTTCAGTTCAAATGTCGAGAGGTCTAATTTGGGCAACAACTGATGACCTGGCGAAAAACAAACCGATTGTACTCTCTCTGTACCGACAGATTTTAAGAAGTCTAAATTCGAATGATTTACCGTTGACTCATGCGGCTCGACTCGCGAAAAAAGCGGAAGTCCGATCCATTTTCATTTTTGGGGCAGAGGAAAAGTCGGTTCATAATATTGCTGATTTGATTGATGCTGCTAAGTATTCTTTGTCTGTTTTAAAGAGAGGACACTTGCCTTAGAAACTATTAATGAGTGTATTTGTATTTATCAATAGATTTTTTTGTGTTTTTTTCTTTGCTTAATTTAAGAGGAATGATGGATTTGTTTTGTTCGGACATGAAAAGAAGGGATTTTTTAATCGAAATATGATTTTGTGTTATGTTCGTATTAATAAAATGCTTTTGTTATATAATTATTACATTTGATTTTGTCTTCCAGCTTAATTCGCCTGCTGTTCTGTAACGGTTCTTTATAAATAACCGATGCTAATTGATTCTGTAACGGTTCTTTAGAAATAACCGATACTAAAGGTTCTGTAACGGTTCTTTCTAAATAACCCTTACTAAAGACTTCTGTAACGGTTCTTCAAATATAACCGATACTAAATCTGTAACAGTTCTTTATAAATAACCGATACTAATTCTCCTGTAACGGTTCTTTATAAATAACCGATACTAATTCTCCTGTAACGGTTCTTTATAAATAACCGATACTAAATATCCTGTAACGGTTTTTTACAAATAACCGTTATTAAGGATTATGTAACGGTTCTAAAAAATAACCGATACTAAAGCGATCGCTTCTGTAACGGTTCTTTATAAATACCCGATACTAAAGTTGAGGTTTTTTAAAATTCTCCGTTCTTGCTATTTAGACCATTTATAATTCGGAAAAAAAAAAATTATAAGCTCGGCCCCGCTCTCTCTCCGCCCTCATTCGCCATATCTTCGCCTCGCCTGAGCTTTTCAGTCGCCTGAGCTTCGCGTCGCCTTGAAAAGGTAAAAAGAGTGTATTTTTTGCGAAATGAAATGAACTGAGTGAATATATATGAATTTGGGGGAAGCTAGAATATGGGTTTTGCTTAAAAATAGTGGAAAAAATGTGCGAAGTTGGTTAATCTGTTTTTTGTTTTTTGTTTTTAAAGAGAAGATGTGCTAATATCTTTTAGTCAATGTTCATCTAAATCCATATCGAACTAGTGAAATTTTGGGTTTATCAGTAAGTTGACCTAGATTTTTCTGTATTTTCCGGGAAATCAAATCAGCAATATTATGAACCGACTTTTCCTCTGCCCCAAAAATGAAAATGGATCGGACTTCCGCTTTTTTCGCGAGTCGAGCCGCATGAGTCAACGGTAAATCATTCAAATTTAGACTTCTTAAAATCTGTCGGTACAGAGAGAGTACAATCGGTTTGTTTTTCGCCAGGTCATCAGTTGTTGCCCAAATTAGACCTCTCGACATTTGAACTGAAAGAGATTGAAACATAAATCAAAAGAATTAGTTTAAATTGAAGGAGAATTGAGGGTTAATTGAAGGAGAATTGGTTTAAATTGAGGCAGTAATTGCAAATTTGAGGATTAAATTTCACAATAAGATCACCAAAATGGTGCTTTAGTTGGATGTACAGAACTAGAACTGGGTAAGTATATTTTTATAAAGGGCCTTTTAATTTGTCAATTACTGATTCTAATCTATACAGAAAAATCTAGGTCAACTTACTGATAAACCCAAAATTTCACTAGTTCGGTATGGATTTAGATGAACATTGACTAAAAGATATTAGCACATCTTCTCTTTAAAAAAAAAAAAAAAAAACAGATTAACCAACTTCGCACATTTTTTCCACTATTTTTAAGCAAAACCCATATTCTAGCTTCCCCCAAATTCATATATATTCACTCAGTTCATTTCATTTCGCAAAAAATACACTCTTTTTACCTTTTCTAGGCGACGCGAAGCTCAGGCGACTGAAAAGCTCATGTGACTCAAAAAGCTCAGGCGAGGCGAAGATATGGCGAATGAGGGCGGAGAGAGAGCGGGGCCGAGCTTATAATTCTTTTTTTTTCCGATTTATAAATGGTCTAAATAGCAAGAACGGAGAATTTTAAAAAGCCTCAACTTTCTTCGTATTTCAAAACAAGTCCTCGTTTTTTTTTTAACGGTAGGATTGCCTACGGTAATTTCATTGAGCTGAAAATGGAGAAGATGAACGCTGCAGGTAAACCATGGCAATCTCTTTCTTCTGATCCTCTTTTTACCTTTAGATCTCTCAAATCTGAATGTGTATTTGCAGAATTGAAGAAGGCGAATGGGATTTTAGAAGCCGCTTGCGTAGGAAACCTGCGTAATCTCAAGAGTAAGTTGAAGTTCTCTTCTTATGTTGATCTAGTATTTTTTTTATCTTTTCATGAGATTTTAGATTTTTGCAGATGCTCAATGGATTTATAAATTAGTAGCTATAATAAATATCGAGTTATTCTTCTGATTTTAGTTTTGTCTGTTATTCTTGATTTAGCATCTCATAGTTCAGTTCAGTCTTCATCATTTGTGCTAGAGAAAGTACTTCTCTATGATTTCCTTATCATTTATTGATATTTCTTAGTTAATTTTACTAGATTTCCCTTTTTCTTGTGTCATTTACAAATAATAACTGAATTACTTGCATGCTCTGTTAATTTCTTTTCTAGATTGAAAGCATCTCTGTCCTTCGTGTGAGATCTAATGATCTTATAACAAAACTCCATTTTCTCTGTATTTCAATGTAATTTTGTTATTCTTGATTTTTAGCTCAGTTTTGTTGATTTGAGGTATCTAGATTCATTATTTGTGCTAGAGTAGGATATAGACTATAATCAGCAAAATAAAGGTTATAGAAAGTGCTTCTATGATTTTCATATCATTTTTTGACATTACTTAGTTATTCTTACTAGATTTCTCTTTTTCTTTTCTCACTTATCGATTCTAACTTAACTGCTTCTATGCTCTGTTAATTTCGTTTTTCAATTGAGAGCATCTCCGTACTTAATTGATTTATCTATATCTTATAACAGACTTCATTTTCCTTGATTTTTTTTTCCATTTCCCCTGATTTTACTGTACTGAATCAAGTACTGTACTAAACGGACTGTACACTGTTAATTTCTTTTGTCAACTGAAAGCATGCTCTGTTACAACAGATTTCATTTTACCTTACTGTACTGAAATCTAATTTGATACAGTTTTGGCGAAAAAGCTTGACAAAGGAAAGGGAATTAAGGCGACAATCGCTCTTGTACATGATGATAAAGGAGAGGGAGCTCTCCATTGGGCGGCTCGCGAAGGGAAGAAAGAGATCTGTCAGTATTTAATTGAGAATTTAGGGTTTGATCCTGATTTTCGCCCTTTTGGTGTTCCGAAAAAAGAAGGCGCTGGCGATGTAAAACTCTACATATTTTTCCTTCATTTTCTCCGCCATTACACTTATATCCAAATCCTCACCTTCTTTCCATTTTCTCAATAAGCATTCAACATTTGTAATTTCACTAAAAAATATATTAGATGTAACGTACTTAGATCCCGAAACTCGCTTGGTAAGTACATAAAAATATTTTAAAACATCCACAAATCTTTCAACATTACACCAATCTAACTCGGTAGGTGCCCCTTTTCCTCTCTCATTTCCTTCCATACCACCAAGCTCAACTAAGAATTCACGATCTAGCTCAGCATAAATATCAAATACATTCCTAAATTTTAAAGCTACATCCAACATTAAATATGTGGAATTCCATCGAGTAGGAACATCTAGACACAATAATGCTTTACTAGTGATCTTTTCTCTAGCTACACAATCTTTAAACCTTTGTAACCGCTTTGGCGATTGCCTTACGTATTTAACCGCTACTCTAACTCGAGAAATCGAGTCACCTATATTTTTTAGACCATCTTGCACCATTAAATTAATAATATGAGCAATACACCTCATGTGAAGGTGTTTACCGTTTAAAATATCGGTTCCCCAATTATTAGTTCTCTTTCTCAAATAATCAATAGCATGACTATTTGAGCTCGCATTATCTACCGTAATAGTGAAAACTTTCCCAATTCCCCAATCTAGCAAACATTGTTCCAAAGCCATACCCATTTGTTTACCATCATGACTAGAAATCGGGCAAAAATTTAAAATCTTTTTGTTTAATATCCAATTTTTATCAATAAAGTGTGCGGTAAGACACATGTAATTTAATTTATTTAATGAAGTCCATGTGTCGGTGGTTAGACACACTCTTTGGTCTTTTATGTAATTTTTTAATTTATTTTTCTCATTTATGTATAAATTGAAGCAATCCCTAGTGATTGTTTTTCGAGATGGTATTTGAAACCTTGGAGAGGCAACAGATAAAAAATGTTTGAACCCCTCATTTTCAACTAAGGAAAATGGTTGCTCATCTAAGATAAGCATTGTGGCAAGGGCTTCTCTAATAGCTACTTGGTCAAACCGCCAACAACCGGGAGTAGCAACCTTTTCACCATTTTGAGTCGGTAGGATCAAGGTTGTTTGTTTCGTATCTTCTTTACCAGTACACTTAGCCATATGGTTACTTAAATCTGTTGTTCCATTTCTACTTGGGTCGGCAAAAAACTCTTTTCCGCACACATTACATTTTGCCTTTACACGACCATTTTTTATTTTACTTATGTTTTTTTGTCGGTTGCATGTGGCTACAACAATTTCTCTTCAGTTGAGGCACTGGATTGGATTGGAAAACATACATATTGAGGTTACTTCTTTAAATCAGAAAAAAATGACGCCTCAAAAAAATCAGAAAAAAATGAAAATAAATATCTAAAAACAATTCTTATAGGCGCATGAATAAGAGTTAGAGAGACTGAGAGAAATATTATTTTGTGTTGATTTAAGTAGTACTGAGTTTTCCAAATATGAAAGAAAATTGGATGTAATTAATATATATTGGGTTTAATTGGAAAGAAATTTGGTGTATTGATTAATTTTTCTTAGATTCAAGTAATTTTACTTAGATTGGTTAATTTGGTGCATTGGATTAATTTTGCTTAAATCAAAATTTGCGTCCCAATATATTGTTTTTGGCATAAATCATTTTCACCATCAATATATCATTTTGGATGTCATTATACTATTTTTTGTCACTATTTTGTTTTGTGCAAGTGTGTAGAGGTGGGCAATTGGTTCGGTTTATTTGGGAACCGAACCGAACCGGTGCAATTCGGTTTAAACAGTTCGGTTCTTCGGTTTATTTGGTTCGGTTCGGGTCAAATTTTGATGTTAATCGGTTGTCGGTTCTCGGTTCGGTTCACGTTTGGCTTAATCGGTTTAAACTGAACAAACCGATTAATCCATACCATATCATACAATATTTTTATATGATCTTGGTTTATAACTTGGCAATAGATCAAAAGAAATGGGACTCAAATGTAAGTCATATGACATATTTTTTAAATTTGATCCAATCGATTTAAATATTTTAGGCATGTCTTTTCTTGCTTTTTTGCCTTGTCCCTTCACCTGCCATACACAGTATACGAAATGAAATTATGAAAGGAAATTATGGTATAAAGCATAGGAAGAAGTAATAACAGCTAATTTTTTTTAGTTTTGCAAATTTTCCAAGTTTGAAAGACTGAAACCCTAGCCGCAAATTTCTTTCTTCTCCTTACTTTAGTCACAAATATTTCTACTCATTACTAAGAAAACAACATCTGGCGAAGAGTGTCAGTCTCCAAAAAAGATATTGGTGAGTTATACATCCATGTCTTGTATTCTTTATTAGAAATATTAATGATACTAAAAAGATCTATTCATTGTTTAATGTTGAACATGGCACTGAGAGTTATCCATCCATATCTTGTTTAATGTTGCACTTGTACTAATATTGTTTTATTTTTATTTTATTTTATACTCATTTAAGGTAAGCTTGGAGTTTTGTGAATTGATTTTGGTGTGCAGAACTCACAGGAAAAAGAAAACTCTAAAGGTAATATATATAATTTTGTTTGTACATACAAAGAAAATATATTTGATTTTTAGTTTTACATTCAAAGAAAATATTTAATTTCTCTATAAATTAAAAGTGTTAATTCTACAAGCACATGCAGTATAAAATAATAAATAAAAAGACTTGAGAATATTTTCAAACTACTCCCACAAAGCTAAATAAAATTAAAAATAATATGGATAATGGTTCATATGTTACAAGCTTCTGTTATATTTTTTTTATACAAAATTATTGAGTGTTGTATTGGCTAAAATGTTTTGTATTCTTTACTTTTAGATGGCACAACAAGAAGGTATTCAAGTTAGAGAACAACCAACACAAACTAATGATGAACAACCACAAACTCAATCCGAGAAACCTCAAAGCTCAAACCATAAAAAACAAAAGAGACAAGTGAAGCCAAGATCTCAAGTTTGGACTCAATTTACATGTAAATTTTTTTAACTATAGAAGATATGATTAATTATATGCTATAATGAATGTAATTTACTCAAGTGACAACAATTGCAAGAATAACAACAAAAGCAATGCTTCCACTATCATAATAACATCCCTCTTTGATGCCCTATATTAACCCTCAATTACTCTTATTTAGCTATAATTTACACAAAATCACAGAAACCGGCACTAATGAACCCCAACTAACCTTATTTATGATCAATTCAGATGCAATAAACAATAATTAAACCTGAATCAGGTTTTACCAGTCCCTATCAGTCCTAATTATCCCTCAAATAGAGAAAACCTGAAATGAATGTAATTGATAGGACTTACGGCGAGATAGGGAAGAGAGAGGCGAGAAGTAACCACGAGCCACTTGAGGGCATAAGTGCCAAGTCCGGCGAGGAAGGGGGAGGTAGAGCAGCGTGAGGCAGTGGCGAGGTAGTTGACAAATTCAACAAATTAAAATTAATGAAAAAGCATCCGACTTGCTCAAAACCCAATCAAGGATCTGATTGCATTGTTTGCTGCCAGTAAAATTCCAATTAACAAAAGCCACTCCTACAGCAAAAACGCCTTTTCTGAGAGTCCGACAGTTCGGTGGGTTCAGAAAGAACAGGGTTCTGTACCGATCCGGCCAAGAGACATGCCTCTCCTATTATGAATGCTAACCTGTAAATTTGAAAACGTAATTCATTCAGTCTAATCAAACTTTAGTTGAACATCAGAGAGAGGAATTGCAATAGAGCAAATATCAGAAATACCAATTTTAGACACTGAAACTACCAATTAAGCTATAAAATATTGATAGAACATCCTAATTTGAGATGAAATTATGTTATATTTGGGTGAAAGAAAAATTACTATGTAAAGAGGAAAATGAGCACAGCAGAAGAGCGGGCTCCACCAGGTCACAATCCACTTCTGCAATAGAAGCATTTACTAGAGGAGCGGGGAGAGAAAGCAGAGGGGCCGAGAAGCGGGTTCTCATAGAGCGGCTGGAAGGAGAGCCGGCGGAGAATCCTGGTCTGTGGAGGAAGGAATTCATAGAGCGGGAAGCATATAATTCCCTCGCAATCAATACATTAACAATCCAACAAATATATATTACAAAACATCCAGCCTCAAACTCAAATCAGGAATTTCAAATTTCGAATCTAATAACAAGTTGCGGTTCAAACTCAGCAAAATCGACCGAGCCGGACTCAATGGCGGCATCAGATAGGCAGCTAAAACCTCAGAAGAGAAAGTGAAAACGAGCAGAATCTTCTTCAAGTTTGGTATTATTGTCTAGTTTAGTATACTATACTGGTCAAGTTTGGTGTACTTTATTAATTTGTTGTTGTTAAATAGTGTCGTTCATTCTCACAGGTGTGAAGATTGATATGTGTGGATAATAGGATTAAGTTTCTGAAATGTTTTTAACTGGCTACTATAGTCGTGAATGTGTGAAGGTGTCACACCAAATGTCAAAAAAGAAGGTTACATTAACTAATGTCATATGTGTGAAGGTGTCACACCAAATCGGCAACAACTAATTTTTGTAACTTCAAAACAAAATATTTACAAATCCGGTAGGACATAATTTTGGTTTGAGTATTGTCAGTGGACATGGATATGTATAATATGGCATAGGAGGCATTGAGTTAACATTGTGAAAAAGGAAGGAAAGATATAAGAAACCTAGATGGCCAACGAATATAAAAACTTAAGCAATTACTTAAACAATTGATAATATCTATAATATTTAATATTTCAGATATTAGATGCAAACTGAGAGAATGAGATATTTTCCGGAGATTGAGGCTCATTCGGTTGAAAAAAAAGAAGCTCGAAAAACAGAAAATATGAGGAAGTGGTTGAGAGAGTTTCAATTTCAGTTGTTTTAAATCTTACTCCTCATGAACTAGATTTGTACCGATTGTGCTTTTTATACAATTTATCAAAATCATATTGTTTGGCTTATGTGCTTTTATACAATTTATCACCATTAAATAATTTCGTATTTTCATTCATACATGGCCATTAGATGCCACTTTTTTGTATTATGAACAAATTGAAAACATAAATTATTCTGCTTAGCTGCCACCTCGTAAATAGCAATTTTTGGTTTACATATCATTTTTTATAGAAAATGATCTCGGTTTTTCTAATGGAGTTAGATCAATTTATGCACAAGTCCAGATAGTTTAATATACACTCTCTCTTTTCTGAACATATATTCTTTTAATTTAGGCATGATAAAGGGGTAACCTGATCCGCTAATTTTTCTTCCCTTTTTCCTGCCAATTTTTTAAGTGCAATCCAAATAACATTAGGTAACTGTTTTTCCTTGTAATTCATTTCTGAATAAAACAGAGCTTTCAAACACACCAACTGGTGCTCAAAATTCCTCAACCAGAAAGATACAGTCTAACAATACACTAACAATCCAACAAACATATATTACAAAACCTCCAGCTTCTCAAATCACAAATCTCAAATTACAAACTTCAAATCTAATAAACAAGTTGCGGTTCAAACTCAGCAAAATCGACCGAGCCGGACTCAATGGGCGGCATGAGATAGGCAGCTAAAACCTCATTAGCCAAGGCCAAAACAAGCGGAATCTTCTTCAAGTTTTTGATGAATGGCAAATCTTGACTCTCACCAACCGCAATCAGCTTCTCATTTATCACAACCATCCTGTCGAGTTTTCTTTTGAATTCTGGATTCTCTACGTCCAATACCGCTGGGAATATACGTGCTGTCGTGCGATTTGTCTAGAAAAATGTAAAATTATTTCGTTATTAGAATCTAGCTACATTATTACATTATTAAAATAGTTATCTTGAATGTCGATTGAATCTGAATAGTCTTTTGATACCTCAATAATGACATGCATGTCAAATTCCTTGGTGTTC
The DNA here is from genome assembly GCA_024447665.1 of Juncus inflexus. Classification (NCBI taxonomy): domain Eukaryota; kingdom Viridiplantae; phylum Streptophyta; class Magnoliopsida; order Poales; family Juncaceae; genus Juncus; species Juncus inflexus. The sequence goes on from JAJHPC010000005.1 coordinate 2,801,460, forward strand.
AAACCAATGCCTTCATAAAAAGCCGTTCTTTGACAATCGTTGAGATACATTGTCACATAAACCTATCCACAAAAAGAAAAAGAAAAAAATATTACATAAATGCACCTTAATAATATAACCCAAAATTTATCGAAATAATAAAAAAGTTTACCGAGAGGCAGAAAAAACGGGACCAAAGTTTGGCCTTCCAATCGTTCAAAAACTGAGGCTGAGCTTTCATCAAAGCAGAGAAAAAATCGCCGTGTCGATTTTCATCCTGACACCAATTCTCAAAATATTTGAAAATCGGATAGCACTGATATTCCGGGTTTTCTTTCAAATGTCTGAAAATCGTGATGTAACGCCAATATCCGATTTTTTCGGACAAATATGTCGCGTAAAAAATGAACTTTGGCTTGAAGAATGTGTATTTTCGCGCTTTGGTCAAGAAACCCAAATCCAAGGCCAGGTTGAAGTCAGACAGACCCTTGTTCAAAAATCTGCAAATTTTGAAATTTGAAATTAATTTTGAAATTTGAAATTTGAGAGAGAAATATGAGAGTTTGTAAGTACCCAGCGTGTCGGGCTTCGTCTCTTGACATGAGGGAGAAAATCTCAGCTACAACTGGATTTGTTTTCTGAAATTAAATTTTTTACGTAATTTGTTAGATAAAAATCTTAATTTAACTTTGATATAAGTACTATAATAGCCTAAACCTTAGTTTCATTTAGGAATCCTAAACTTTAGTTTCATTTAGGAATTTCATCGAACAGTTGGGTGAGATGCTTTGAGCCCATTAAAATATAGAACCCTAAGTTGACGTTTTAGAGTATTTGCATCAAATATCGGACTCAAATTATTATAATTAACAAAAATAAAAGCTAAAGCAAATGTTGCAAACCTTGAGTCTTCTTCCCAATTCCTTGTAAAGCAAAAAGCCTGAAAATTCAGCCGTGCAAGATCTCTCCAAAAACTCGACAAAAATCTGCCTAAGCGGGCCTTGCAATTTATCAGCAGCCTCTTTGAACTCTGGATTTCTCACAAAATGGGTCTGGTTATAATCCGTCTTAAACTCATTCAACAGCGCCTCAAATTCCTTCTCATTCAAGTTCTTGTTATACTCCGTGTTGAACAGCCTTTCCATCTCGTCAAAATCAGTCGTGTAGAATCTCGGCGTGAGCAGAGTCTCCTTTATCTCAGTCTTAGTAACTCTCTTCTTCTTCGGAGTGGCTGTACCAGTGCTGGTACCGGTACTGGCCATGACTCTGAATTGTGAAGAGTGGACGTATCTAATTGCGGAGAATTTTGAAATGGGTTTAGAGAACTTTTGCACGGGAGAAATGGGTTTGATTAGCGACAGCTCTGTAGCCGCCATTGTCGCCATTGATGCAGAAACTGAGGAAGATGAAGCTCAGTAATGGAAATATAGAGTTCCAAGCTTGAGGTGTACGTACTTAAGGTGTTTGAATTTGTGATTGGGTACTTCATCCAGTGAAATCTTCAGCTCTAATCAGGAAGTTACATGTGTCATGCAATCTTCAGAATTGTGAGCGCTTTTTCGGTTTATGGTTTTGGCTTCTCTCCATTACTACAACACTTGAAACTCCATTGAGTTAGAGACTAATGATACTTCAAGCAAAAATATACCAATGAAGTAATGATACTGCAATGAATGGAATGGAGAGAGTGAATTTTTCAGGATTTTTGGTGGATGGTGATTAGAAAGATTAGTGGATGGTGATGAGAACACGTGTAATGCTTTAGGGGGCCTGAGATTACTCATGGCCACATGATGGGCAAAGTGTGGGGTTATATAGGGCGCACACAGAATAAATCTCGAATACTCTGATAAAACCCCTGTTTCTGTTCAAGTTGTGAATATTTTTCTATTTAGACAATTTGAACAAAATGTTTGATTAATATTCGCATTTCTTAGTGCAAATTCAGAATACCAATGAACAAGTAGGTCACAATATAGGTGTGGAAAATTTATATGCAACAATAGTATGATCAAGACATAAAGCTCATGCTTTATAAGCAACTGCTTCAAATAGTAATAAACAAAAATCTTACTATTTAAATGAACTAGATGCTAGCCAGGAGAAAAAAATGTTATAACATTGTGGATATTAGATGAAAACTGAGGAAAATGGTATGCCATATGTTACAGAAAAGATTATTTTTTCAGAAATTATTAATAAAAATATTATATTAAAAGCATTTATGTTTTCATTGACTCGTATATATTCTCAAGATTTTCTAAGCCAATTATGTCAATTGTCACTATAAACTCGTTCAAATTCGCTCAAACCTGATGTAACGTAATCTGCAACACAAAAGTTATTTTTTCTGAAAATTGATGGGCTTTGACATAACCAGCCCGATGACAACCCAATATCCCACAATAATTACTTAATAGTTAATTACTTAATATTTGCTCTTACCTTTCCATCAATTTTATGTGCTTGAGAATAGTAAGAACGAACTTCATAAATTGTGCATACTGAGTGGATTGAATATGTCTTTTGACAAACAATCAAAATTATTCTTTTTCTATTGCAGTTAAGATTTCTTCAAGCAAGTCTTTAAGTCAAATTGCCTCCTTAACGCCTTCAATGATCGCCATATATTCAGCTTCTGTGCTAGATAAAACAATGGTGGATTGTAGAGTAACCTTCCAACTAATAGCGCATCCGCCGTGAAGACATAACTGGACAAAGATTGTCTCTTCCATAAAGTCTGAGTCAACATAACCCGTCAGCTCTTCGTCGCTCCTCCCAAACTCCAAACGAGCATATGCGGTTCCCTTTAAATAACGAAGAATCCACTTAACCGCCTCCCAATATTCTCTTCCGGGACATGACAAATAGTGACTCACCACACTAACAGCATGAGCAATGTCAGGTCTAGTGTAGACCATCAAATACATCATGCTACCAACCGCACTAGAATATGGAACTCGTGACATGTAGCTCTTCTCCTTCTCGGTTTTCGGACTCAATTGTTTTGACAGTCTGAATTTGGTCGCAAGAGGGGTAGAAACCGGTGTCACATCATTCATGTTAAACCGATTCAACACTTTCTCAACAAAACCCCTTTGTGAAAGATACTATTTTTTGTTCAGACTGTCTCTAGTGATCTCCATTCCGAGAATCCTCTTGGCAGTCCCTAAATCTTTCATCTCAAATTCAGAACTTAACTGGCTCTTCACCCTTCTAATCTCCTCCTTATTCGACGCCGTGATTAGCATGTCATCCACATACAGAAGTAGATACATAAAAGTCTCATCCGGTAACTTCTTGAAGTACACACAACTATCATAATTGGATCTACAAAACCCAATACTCTCCATAAAGGAATCAAATCTCTTATACCACGTCTTGGAGACTGTTTTAAGCCATATAATGACTTCTTTAACAAACACACATGGTTCTCCTGTCCCACAACTTCATATCCTTCAGGTTGTTGCATGTAAATTGTCTCCTCCAGGTCACCATGCAAAAATGCAGTCTTCACATCTAACTGCTACAGCTCTAAATTTCCGGCAGCAACCAAGGAAAGTAAAAATCGAATAGAAGTATGCTTAAACATCGGTGAGAATACCTCACTGAAATCCACACCTTCAACTTGACTATAGCCCTTAGCCACTAGTCTTGCCTTGTACCAAATGCCGGTTGTGTCGTCCTTCTTTTTGATCACCCACTTGCAACCCACAACTTTCTGCCCTTGCGTCCAAGTCTCATTCTTTTGAAGAGATTCGATCTCCTCCTCCATAGCGACAGTCCACTTTGCCGCTTCACATGAGGCTATTGCCTCCTTAAAAGTCGAGGGTCACCAAACTCCACTTCTTCGGCCACTGCCAAACAATACGCAAAATCAGAGTATCCATATCTCGTAGGCGGTCAAATGGTCCTTCTAACCCGATCCCTTGCTAAAGCATAAGATCGTTGCGTCTGCTGACTCGCCTCATCGGACAAATCGTCACTGTGAGAATCTACATCATGCTCCAAGTTAGGCGAAGTTACTTGGCCTTGTTGATCCAGAATTTCAAGCTCCGCCTTCTTCACAACCGTCTCATCCTCCTTAATAGTCGATTCAGTCGCTTTCGCCCGCAACATAACCGACTCATCGAAAGTCACATCTCTCGAAATGATGAGCTTAGGAGCCTTCGGATCTAGACACCACAAACGATACCCCTTCACACCTGAAGCATATCCAAGAAAAATGCACTTCTTCGCCCTAGGCTCCAACTTCCCTTCATTTGCATGCGCATAAGCCGGACATCCAAAAACCCGCAATGTCGAGTAATCCATTGGTTTATCCGAGCAAACTTTTTCTGGTGTCTTGTACTCAATGGACGTGTTCGGAGAGCGGTTGACCAACCAACAAGCAGTATTAATGGCTTCTACCCAAAACTCCTTGCCTAAACCCTCATTAGAAAGCATGCACCGAGCCTTCTCGAGAAGTGTCCGATTCATCCGTTCGGCGATGCCATTTTGTTGTGGAGTACCAACAACTTTCGAAGGATCACGAGATGGTCGCCACAAATCCGAGTGGATGTAATCCAAAGTTCCCTTCGTGCGATGAAAGGCTGTACTAAAGCTGAGTCTCTTCTACTTGCCAAAAATGCAATCTTCACAAAACTCCAACTTGTCAGTACTCTAACCGCACAGTAGACCTCTTTTACTCAAGATCGTCATTCCGCGTTCACTCATATGCCCCAACCTCATATGCCACAACTTGATATTATCCGAAACTGAGGTAGAGTTGACGACAGCGACTGAGCCCGAAACTGTGCTACCTTCTAGAAAATATAGAGTGCCGATTCTCGCCTTCATCACTGTAAGAGCCCCTCTAGAAACCTTAAGGACTCCACCTTCACTTTGGAACTTGCAACCGAGATCTTCAAGAGCGCCTAACGAGATCAAGTTTTTCTTCAAGTCGGGTATATGTTTAACGCCCGTCACTGTACGGACAACCCCGTCATGCATCTTGATCCTCACCAAGCCAATACCGGCAACACTACAGAGATGATCATCTCCCAGAAGAACACCTCCACTAGACACCTCATATGTGGTAAACCACTCTCGATTCGGGGTCATGTGCTGTGAAGCCCCCGTATCCATGACCCAATTCTTCTGAAAATTCTCCTTCCCATTCGCCACAAAAAGCATCTCATCGTTACCGGATTCAGCCATATTAGCTTCTTCCGATGGAACATCTTTCCGATTCGCTTTCTATTCATTTTGGAACTTGTAACAGCTAGCCTGAAAGTGTCCCCTTTTCCCGCAAAAGTAGCAAGTAATGTCCTTGTGCTTGAATCTCGAATGGGTCTTCTCCGAATTCGGGTTTCTCTCCTTTTTATTTCTTTCTTTCTCCACAAACAATCCAAGATCTTGACGATTGCTCTCAGCTATAGACAAATCATTGTCGATGTCGGATTTGACCAGTAAATTGATCTTCACATCCTCAAGCGTAAGCGCTTCTCTACTATGAAGCATGATCTCCTTAAACTCTTTATATGACGTCGGTAACGAGCACAACAATACCATGGCTTTATTCTCATCTTCCATCTTAATACCAATATTCTCCATATCATTAAGAAGAGCGGTATATTCAGAAATATGGACCTTAATGGGTGTACCTTCTGCCATCTTCAAGGAGTGGAAGCGGTGCTTCAAATGTAACCGGTTGATAACCGATTTCTGCATGTAGATGTCTTCGGGTTTCTTCTACACGCCGGCTGTTGTAGTCTCCATGAGGATTTCTTGAAGAGTCGAGTTGCTCAAACACAATTGTATCGTGGAGAGAGCTCTATCATCCATCATCTCCCACTCAGTCATTTTAGCTCCGTCCTTCATATCCACCGGTTTCCCAAAGATGGCGGCCTTCACACCCTGATTCGATAATATAGCCTTCATCCGCACTTGCCAAAGTGTGAAACTCGTCGTGCCATCATATTTCTCGATATCGAATTTGGTTGACATAGCCGCACTTGAATTCATGACAATATAAATTAGTTGGTGATTGTCTTGCGGAAGCAAAAAGATGATAATAACTAGGCTCTGATACCAATTTGTTAGAATAATTGAAAGAATATGGATCTAGAGAGAATAATTATGTGAGAAAGAAAGAGAGAATTAATGGAGAATTTTATTCATTGAATTGGATACCATTACAATAGCTAGGGATCTCTTTATATATGAGAGAGTCATACTAATTTCCAAAATAAATTGCCTAAATTAAAGAAATAATTGCCTAAAATACAATGTAAGGATGTAAACAATCCACCTCCTTCTATTGTCTAAATATTTCCCAAATATTTATTTCTATAGTCTAAGCATTTCCTAAACAAACAATACCAAATAGGAAATAAATTATTGAGAGATTTAGAATCATACGTAACACAACCTAATATATCTCCAAATATTGACTAATCTTTAACTTTAGATATTAACATGCCTTCATATCTCCAAATGTTGACTAATCTTTAACTTTAGATATTAACATGCCTTCAGTTCAGTGAAGATTCTCCCAAATTTTTATAGAAAATATGCTCAATTTGCCGTTATTTCAGCATTGTTATATGATAATCATAAATATAATACAATAGCAAAATATGATGAGAGTTTTTTGTTGCTATAAACATAAAAATATAAATAGTGATCAACAATATATAATCATGTATTACCATAAAGAAAAGTGAAACAAAATAAAAAGAATAACGAATGTTGAACGCTAATTTCTTTTCAATATTTCAAAGTGTAACATGTAATTAGCATACAAAAAACCTTACATCTAAAGAATAAAACAAAATTTATATATTGTGCATTACAAGAACAATTAACATATATAAATAGTATAAAACCAGCTAGCAGTAGGATGAGAGTGGGACAATCTTTTCAACATCAACCAGATCCAGGTTGAATCGACCTAGTCTGACCTAACGGTTTGTCGCATAAATTTCATGACCAAATGGAAAGTAGGTCACAAAATAGGCCTGAAAAATTATATGCAACAAAAGTATGATAAAGACATAGAGCTCATGCTTTATAAGCAACTGCTTTAAATAGGAAAAACGAAAATCTGACTGCTTAAATGAACTAGATGCAAGCAAGAAGAAAGAAATGCTACAAAATTGTGGATATTAGAAGAAAACTGAGGAAAATGGTATACCATGTGTTACAGCAAAGATATTTTCAGAAATTATTAATAATAAGGATATTATACTATATATATTATAACATTATTGTTTTCATCATGCATTGACACATATATTTTATCCAGATATTCTAAGCCAATTCTGTCACTCGCCACTATAAAGCAGATCAAGTTCGCTCAAAGGTTATCGAGCGCATTCGGTTACACAGATGTTACATTGTATTTTCTTATTTTTTTCTCGAGGCATCTTGCTCATATTTTTCATTCGTGCCGTAGTGACTCGGCTGTTCCAAGCATATAGGTTTTTCTGAAAATGGATGGGATTTGGCATAACCAGTCCAAAGATAATTCAATATTTCTCAATAATTCCTTAATAAGTGCTCTCAATCATCTCAAAAAAAATCCTCTTAATATTTCACAAATTTTATGAGCTCAATAATAGTAAGAACTAACTCCATAATTTTACGTACTAAGTGGATTGTCTATAGTCTTTGACAATCAAAATCATTCTTTTCATATTGCAGTTAATTGAGTTCCAACAAAATCCCCAATGCATAATCAACCTAATATATCTCCAAAATGTTGACCAATATATTATCTCTAGATATTGACATGCCTTCAGTTCCAGTGAAGAATCCCTCAAATTTTATAGAAAAATATGCTCATTTCGCCATTATTTCATCATTGTTATATGATAATCAGAAATATAACACCTGAGCATAATAATATGAGACTTATGTTTGTTGCTATAAAACATAAAAATATAAATGGTGATCAACAATATATAATCTTGTATTACCATAAAGAGAAGTGAAACAAAAAAAAGAAAAGAATAACTAATGTTGTACGCCAACTCCTTTTCAAAATTCCAGAGTATCACATGTAGATAGCATATACAAAAACCTTACATCTAAAGCATAAAACAAAAGTTATAGTGAATTACAAGAGCAATAAAATATATAAATTAATTAAAAAATCAGTTGGTACTTATATGAGACAATCTTTCTCATACTTCTGACAAAATACCTAGTACAAGCTAGGCGTAAACCACGAAAGACTCTCAAATTCGTTAGCAAAAAGCCCAGAGAGGTCAGTACTTCTCTAACCCTGCCATTCGCAATGCTCACCTTTTTTACTGTAGTATCAAACTCATCTTCTATATCCAAATACGTAGGCGTGTCATAGATAATATGATTATGTTACCATCCATCCAAACGAACATTTTCAAGTGACACAAATTCACAAGTTATGTTACCTAGAACCAACGCAGCATTGCCAATATATCTCTCTCTCTCCTCAATTTAGACCCATCAACGCACTTAAAAACCTCAAAAATATTCGGAACTTGAGCCTCATGCAAAACAACAAGAGCAATCTATCGAGTTCTCCTCCTGCTCCTATACACAAATGCAAATTGTGATGAATCCTTGCGCGATTAAGACAATTAATTACAATCTTCTGCGGAAGATCTCGAAGGCCATAAAAAATATGACATCCTTTATCGTTGATCACATAAATTAACTCCTTTTTGCACTTGAAGTCACACATACGTCTACTATAGCTACCTTGGCTATATTCCCTCAGTTTCAATATAGTCCAACAAGAATCACCAATTCTGCAACACCCTAACTCCCACTCAGTTCTAAACTCAGCCATGACAACACAATCCTTATCAATGGACTTGAACTAAGAACAACCTTTATTAACACTTGATCTGTTTCCAAAGGCCACGAACTCTTGTTTTGTCCATTCCTCGCAAACCCTAAAACGGTAGGAGGAACCGCTAAGGAAGGGAAACAACCACTCTGCATCTCTCTCGTAATAGAATTCATAAATGACAACTCCTTGTCTTTCAAAAGCACAATCCAGCCACACGAGTGGTCACACACATCTTTAAGACTAACACCACGAAGCTCAAAATTGTTCCTTCTTGATTTGGAGAAATCGTAGAGGGAAAAGATAATTGGAATGGAGGGGACCTTATCAACATGGAGATCGAACATTCAAACCAAAGCCATGGAATTTGGGGGATGATAAGATGGAGAGGGTTTGGAGTGCAAGATAGTCTCCATGGCCGACAGACTGAACGGAAATGAATGTATTGGTCCATGTTGGTGATTTTTTCTGAGATGAGTTGGAGAAGTTCACCAGTCTGGACCCATCGGAATGGAGAGTCGTGAGATGAGTTATGAAAGAAGAGAAACAGAGGGGAGTATATTAGACATAAAAATATAGAACTTTGAAATTAATGGTACAAAATAGATCAGAAGTTCTTTCTATTGAGGGATTGTTCTGGTCTCAGTTGTTATAATTTAGTTGGTATACCCTATTTTAACCTTCCAAATTGGGCTCTAATAAACCCTAATTATACCGTAAATGCTAAACTAGACTAATAAACAATCGGCTAAAACCCTAGTTAGACTATAATAAACCGTGAATTTAACAAAAACAAGCATAATGAAGGCTTAAGCAACAATTGAAGCTAATTTAGCAACTGTTAGTCATATTTAGCCTTGATTAAGATTATAAAAAAAAAAGTAAGTTACTTTAGCCACAAGCAGACCTAAATAATTCAACTTTACCCCAAACACTAAAATCCTAAATTACCATAATCTGAAAAAACCAACTCTGACAAAAACTCAAGTTATCAAATAAACTAAACTTCAGAAGAGATTTCGACAGACATTTCAAATAAACTAAACAAAGTCAGATCTAATTTGTACATAAATCTATTTGAACTCTATTTGACAACAAGAATTATTGTCAAAATTAAAAAAAATCAAAATTCAACAAACAAAATCAAAATCCAACTCAAAATCAAAAAAATGGAAACACCTCTCTCTCTCTCTCTCTCTGGTCGATGCGATTCATCGATTCAGACGGTCTCACAATCTGAACGATTCATTGCGGCGCCTCACGATTCCAAGCTCGCACCCTTCCTCAACTCACCGATTCCAAACAGCGCCTTACAATCCGAGCACTTCACAATCTCTTTCAAGGTCTGGCGGATTTGTAGCTTATTCTTTCGACGATGATGCGGGTGACCAACGAGCAAGGGTGAAGAAGAGAGTAGACGGAGAATGACTAGAAATTAAGAAACGGAGATGTGAAAATAATGTCATTTTTTACTCTTTACATCATTGGGCTTTAGGATTTGGTCCACAGAATTAGGATTTGTTTTTCTTTATATCATTTTCATCCAAAATAAACCACTAAATATCATATCTTTCAAAAATAATGTTGTATCTATCATTTCCATCCCTATCAGTTTCGGAACAGATGTGTTGGAACATTTGAATTTTCAGTTTTTTCAAAAATTTCTCATCTGACTGGCTAAACATGATTAATTAGTGCAAATGAACAGTGTTCCGTCATTACCAGTGGTGGAATAGGAAATTTTTTTTTTTTTGAGAAAAAATTAATTTTTTTTCTGTTCCGCCAGTGGAAGTGGCGGAACAGTAATATTTTTCCCATGTTCCGCCAGTAGCAGTGGCGGAACACATTTTTTCACTAATTAATTCCGTTTTTGAAAAATTATAAAATCCACATGTTCCGCCACTACTAGTGGCGGAACAACATCTGTTCCGTCACGACTATGTTAGTTACTCCATTATTTTCAAAACAGTGGTAAGTATTAGTTTATTTTTGCAAAAAATGGTATATAAAAAAAAATCCAAAATTAGAGGGGAGAGGAAGGGAATAGAGTAGAGAAAATTTTTACCTTTGCTCCTAAAATCTATTTTGGAAGGGATAGGGGATATAAATCTTTTCCCTGAGAAAAATTTCAAATTTTATTCTTCTTTCAAATTGTAGGGTAATGGGCAATGAGAGAGTTAGTGAAATAATTAGTAGCCATAGAATTATTCATTACAATATTATCCATAAAAACTTAAGAAGCTAGGGAGAACTTCTCCTCTCCCCATCCAGAATTTTGCCTCAATCGGATAAACTCATGAAATCGTGAATTTAATCTCACCTTACAATTCATCAAATGACTGATACAGTTCAATATACATTTACATGTCATCAATTATTCATTTCTATTCTTATTTTACACTATACATTTATAAACACTTTCTGATTAAGAACTATCAAATATCAGATATAAAATCTTGTTCATTGAGTAATATATCAAATGAGGTGAGAGAATAAGGGGCAATCACAAATGACATTTTTGCCCCTGCATCAGAAACAGCAGTCTTGACAGGTATAACCTGTAATAATCAAAATCAAATTAAAAAATTAATTAACATAATATAATATCATAATCTATGCTTATAAGTTTATTAGTCTTGAAGCATTTCTTTTATGAGTTCAAATTTTAATATATGAAACCTTATTTGGTGCTTGGAAAGAATTTTCATCTGACAGTTTACTCGATGTGAGCACGGTTTTCGATGCGTCAGAAGAAGATATTTTGTTGTCTAATCCAGATATATTAATCATCAAGCTCACAATTTTATCCCCATAATTTAATACCTAAAAAAATCACAATTTTATTCCCATAACAAACCTTTCAATTTCATAGTACAATACAAATCTCCATACTTAAATAAAAAGTAATTTACCTTTAATGTAAGGTAAGTTTTATCATCATCACATGAATTTTTCCAAGTAATTGCAGAGGCGAGTAAAGAGCCGTAATTGCTAGCTTGAAGAGTTGAAGGGTGGTAAGTTGCGCCGCTGGAACTCTTAAAGAAATGCTGCATCCAGTAACTCGGCGTGCCATACTGCTGGTACGCGTTAAACACTATCGCATCCGGGCTGAACCTTTATCACCGCAAAAATAAAAATAAAAATAAAAACAAGATCTAATTATTTGAATTTATTCGTAAAAGGCTAGAAGTTAATTTTAATTGAGGAAAAAAGAAATAAAAAGTTGCGTACTGGCGATTATTGTCATTTACGAAGAGAGGTGCACAGCTTGCCATCTGAACTACATCACTGTATAAATATAATGTGAAATTTATATAAGGAATTAGTAATGAGAAATTTCTTTTTTTTTTTATTTATTAAGAAAATAATAATTAATTAATTATACAAAAATCAAGAAATTAATTATTTATTTAATTACCTGTTTTGTTCTAATCCAAAAAGGAAAGCAGCTTCAGATAGTGCAGCAACTAAAGTTCCTTTTCCAGCATCATTTCCAGTAACCGCATATTCACTCACAAATGCCTAATGATAATATATAATAATAATATCAAAATAAATGTAACAATTTAATAAATTTAATGATGAAGTAAATAAATTATAAAACCTTAGCTCCATTGCGTGAGGTTTTGTCAAATAAATGAGCCTTGGTAAACATGTCTGATGGAGAAGTATATATCTAAGAACCAAAAAAAAGAAAAAAGAAAAACAATTCCACAGAAAAAATAAAAACAATAATTGATGGTAAAATAATTATTATGAAAATATTAATATAATTCTTACATGAACATCATATAAATCAGCAGGGTGATCTAACTGGCCGTTTGAGCCGTCACAATTTGTTACCACTTTTATATCAGGATATTCCTTTTTAATCGCAGCGTAAAACTTTAAATAATTGTCTGGAAATAAATAAAATAATTGAGCAAGCGAAAAAATATATTTGACAAGTTTTCTATTTTTATGAAATATTATAAACTAAACCTTTATAGTTAGAATTCCCACATTCTTGATTTCCAATTGAGACATAACTTAGCTCAAACGGGTCAGGATGACCCATTTCGTCTCTAACTGAACCCCATTTAGATTCAGGATCCCCTCTTGCAAATTCAATTCCGTCAAGAATATCCTGTATTATTATATTATTATAATAATCATATAAAATAATTAAATTTCCAAATTATGAGCTTAATGTTAGAAAAATATTGGATTAAATTTTAAATGACATGCCTTAACAAAAGAAGGAAGGCTTGAAGGATTAATTTGATCATTAAGACTGATTCCTGAAAAATAAAGAGAAAATTCCTCAAATTATTACGGCCAAAATTAATTTTTTTTTTTTAATTTTAATTCGTAAATTAAAATATACCGTTATGAATAACCCACACTGGTAAAGCATTCAGATCCTCTGCTAACTGCACCAAATAAAAAAAAACCTTAATTTTATTCCATAAAATTGTAAAATTAACCAACCTTTATTTTAATTCAAACAATTATTCTATTATTATTAATTAATTACTGACTTGAAGGAATTCGAAAAATCCAAGGCCATTATCAGTCCAATAACTCCAAACATCATTAAAGTGAGCTGGCCTTTCTTCCCACGGACCAATAGAATCGCGCCACCTAAACGCATTCCTTACTCTCCCTCCTTGCGAAAATGAACCCCCTTCAAAATATTTAAAAAATAAAAACAAATTTTAATTTTCAATTAAAACTAAAACTAAAGTTACGATTAAATTTAGTAGTTTATATTTGGACCTGGAAATCTGAGAAATCGAGGTTTTAAATCAGCGAGCATAGATGCTAATTCTTTCCTAAAACCATGTCCCTTAAAAAAAAATATTATAAAGTATATTATAGATTTATATTATATGTACTTAAATGGATATGAACAAAAGTAGAGTGAATAAATGTAATTATTAACCATAAATGTTTCAGCTGGCATGACAGATATTTGATCGAGCCAAACTACTCCGCTTTTACTTGTCGTAATTTGGAGTCGCGAATTTACATTTGTGCCCTTGGCTTCTAACTGAAATTCAACTTTGCTCCAGCATGAGATTTCCAGCTCATCCGCTCTAATAAATTTAATTAATTAATTAAAAGAGTATGTTCTGTTAATTGAAATGAATATGAGACTTACATAACATTATACTGAGCAAGAATTTGCGACCCGTCAGAGCTTGTCAGAGCAACGGCTAAATTTACGGAATTTGGTGACATTATATACAACACAACATTATACACCTCTCCTTTTTGAATATTCTAAGTACCAAAAATATCAAAAAAATGTAAATAATTAACTAATTATCATACGAAAATACATTTTTTAATTATTTACCACGTTAACATAAGTTAATTACCATGCCCCAATATCCGGGATTATAAACACCGACTCCTTGTGAAGGGCAAGGATTCGATTCATCATTTTCATCACAAAGTACTTCCATTTTTAGCGAAATTTCATTTCGTTCGAAATCCGAATTTAAATCCGTCGAAAGAATTATGTTTGAATCGTTCCCAATTTGTTTCCATGGGTCAAGTATTGATGGAACATTCCTTCCTCCAGCTTCAAACCCTGAAAATTATACTTTCATTTGTGAATTTTAATGAAATTTTTGGTAGTTTTAGTTTAAAAAAAAAAATACAATTTAATGTAGAATTAATACCTCTGTTGCTTACAAGTTCCGCCCATAAGCCACCAGCTCCAGCATGATTGAGCTCCTAAAATTCATTTAAAATAACAAGTATAAATTTTAAATATTTTTGTTCACTTCAAATTCAAAATTTGAATTATTATTACCTCAAAGAAGATCCCAAACAGAGTATCTGGTATAACCCGACCCGATTTAGACGAAGCATCTACATTCATTGTCGCTGTTTGTGCTTTCCTCAAATCAAAACCCAAAACTTCACAATTCAATACAACAATTACAAAACAAAACAAAGAACTGAATTTCGCCCATTGGAAACCCATTTCTCTCCTCCTCAACTCTTCAAAACAATAATCACAGTGCGAGACTTTATAAACCTCCAAATCACAAACAAACCTTAATTAATTTACATCAAGTGTGTGAATAAGTAGAATTCAAGCTAAAGACAAACAAAGCCAAAGAAAACATAGATACAGAGAGTCATTAGTATAGTATAACAGAGTTTACTTCAAGCAAAAATAAATCCCCACAAGTTTATAGTCGCTTTGAATTTTTTTTTTTTTTTGAGAATTATAATCGCTTTGAATTTTTTTTTTTTTTTTAAGAATTATAGTCGCTTTGAAATTAGAAACTCTTAATTGATTCATCCCTGCCGTCGGATCAAAATCGGACGGATTAGATTGATTTCATTTGTTGATTACTCATTGATTTATTTGCTTCATTATCCATTTGTGGATTATTAAGTAATTAAGGCCAAGAGAGTGAGAGGGCAGTTGGAAAATATTAGATAGACTTGGTGTTTTATACACCTTCGATAAGAGAAGAGAATTTGAGCGGGGGATCCACTTGTCAGTGATAAAAGTTATATGAACCAGGTTCAAGTTGGTTGTGGAAGTAAGATGATGGGACTTGGCGTGTACTAATTAATAGAGACGAGTACACGTCAGATCATATTTTATCCCAACAAACCAAATAACCAATCCAATCATGCAAATTCTATGTCAATGATTTTTCCTCTCTATTATTAACAAAAATGGAGAGATCCTTCAATGGTGACTAGCAATAAAATGATGTAATTTTAAGGTTGGCAAGTTTCATAGAAAAGACTTATGAAAATAAAACTACATAAATTAATAAATTATGTAATATTCATTTTCATATACATATATATACATATATAAAAATTAATGGAATGAATTTTAAACAATATTTATAAAAAGTAATATCGAGTTAATTAATTTGTTTCTAATAAATGATCAAGTAATTTACCACACAAAGATCAATACCTCATCACAAATAAAATTATACAAAAATAGTCTAGAAAACAATCGTATATACTTAACCAACTCTCGATCTATTAACCTTACGTTGTCTCACCGTAACATCTTTCAATTGCTTCAGCGATTCTAATTCCGGCAAAACATCAGACATATTCGGCCGATTTTTCGGATCATTGTGCAGACACTGCATAGCGAGCGAGGCGATCATTTGAGCTTCTTTTTTGGAATACTGGCCTTCCAATCTGGTGTCCATAATTCGAAATATTTTTCGTTTTTCATTTAAGTACGGTTTTGCCCAATCGACTAGGGTTTCGTCTCTAGATCCTCTCTCTTCATCTAATGCACGCTTTCCTGATAGAAGTTCTAGAAGTACTACTCCAAAGCTGTATATATCACTTTTTACAGATAAATGACCTGGTTGGAAAAATAAATTGAAAAATAGTTTAGACTAATTCCTTCTATTAGTTCTTGATTTAAATGTTATATATTATGATTAAAAATAATAGAAAATTAATATTTTAATTAATTAACTAAACCTGTTGCAATATATTCAGGAGCAGCATAGCCTCGTGTCCCGACGACCCGAGTCGAAACATGACTCTTGTCTCCAGTTGGTCCATTTCTGGCCAAGCCAAAATCTGATAATTTCGCTCTGAAATCCTTCAAAAAAAACAGAGTTTTTCCTAAACTTCAATTTCCAAACTAAATTAGAATATACAACTGTTTAGAAAAAGAAGAAAAAGGGAAAGTGTTTTACAGAGTCAAGAAGAACATTTGATGATTTCAAATCGCGAAAAATGACTTGAGTTTCCAAGCTATGTAAGAAAGAAAGACCTCTTGCTACATCAATTGCAATGTTGACCCTCATGGCCCAAGAAATTGGTTGTATGGCCCCTAAGATTATAAAATTTATATAATAATTATATAAATTACATAATATAATAAGATAATATAATATAAAGAACGAAGTCGTTGAGTGCCTGTACTCTGCTTGTATGAATATATTTTTGTGTTATTTACATTAGGTCAAAAATGGCAAGAGCTTTTCATTCATTCATTTTCCAATGAATAAAGCAAGTCAAAGAGGGCCTACTAGAAAGACAAAATTGGATTTTTCTGCCATATATAATATAATGTATTATTTTATAATACAATTCATATATTAGTTTATATTTGTAATGTTTATGTATAAAATACAAAATGCTAGTTTACAAATTTATAGTTTGAAAATGTATTCGGTAAATTACATTTAAAAATTTTATTACTTGCATGTTTACTTTTTGGTTTTCTCTATTTTATAAATTCACAGTTTGAAAATGCATTTGATATATTATATTCGCATGTTTATCTTATGGGAACCTCACATGCACCAAACATGAAAGACATATTCAATGAGGGTGTGCTAGATTTGACTGACATTTCAAATAATTTTTGGTATGCTTAATCATTATATTATAAATATGAATACAATTAAAAAGAAAAAGATTAGAAATTAGCATACTTCTGAATAAATGATTTTCCAAGCTGCCTTTTTGCATGTATTCATATACCAAAAGCTTGTCATCATAATCTGAACAGTAACCAACAAGTTTTACTAAATTTTCATGTCTAAGCTGCCCCAAATATGTGACTTCTGCCTGTAAAATTTAATTAAATTCTAAAATCAGTTTGAAATTAACCTTCTCAAGTTTCTATATCTAAACCTCCATAGTTAAGAAAAATCCAAATAAATTATTTTTCAAGATTAACTTAGTTTCAAATCTCCACCTTAAATAACAAAACCAGAATTTCAAATTCCAGTTTTGTTCACTTTGTTTAGTATTTCTAACATGTTAATAATAAAACAAAATTGAAAATCATTTCTTTTTCGATGAGACGGTATTTTAAACTCCGAGCTAGATTAATGAGAATGTTTTTTTTTTCTTCTAGTACCAAATTATTCTGAATAAGTAGAAAATTAAATTGTTTAATAGGTAAACTTGCCTTCTTTTACTTTTTAAAAACTGTTTTTCCTTGATTTACTCTATAAAAACAAATTTTACTTCAAAATATTTTACATACCAGCCATTCTTTGTGACCTTGAAAGCTCTCCCTCTTCAATTTCTTAATGGCGACTACAATTCCAGAGCCAGGTTTTGTAGGAGCCAAACTATTCTCATCAATCCATCCTTTATAAACGCACCCAAATCCCCCTTCGCCTAAATAAGCGCTCGATCCAAAATTCCGAGTCGCGCTCTTCAAATCGCTCAGACTGAAAGATTTCAGGCTCAAATTTGGAGCTGGATTTTCACTTTTGAACGAAGGGGCTGAAACAGAACTGGCTAAGCTGAATTGAGTTCTCTTGCTTGTTTCAGTCGAAGTAGATGTTGTAATGCTGTGTAATGGATTTTCTGCAAAATAATAATAATACTCTTAAACTAAAGATTTTTTAGGAAATTATAAGAACGAGAATGATTGGAAAGAAAAAAAAATGATGGTAGTACTTGAAGTGAGAGGAGAAGAAGCATCAACGCACTTAGCAGAGCCTGAGCAAAAGTTTCCCATTTTCTATCTTCTTTTCTGAAGATTAAATTTCCGTTTAGACAAATGGAAACGGAATATATATGTACGTATGGAGTGAGAGAGAAGATTTGAATTTTTGGTGAGTTTATATATGACGAAGGAGAGAGGAATGAAATGGAAATTTAATTGAAGTGCATGCCGGTCAAGGTTTTCACACTTAGTTGATTCGTTATAATTTATATATATATATATATATATGCTAGTTCGGAGCTTTCTTTTGGAAACATGATAGGCACTTTTTTGGATCAAAAATTTGTCCACGAGATTTTTTTTACCTAATACAGAAAATGATGCATGCATTAGCAGTTATTAAAGACAAATCTATTATTTTAGATGTTAATTTCTTGTATGCAAAAAAAAATATGGAAATATTTTTTTTTTAAATTGAACATTCTTTTTTTGAAGGAATGGTTTACCATTCTTGTTTGGATTTATAGGAATAAAGGGTTACAAATAGCTAGAACATTCTTGGTTTGCCTTCATTATATAAGTTCAATTAATATTATTTTAAAAATTTATATATTTAAAATAGATAAAATTGCTTTTTAGAATATATATTTGCAGAATTACATATCAATCTATTATAATCTTTTTTTATAACATATTATTACTTGCTTTATATTTATATATTGAAAAAAATGTACATGCTATGACTTCAGGCTCCCATTTGACCATGATGTTTGTATAACATTTTCTTTTGAGTTCTAATAGACTTGGAGGATAACATCGTATAAACCAAATTATAGTTCACTGCCATGTTATGTTTCAAAAACTGTATTTAACATAATAGATACAACATTATTAAAAGTTAAAAAATCAATTTCCAACCGTACCAGTGTAAAATATATCATTTAATTATATTGTAGATTGAATTTCATAATCTATCATCGCCTAATAATATATCGTTAGATATATTTCATAATTGAATTTCAAAAAAAGAATTTCATAATATTTGAAATTCTATATCTTTATCATCATATGTTATCAAAATATGAACAAAATTTAAGGACTAATAAGTAAGTCATACGTATGATGTAAAATTCAAATAGTTGTAAAATTTAATCTACAACATATGAATATAATAATTTTTCATCATCGCGGTTGAAAATTAATTTAGAGCTTCCCACTGTGACAATGTTGGATATATTTGCATGATAAGGCATTGGCTATTGAACCTAACTCTTTTTTTTTTTAAATGTTATTGAACCTAACTCTTAACTTAATTAGGAAGGCAACGAATAATAATATGTTGAGTGCATTATTGTTTGTAGAAATAACATTTTCTGTATGAACAAGGAATATAATGGAAATTCGAAATGGGGCCTATGTTTGAAAAAAATGGAGTAATGGATAACTGACAAGGAAGAAGACTTGACCCCTTCAACTGCTGATTGCAAGGGAAATAAAGCCGCATAAATTATTACACGTATCAGTATGAGGTAGGTAATTTTTTCGTATATTTTTGTCAAAAAAATTATTTTAGTTTGTAACATTTAGATTGCTTTTTAGTTTGTAAAAGCATTATTTATTCCATATTAAAGGAAAAGTATATACAGCCTCCGTTTACCAGCCCCCCAATCCGTCCTTTACCACTGGTAAACGAGTCCCACATATATTCAAAATAAGTGGGCCATGTTTACCAGTGGTAAAGAACGGATTGGAGGGTTGCTGGGGGATGTATATATAAACCCCATATTAAATGGTACAAATACCGTAAACACTATTCTTGAAAGCTCAAAAGAGAGACCTCATTTTTTCACAGTAAAACCTGTTATTTTATTTTATTTTTTTAATTCTGCAAGTTTGTAGTAATATTTTTTTTCCTTATTTGACATGAAAATAATATTTCGAGCTCACATAATTTAAAATAAAAATATTAGAATTCATAAACCTATTATTACGAACTCAAACTAAAATCTCAAAAGTAAAATCTTAATTTTTTTCCTTTTTTTATGAAGTTGTTACAGAAAACAACTCTATATTTTTGGTGCCTGTGTACTTCCTTTTGGCAGTTAGGATTTGGGAAGTTGTTGGGCCAGTGGCCCATGGGCCCTTCTATTTTTAAAAAGAAAGTTCTTATGTCCTTATGAAACATCACAATAATACTTCTATTATCAACCAAGCATATAGAAAATGTTAAAGCACAAAATGGTGACATTTGCAAGCTTTTAATTGTATTAATTAATTAAATTAGTTATTACATCCATGCATTTTTTTTAAATAATCATACATGCATTTTCTTTTTCAAAGTGTTTTAGATAAAGTTTTAGCCTCCAATAAAGCATGATCTTTGAAGGAAATGCATGAAGATGGACGGATCTTAATAAGGACCGGGGGGGTCATGTTCCCTCCTCCCAAGATTTTGACGGAGTAGTATATATTAATAGTGGTTTAGTAGAATTTTTTTTTGAAATACATGTATTTTTATGCATTTGCCCTCTTCCCCAAATTTTTTTATAGTATTAATCAGTAGGGAGATTTTTTTTCGGCCCCCCAGTAAATTCAGTCAAGTTCCGTGCTTGTGCATGGATGATTATCTCAAAAAATAAATCCATGGATGATATTATATTTTCATTATAAAAAGATAATTATATATCTTAATTAATAAAAAGAAAAGTCTGAAAAAGTAAAGTCTGATTATTTTTGAAATAATCATCCATGCATCAATGACAATTATATATATAAATTAATAAAAAGATATACAAAGATATGCATTTTAACCACATCTGGGTCAACAAACCATTAAACAGCGGCTAAAGCATACATGCATTTAATATTATTAGATAAAAGATTTGTAAATTTAATTACAAAATACGCAAATTTAATTATACAAATCTATAAATTTTATCATATTAAACAAACAGATATTAAAATTATTTCAGCATAAATAACTCACATAATGAAACAAAACATGACCCTAAATAAAGTTTACTTACAATCAAAACTAAGTTTCAACTTTCAAGTTCAATCCGCAATCAAATCTTCCGAAAGCAAACACACACAAAACTCCCCTGCACTCGGTGTACACTCACACAGCAGTACATTCTAGAACAATCCCACAATTCATTCCAAAGTCTTTATCCAATTCCATACACCTCGTCCATCCAACTCGGATTAAAAATCCTCCCTCATTCAGGCGAGGAAAAACACGAACGAGACTAATTTTTACAAATCCATCGAATCAAAATAAATTCCTCAAAATTTTCCAAAAATTGCCGTTATTCCCCCTATAAATCGCCCCAAAACCCTAGAACGAACGAACGAACCACTTCACTCTCAACAATCCCAGCCGCCCTCTTTCGGTAACAATCCCTTCTCATCTCCTCTAGATCTGTTCAAATTTCAATTTTAATTCACGCTCCCACTGATTTTAGATCGTGACTTCATTCAATCTCGGTCTCTGTTCACAACAATCTCCATTTTCGGTCGATTTTTCGACCTTTTGAAGCTTTTCAGGGATGGGGAGGCCGAGGAAATCAGCGAGCAATCACGAAGAGAACATCACGGTGCTAGATGTAAAACCAATCCGAAGCCTGGCGCCGATGTTTCCGGCCCCGCAGGGATTCCACACTTACAGCCCGCCGAACAACCCTTCGTTCGTCTGCGTGACTCCGTTCGGCCCGCCCAATTCGGATTCCTCGACCAATCCGCCTGGTTTCACTCCAGGCCAATTCCCCCAATTCCCTCAATTTCCCCAATTCCCCCAATTTCCCCAAACTCCTCAATTTTTCCAGCCCGCATCCGGTGCGCCGGGTTCCTCTACACCAACACTCCAAAAATCCAAAACCAAAACCAAAACCAAAACCAAAATCAAAACTAAAAGCCCAAAATTGAAACAAACAGTTCTTAATCCGACTCCAATTCAATCCCACACTCCCATTTCAACCCCTGTTGAGAAAAAACGAAGAGGCAGAAAGAGAAAAAGCGAGCTTCTTGCATCAGCTTCAGCAAGCACACCAATTATTCTTCCTACACCCGGTCCGTCAACCGAGAAGAAAAAGAGAGGAAGAAAGAAGAAAGACCCACAAAGCCAAACTCCAAAAAAGCCCAAACTTTCCGCCGAAATTACGGTTCCGCCCCTAACCCTAACCTCTCGCGAGCCGAGAGAGTCTGTAGAAGAAGTTTTAATGACTTTCGACGCTTTAAGACGCAGAATCTTACAACTGGATGAAAAAAACCAAGTAAGAAATGCACAACATTTAAAAGCCGGTTCTATAATGCTAAACGCGGATTTACGCGTGAATCGCGAGAAAAAAATCGGCGAAATTCCCGGCATTTTAGTGGGCGATATGTATTATTTCCGTATAGAAATGTGTTTGGTAGGTTTAAACTCTCAAATCGTGGCGGGAATTGACTATGAAAATGTGAAATTTGGGGAAGAAGAGGACCGAGTTGCGATTAGCATAGTTTCATCGGGCGTTTATGAAAATACGGAAGATGATGTGGACACTTTGGTGTATAGTGGACAAGGTGCGTCCAAAAAAGACGACCAAAAATTGGTCAAAGGAAATTTAGCCTTACAAAAGAGTTTAGAGAGAGGAAATTTGGTTAGGGTTATAAGAAGCGTGGCTGATTATTCAAATCCGCCAAACGGGAAGATTTATGTTTACGACGGTTTGTATAAAATCAAAGAATCTTGGTCTGAGAAATCAAATTCTGGATTTAATGTCTTTAAATATAAGCTTTTCAGAGAGCCAGGTCAGCCGGACGGAATTTCTATTTGGAAAAAGACGGAAAAATGGAGAAACGAGCCATCCACTAGGGGTAAAATCGTCCTAGAGGATATTTCAAACGGGTCAGAATCCAGACCCGTTTGTTTGGTCAACGAGGTGGACGAAGAAAAAGGGCCTAATCACTTCACTTACACAACCAAACTGATTTACAAAAACGATGTGGTTCCAAACCCTAATTCTCGATCGGACGGCTGTGATTGCACGACGGTTTGCTTACCTGGCGATCTGAACTGTTTATGCGCCGATAAAAATAATGAAAATCCGCCTTATAGCGCTCAAGGTGTGTTAGTGTGCAGGAAAAAAATGGTTTATGAGTGTGGGTCAAAATGCGGCTGTAGCATTAATTGCAGAAATAGATTGACTCAAAAGGGGATTCAGCTCCATTTTGAGGTTTTTAAAACCCTAAATAAAGGTTGGGGTTTGAGATGCTGGGAGCCGATTAGGGCAGGCACTTTTGTGTGTGAATTTATCGGAGAAGTAATGGAGATCTCCAGTGAAAAAGGAAATGGAGAGGATCAAGCTGATGATGATTATTTATTCAGGCCGGTTTTGCCTGAAAAGGCTTTTAAGTGGAATCAGGGGCCCGAATTGCTGGGCGAAAATAACGATATTAATAACGATGATAAGTTTGGTAAGTTTGATTTTGTGATAAGCGCGAAGAATAATGGAAATATTGCGAGGTTCATGAATCACAGTTGCTCGCCGAATGTGCTGTGGCAGCCTGTGATGCACGATCATGAGGACGAGAGGTTTCCACATGTTGTGTTTTTCGCGATGAAGCATATTCCGCCTTTGACCGAGTTGACTTTCGATTATGGGAAAAAGGAGGGGGCGAATGGTAAGAAGTGCCTGTGCGGGTCGGGGGATTGTAGAGGCACTTTCGGTTGATGAGCTTTGGAAAGTCGGGGATTTAAAAAGGTTAGTTTTTTACTCTGTGTTTTTAAATTAAATTTTAATGTTTTGGTTGTGAGTTGGAATTTGGAGAGTCGGTAATAATATTTGCGGTTTTGGGAAATTAAGTTGTGATATATTTGATGATTATGTTTTTCTAATATTTCGCCAGCTATGTTTGCGGTGCGAAAAGTTTCCTTCTTTGAAGGACGAAATATTGTGTACGGCTTTTAGAACCGCAAATATTGTTGGCGTTTATTGGACGGTTTGAAGCTAAATTATCTTATAATCGTATGTTTATATAAATGCATTTTGATACTAACATATCATCTTTTGCAATAATTATTTATATTCATTCCTAACAGGCTTGCCATTTTAACAAATTTGTTGATTTCTTTCTTATTTCAGGAGGTTTTGGCTTCTGTTCATTGTTTCTTTTGGAAGGTTTTGGCTTCTGTTCATTGTTTCTTTTGGAAGGTTTTGGCTGAATGTTCGTTGTTTCTTTTGGGAGGTTTTGGCTTCTGTTCATTGTTTCTTTGGGTTTTGTCTTATTGTTTTTTAGTTTTTTTTCTTTTTTTTGGGGGTTTTGGCTTCTGTTCATTGTTTCTTTTAGGAGGTTTTGGCTGAATGTTCGTTGTTGATGATGTGTCGTAATATACTAATATGACACTTTAGTTGCATGTTTAAGAGGAAGATTTGAAAGCAATCTGCAAAGGAAATGGAGTTGTGTGTGTAAATCAATATGCGGATTGTCCTGCCAATTTGTAATAATTAATAATGTAGGGTTGTTTATGACATTTAGTCAGTTTGTAGTAGTAACTTGTCTGTCAAGTTTGTTGAGGTAGTTTAGTTTTTTTTTTTTTTTATAATTTGGTAACCGGAACCTTGTTTAGCGTTAAAAGTTTAGTTGTTGAATTCAGTTTGTTGTGTTTATTTGGTTGTTAAATCAGATTTTCCAGCATGTTTTTCTGTGATTTAATTCTATAAGTAAAATAGCTTTGATGTTAGATGAAAAAAATCATTAGTAGATTTTACCATGGTTAAAACCTTTCATATAAACAAAAATTACAATTTTAAATAATAGGACCTGATGTTGTAAGACGGTATTCTTACCATGAAATATGATGTGAAAAAATAGTATATAGAGGTAATACAGAATGTAAATTAAACAAACATTGTTATAGGCAATAAACAATATATACATAAAATAATGAAACAATATATAGAAAACAAAAAGTATATTGAAAAGCGAAAAAAATAGTATACCATCATGTTTTGAGCGTGCTCAAACCTGTCGTGTTTTCAGATTTACCTTAAATAATAATGTTAAGATATGTAGCACACACTTCTTGTTAAACAACTTGCATAAAAAAAACTTGATACAGAAAAAATAAACAAACAATAAAATCTCATAATAATAAAAATATGACATTAAGAAAAAGAAAAAGAAAAAGAAAAAGAAATAATCACGCATCAAAATTCCTATCTACCAAAATCATTTTAGCTTGGCTGCCACTAACATGATGCAAACCTTTTTGCTTCAACCATTCTTTCAATCTCTTTTCGTTCTTTATCAATTCCTTCAAAAACAAATCCACATCTTTCCTACTCAAACTCAAGAGCATCAAACACTCACTAACAAATGGAAAAAATGCCTCGATTTTCACACAAAACGGCTTAAAAATCCTAAAAACTGCTAGCATATCAACCCTAAATTGATAAACTCCAAAATTAGAAAATCTCACATCAATCCATGGAACACTACTAAATATGAAATAATCTAATCCTTCCGCCACACTTCGCCAAATATCAAAAAAGTCCTTGGAATTTAAACAATACTTTAATTTTACAATTCGGTCCCTCAAAATTTCCAACGCTTCGATTAAGCCCTCGGAAATAATTCCGTCTTGTAATTCTTCATCAGAAAAATCATTTCTAGTTTGGAGTCCAAAATCTTCCCACTGGTCTATATTTTGCATGTAATCATATGAAAATGCTTCAAATTCTAATAAAATTGCCGACATTATTTCTTCCAAACAATCCGTTTCTAGTTTCGCCAAAAATAAAATTTCATCGGCAAAAAAAGATCTTTTTTCATTTTCTTCTCCCAAAACCAAATCTAAAAAGGTCAAATCTTCATCCCATTCAGAAATGATATATTCAAAATATCTCGCTGAATTTATGCAACTTGAGATTTGAACTAATGCATCTTCATCTATACTTGAGGTAATTAATTCCAAGTCCTTGCTTCGCTCGAGTAAAATAATAAAAAAATGGTTTAGAAATAAAGCGGCAGAGTTTTTTATAAATTCAATTTTTAATTTTTTAGTCGGTAAAATCCGACCTTTTTCAATCATTAATGAAGCGATTTTCATCACAAAATCTACAATTAATGGAGCTTTATATTCCTCTCTACTAGATAAAAGAAAATCGTTACTCATCACTTCTTCATTTTTATCTTGCGTTTTTTTAATTTCATGAAACCAATTTCTCACAATTTCCAATTCGGGTTTTATTTTATCTTGCGCGGTAACTAATTCAATTTCCGCCCAAATTTTAAGCCAATTTGAATTTTCCTCAAAAATTGAGAAAATAGATAATGATTTAGCTAAACCCTCATTTAAATCCAAAATCGGTTCGATTTTCTGAATTCCATTTGAGGAAAGAACCAACATTCTCTTATCAAAACTAATCATTAAATCAACCAAATCAAGCCAAGATGAACA
Source organism: Juncus inflexus (assembly GCA_024447665.1). Classification (NCBI taxonomy): domain Eukaryota; kingdom Viridiplantae; phylum Streptophyta; class Magnoliopsida; order Poales; family Juncaceae; genus Juncus; species Juncus inflexus. Next base: position 2,828,103 of record JAJHPC010000005.1, read on the forward strand.
AACCTCCAAATTCCCAGCATTTTTCTCATAATATTTCCTAACTAAATTAGGAAAAACATGTTTCTCCAAAAACCCTAAAACCACTTTGACCATCGAACTAACCCACGCCTCTTTTGCGCTTAAGCCCCTCAAATTCGCCTTATCTATTAAAGGCTGCAAAACATCATCCACACCTTGCATGAAATCTTTAGTGACTTTATAAACCAACGCGAAAATATACTCAATTTCATCGGACCATTTCGCAAAATGGTACTCCATTCTTGACGCGATTGGCCGCACCAATTCATCCACAGCCCAAAGCCCATTTTCAAACGAGGGGTATTTTCGTAATTTTCCACTAATTCTCCCCTCATGTAAAGACTGTACATATTGCAAAGCACATAATGCTAGAAAGCTTTGCGCGAATATTTTATTTTCGGAAGAATCCATTAAAAGAAGCGGGTTTGGAATCGGTTGACTTTCGGTTTGACTTTGACTTTGACCAGTCAAAAGAGGTGGGGGCCAATTTAGGGCAGAAAGTAGGGCCCGATAGTCAGAGAAAGATTGAGGTCTTAAAATAGAGAGAATTTTTTCTAATCTTGAATCGACAGCTTTGACTAGATTTGACCATTTTGGTCTATTTGCGCAAATTTCAACCAATTCTTGCTCGATTTCTTTCATGAAATTGATGGAATTCATGAGCTTTTCTTGCTTAAATTGCATGTCCTGTATTTAATATGTAAATATTTACCATGTGGGATGCAATATTTAAGGAAAATAATAATGAATGTTGGAAAAAAAGACTTACATTTAGATTTGTGGTGCGATTAAGTCCTGAAAATGATTTATTTATAGAAGTTTGTTTGATAATTGAAAAGGCAGAATCTTCAAGGTTACCAACCATTGCTTCAAGTTGCAATGCTTTTTCTGAAAATAAATATTTCAAATAAATATTTAGAAAAAATAAAGTAAATAAAACAAATGGTTATAAATTTTCCGGGTGTTCATTTACCAGCATATAAACGAATGGTTTCAATTTTTTCAATTTCCTTTGCAAGAATTGGCAGCTCCACTCGCACCATTCTTTCCAAATCCTCACCTAAAAAACCCCAATTCAGCACGAAATCCAACTAGCTCAAAAATCAAATTACAAAAAAACAAACTAAAACATTTAATAATCTGACAAACCTTGATATTGAGGAGGAGACAATGGATTCTGATCAGCAATCCTACGAAACTCCTCTGATCTCAAAACCCAATTGTTACAAGTCAAAGACAACTTCCCTTTCAACCCATTCAACTTCTTTTCCGCATCAACACACTCCCCATTAATTCTCGACCTCAAAGACTTCGTCTTCACCAAGTCATCCTGCGTCTTATAATTCTCATTCAAGAACTCAACCAACCGGTGAGGCAAGGCTGCAGAAGCTGATTTCTTCTGTACAGGAGGCTGACGCCGGCGGCGCGTGGCCGGAGTGCGCGGAGTCGCCGGGAAGTAGTTTGTAGTGCTGTTATTGCTGCTACGGCGAAGAGGAGTGCGGGGAAACTCATCGGTGGATTGGATGCGGCGGAGCGGCGTACGAGGGAAGGCCGATGATGAATCGGGCGGCGGAGGAGCTGTCGTTGTTGTGCGCAGCCGGCGAGGCGTGCGGGGAAGTGGATGATACTCCATTGATGGCGGAGATGATGGAGAGGTGAGAAGAGAAAACGAGGGATACGACTTTGAACTTTGAAGTGAGAGGGTTTATGTTTATGTTGTTGTTTATGGGGAAATAAGTTTTGATCGAAATGGAAAAATAGTTTTTGTTGTTGTTGTTTGTGGAGAAATTAAACTCTTTTTTTTCAACTAGGATGGGAAAAAAATATTTTTTTATCAAGTTTATTTGTAAAAATAATATATTTGCTCCGCTATTTGGGCGAAAAACTCATTTGGACGAAATTATTGAGAAATTGAATTAGAGTAGTAACGAGATTAATTTAAATAATAATTAGACTTAAAAACTTAGTTTTGCTCATTGACTAAGTGAAATGATAAAAAAAATATTTTTTCCTCTGTGCACAGACATAAAAAAATGACAATTTTGTTCGGCCACTCGATAAAACTGGTATTTAATTTTAATTAAGAGATATTTAAAAACTAATAATTATTGAACATATTTACAAATTTAGAAACTGTATTTTCGTCTGGTAACTAGACAAAATTCCTTTAATTTCGCCCAATACTATTCATATCTTAAAAAAAAAAAGAAAAATTATTCGGAATGATGCTTACCGTACCGCTTTAGCTGTACTTTTTTGTTTTTTTGAGACAATTTTACGGTGGATTGAAATATATATTTGTATTTTGATATATTTTTTGTGTATATAAATATATTTTTTTGTAAATATACTTTTGGTAATTTTAATATATTTTTTTATGTTTACAAAAATATTTTTTTATAAATTCATGGTATAGTTTGTAATCGAACCCGGAACTCCACATGGCTGCACATTTCGCAAGACATCAAATGGTCACATAAACACAACTCGCCCAATAATAATGTTGGTTCGTTCGTGCGTCCTGCCATTCATTCATTCGCAAAAGAAAAGAAGAGAAAATTCCCTCCCTCCTTTCTCTCTTCTTTTCTTTTCCTTACCCAATTCAGTCAAAACTCAACAACTCCATTCATCAATAATGGCCAAACTGAGGCTGATGGTCTTCGATTTCGCGCTGGCGACGATGTGGATCTGGGCGGGGGCGCTCGTGAAGCTCCTCGTCGTGCACGTCATCGCGCCTTCGTCGCCGCACGACGCCGAGATGCTGAAGATCGCGCTCTCGGTTGGTTATATGTTTTTGTTCGCCTGGCTGGAGAGATTGACTGGAGGAGGATCGTATAATCCGCTGACGGTTTTGGTTTCGACTGTTACGGGGAATGGACATGGGTATTTGTTTTCTGCTTTTGGGAGGATTCCTGCACAGGTTGGTGGTTTTGTATTTTGATTTGTCGAATTTGGTGTGATTTTATTAATTTATGAATCCGTCGGATGAAATATAGAAATTACAAGTTTCTCCCTTTTTATCCTATTTCAATAAAATCCCTTTTATTAAAGATTCCAGTTTGTGAATATTCTCAGCATGTTCATTGTAAAAAATAAAAATCAACCTTCACAGGCATGAATTATGATCATCTCATGAAAAAATCACATTCCTTTTGTAATTCTTTTCGAGACAGTCAATGTTTTGTATGCAATTATTACTATTAACAATTCAACACATCTTCTACTCATACTCATGATAAACAAATCCCACCTTCTTTTTCAACAACCAAGGTATTAGGCGCAACACTGGGCGTAAAGCTCCTCAAATCGGCCTTCCCTCAAATCGGCCACGGTCCCCGCCTCGCAACCCACATCCACCACGGCGCCATGACCGAAGGCCTCGCGACGTTCGTAGTCATAATGGTGTCTCTCACTCTGAAGAAGAAACAGGTCGACAGCTTCTTTGTCAAGACTTGGATCTCAAGTATTTCCAAGATGAGTCTGCATGTGTTGAGTTCGGATCTTACTGGAGGGATCATGAACCCCGCCTCGGTGAGTGCTTTTTTGAGGAAATTACGGTTTTGCCATTTGGGTTTTTGATGAATGTTTGTGGGAAGTTTTGATGAGCCCCTGTATTTTTGGTGATTGTTACACTACATGATCAAAAAGCGTGATGGCGGACCGACAGAGTTTGTAGTGCAAATATTACAACTGAGTATTATAGCTGATTAAGGGAATAATATTTGCACTGTGGACTTTGTTGAGATGCTGTCATGTCTTTTTGGTCATGGTATGTAGCATTTTTCTTGGAAAAAACTTATATTTTGATATAATTATTTTCTTGTATGAAAAAAATTGTTTGACTCGTATGAGTTGAAAAACCAACATAGGGGTGAACTGAAATTCAATTCATATAGTAGGGTGTTTTTAGATAGTTCTCAAAATATACTGGGTTTTCCCCGAAAATTCAGGAAAGATAGGCCTTTTTTTCTGCAAAAAAATCCTTATTATTATTCGATTTTTTTTTTTGTACCACTCTATTTAAAAATAAATCATCAAAAGTGGCGGAACATGTGGCTTAGGGTTTAGGGTGTTTTTAGGTAGTTTCCAAAATGTATTGGGTTTTTCCCGAAAATTCAGGAAAGAAAGGCCTTTTTTTCTGCAAAAAAATCCTTAATGTTATTTTATTTTATTTTTAGGCTTTTGGTTGGGCTTTTGCAAGGGGAGACCATGTAACAATTGAGCACGTGCTTGTTTATTGGTTTGCTCCAATTCAAGCCACTATTTTTGGAATTTGGGCAGTCAGATTTTTCGCCAAGCCTGAACTACCTGAGGCCCAAAAAACTGAAGAAAAAGAAGAAATAAAATCAAAATCAGAGTGAAGGTATATTTAGTTGGTTTGAATTTGTGGATTCTTGTTAATAATTAATTAACGACCATTTCGTTTGTAGCATAATTATTTGTGCTCATTTTTTGGTAATTTTATTTGACTTCACTTGATCACCAAATTCTGTAAATACTTAGTTTTATGTTTTTCATGAAGTTAAATTGTTCTTATTGAATGAGAGATATTTTCTGCATCCGATTTGTGTTTCTTATGCTATTTTTAGTTTTTTCTTAGCTTATTGGGATTTTATTTCTATTCTTTTATTGCACTAGAAACATGTTTAGCCAAAAAAACTAAAAAAAGAAATAAAAATAATATATAAACTACTGATAGTTTATAAAAAAAGAGGTCAAAGGTTCGCAATGAACTATCAAATCAGCATTTATTTATTTTGCATAAAGATCATGTGGTGAGAACTAAATTAAACAAACTCAGTTACTTCCAACGGATTTAAAACCACAAGAATCCCATGTGACAAAATCTCATTTATAAATCATTCATTTTTCAAATTTCCAACTTAAAACCGGTCTAGAAGCTTCAATATCTTTCTTTATTTGTCACCCTATTTAATTTATGGAAAAATATATACATCTCCCGTTAAACATCCTCCCAGTCCGCCATTTATCACTGGTAAAAGAGTCTCATATTTTTTTAACAAAAGTGAGGTTTGTTCATGGACGGATCTTAACAGAGACTGCGGGGCCATGACCTCCTCAAAATTTTGACTAAATAGTATATATCAGTAATGCATTAATAATTTTTTTTTAAATACATTTATTTTATGTATTTTGCTTCCTCAAAATTTTTGTAGAGTGTTAATCAATAGAAAATTTTTTTTTGATCTCTTATAAAATTTAGTCAAGCTCCATACCTATCTTGATCATCTATGAGTGATAAACGGACGGAGCGGGGGCTGCTGGGGATTTCTATATAAACCCTTAATTTATGAGAGAGACTGTTAAGTTTCAGCATGCCATGTGATTTTGCATTTTTGCTCCAGATTTTTTAAAAGCTATAAAATTTTTAAGTGATGATTAGACAGCTGTTTATATGTCATCTTCAGCAAAAATTATGAATTCTGTCTGACATGACATCTAAGAGTTACCTTATCAAGTTTGAATAGTACTACTACTGTACGGAGATTGCATAGCTAATTATCTTAATGAATTTCTTGTTGTATTTGGTTATTTCAAAATTACTTTTTATGTTATTTCTTCTTTATTTTACATGTACTCACGAAGTCACAAGTCACAAGATTTGTAAAGAGTTGGCAAAAGAAAAAACAAATTATTTTATGCTTGTGGAGTTCCAAAATGCGAAAATGTTATTTTAATGAGCTCAAAGAAAAAACACGTTATTACTAGCTCAAAGATGAACGCTATTTTTATTAACTCAGTTTTCAACATATAAGTAGTAATGTAAAAGAAGGATTATGTCATACAATGATAGTAAATTTAACTTTGGTTTGTGAACAAATTCAGCCGCAATTTACAGATGAGAGAGCAGACAAAACTACATTGGCCATTGAGAATGCAAATGGCTATTCTATTTTCAGATACTGTTTGTTTGGTTGTCATTGATTAATTTGACGAAAATGATATTTCAACAATTAATGGTTGTGCTGCTGTCGAAAATACAAACAAATTAATGGTGGCACAGTACAACATAGAACTATACGGATTGGTTTTGTTCTTTTCTTTTTCATTTTGATGTAACACTTAACACATCCGTGATTAAGCATTCTTATTCTTTTTTATGAGGGCGAATAAACATTCTTCTTCAATTCAAAATGTAATTATTTCTGTTGTCAAATCAAATGATCTCCATTTCTGTGTGAAGATTTGAGGTAATGTTGATTGAATTCAATTTGTACAGTACAACATAGAACTATACGGATTGGTTTTTATCTGTTCTTTTTCATTTTGATGTAACGCATCCGTGATTAAACATTCTTCTTCTTTTTTATGAGGGCGAATAAGCATTCTTCTTCTATTCAAAATGTAATTATTTCTGCTGTCAAATCAAATGATCTCCATTTTTGTGTGAAGATTTGAAGTAATGTTGATTGAATTTGCAATTTTATCTTTTTTATGCTGAGATAAAAGAAACACCATTCATTTTTGTTTTATTTTTTAGTTGATTTTGAGTCTACTTTCTGAGTTATATGTGGTCAAAAAAGATTATTTGGGGGTTAATTATATTTATATTTATATTATAATTATAAAAAATATTTCATTGATATATGAGCGACATGTGTCACTTTCATTATAGCATAACCCTCATAAGAAAATGAAAAATCTACATGTGGGCCCCACATGAAATGCCCAACCATGTATTATCCAGGCAAAAGCTCATTCAACACTCATGCCTTCTGGATCCTCTGTGTCAAAGTTACTAACAAGCATATATAGTGAGTCACTTAATATAGTATTGTAACCCATTTTATAAGAATTCCATTCCACATAATATTATATGAGGAAATAATTGATCTTTATACCTGGATACGCTAAAATGTTAAATTATTCTTTTTCATACATACATTATTTATTTACACTTCAACTTTTACTGCTTTACAAAACGTCCTAAAATTCATCTATAACCCCCCAAATTTATCTATAAAAGTATAATATTATCAGTTCATTTTTTTTAGTTTATTATCATTTTATTTTTATTTGAAGTTTTCTTTTTAGGAAAGAATAATTTCATGTGCACTCTTAAAAATTTCTAATATCAAGCATATAATATAACTGTAATGTTATTATTTTGTTTTAATATCAAGAGGAGAATTTCATGTACTATTAAATTTTCAAAACATCAAGTGTGTACTCAGAATCATGAAATAATTTATGTTGTGTTGCGTTTTTATGAAAAGATATTACATGTAATATTTTTTATATGTCATAATATCATCATGTACATCCTTACATTATGGTGAAAATAATGAATCTCTAAATAGTATAATTTCAAATATATTCATCAATGTTTGAAAAAGCTTAAACTGTAATAAAATAAGAATATATATAGAAATATTTATAAATACGAAAATAAAATGAGAAATAATATTTCGACATTAATTTTTTTGTAAACATGCCAATTTCATGTATCCCTACAAAATCAAAATAAGATATATAGTCCTATAAATTTTAAAATGACATTTGAGAGGTATCATATGTGTGATCATAAAAATATTTTACGAATTATATTAAAACAAATCTTACATAAGAAATATTAGCAATGCCTAGAAAGCATCAAAGCATAATTCCGATTTTCTTTGATTAAAGGGCATTTTTATTTAGCCAATTTTTTACTCACTCGCGAATCCCAAAATATTATATATATAACTTTCAAAAGATAAGCCGTGAGCTATTTTTATGTAACAACTTCATAATTACTTCCAAAAAGTTATATGCCATCGAAGATACGCTCTAGTATATCTCAAAAATTATATAATATGGTTTTGCTTATAGAGCCAAATCATTTCTCCCAAGAAAAAAAAATCCGAGACTTCTCTTCAAAAGATGCTGGCATTATTCAAGCTTGCGTGTCAAAAATGAGTAGAACCAAATCGTCGTTATAAATTTCTATCTCTATCTTGCCACAAAAAAAACGAAGAAATATTAAGAATTAATTTATGTTTCTTTTGTACGGATATCTTGAGCATCTGGAGTCCTGGACCGAGGGCCATCAATTCATTACCTTATCCATATCTCATATAATACAAAACTAATGAGTGAAAAAATATGATCAATTGATAGATTAAAACTGCACAAAACATTTATACTCTATATAAAAGCAGTGAACTATCGTTTATTTATCTTTTGTTAATGAAAAAGTCAAAATAAAAATCCAATATCTGCGATGAACTTTTGGCGGTTGAGTATGTTGGTTCAGATATATACTTTTCCAATATAGTATGAGTTGAATTTTATTGACGTCAATTGATTTTGAAGAAACATTGAGTGCTATGAAAGCATTCATTTTTGTTAGGAAAAAATCTTCTTTGAAGCTGAATTTTATCAGCAATGTTGATTTCGGTTGATAACAATGACAGTTATCCTCTCACTCCCCATGTATTTAAGGCGAACTCCATTGTTTTATTTTTCATGTGGCCGTTCAAATCTCATGAAATAATCGCATATTATAAAGTATAGAGATTTAAATGTAAAATTTAATAATAGTACATGAATTAAGTTGCAATTCTGTAGATGTATTAAAATAATGATGCATTTATATCAATATCTAATCAGTTTTGACTGTAGTAGCAGATTTGACTCATATCAATGGCCAATGGGAAGGCTGTAATGGAGATTACACCAAAAATTTAGATGGAACTTTACTCAACTCTAATTGTATGACAAAGCACAATAATCTCTCATCCTTCTTGCGTTATAACGCCAACTTCAGAGTCTTGTGACCATTCAAATCTCATTATGTAAAATTTTAAGATGCCGCTCCTAATAATCTTAAAGTTGAAAGAAATTATAAAAATAAGGGTTTTATTTTCAAGTTTATATAAAGAAAATAACGTTTTCAATCTTTTAAGAGTTTGAGATTATTAATTTCTTTTTTTCGAACTTTGAATTTTGAGCTCGTAATAGAAGGCAAAAAAACATTTAAAATTTTTGAAGTTTGAAAATGCTATTTGTATAAATCCAAAATAAATACATCATTTTTGTACAACTTTTATTATAAGGTGATTCGAGAAAAAAAAAATCTTTGTAACAATCCATCTAAAGATCATGTAACTATTACTCTCAGATCGAACATTTTCTAAAAAATATACGAATTTAAATTTACTAATTTAATGTAATTATTGGAAAAAAAAACTTAATAACATAACTCTTTTTTGTGTTTTTTTCTTTGAATGAAAGTCTATCTTTGAATGTTAACCATCTAAATCAATGTACGGCTGCTGGAATTTGAAGATTTTGCTTTCAAATAAAAATGGAGGCTTTTAAATTTTAATGATAGAATTAGATTGTCTTCTTTTGGTCCTTGATTTTGTTAGTATTTGGAAATGGAAAAATCTCGTAACCACTACGAAACTTCCTTTTATTATTCCTTATGATTTGATAGTGACGGATGGATTTGGTCTGTTAGAACATGAAAATGCCATATTTTTTTCCTATTTGTACTCCGAAGAAAATGTAGTCATTTATTGTGATGGAGATAGTTACTTTACTTATATTTCAAACTTGAACCGCCACGAGATATGTTGTAGTTTTTACGTGATTTTTTTTTCTTGAACTCAATTGGCATTTGGCAAATAATCTTTTGCTTATATCCTAAATGTTGTGTTTTCTCTATAGAAGAGAAGAATCAATTGTATCGCCGATAATTTTTCATCAGAATGGACTGAAAAAAAAACTATTTATCATATTAACGTTTTAATCTGGTGGTGGGAACTCGACCCGTGCAATTCCTCAATCATTTAAATACGTTGATAACACAATTATAGTACTTGGAACTCATGCCATCCACATAAACATCATAACCTAGCTCATCTAGAATTTTTCATTCAACTAATTCACTTGCCGAGCTTAACTGAATATATGTTGGGGGAGAAGAAATTTTTTTATACTACTTCTAAACTTCTACAAAATTTTGAGGGCAATATACATATAAATATGTAATTAATGTTCGGAGGGTCACACTCCCAGTCTCTATAAAATATTATCACTGAATTAACCGGCAAAAACTTACTAGCCCAAACGATAAAGATATGACCCTATCAATCAAAGAGATTGTAAATTCGATACTTATTAAAAATGATTTTTTTTTCTTTTTTTGAGAATTAATTTTCTTTCTTTATTTTAAATAATTCTCCCTCACTTGAGGAGTTCAAAAAAAAGAAAAAGAAATTTATTTCATACCCATTATTTGTTATGTTTGATAACATCCATGACACCATTCAAAACATCATATGCATGTATATTTCAGTTATCTTGGTGCACGGCTAATTCACAAGCCAAAATAATTATTTTTCTCCCTTAATTTAAACCTACACAAAAAGGATTTCTTTGAAGAAAGATTGATTACTTGTGATATAAAAGATTGAGAGTTCAAACCCGATCATATATACCGACTGAGCAATTTTTTGTTTAAACAAAAGTTCTACTACCAAATTTGCTTATAAAAAACCAGAAACCACAAAATAATCTAAACCACTCCAGAATACAATGGCCCCACTAAAAATATCAATCCTCATGTGGTTGCCAATTAATAAATAAGCTATTGACTGCACAAATTATACTATTATATTATACTAGACTATACAAAACTGGCCATGTTTTGCTATTGTCCCTCCGAATAATCCTGACACGTGTCCTACTGCCAAGGCCATCATGTTCAGTCAGCCCAGTGCACGATCCAGCAGCCCCTCAAGTCTAAAGCACAAGTTTAACCAAAGCTGTGGTTCAACCAAAGAGCAAAAGATGACTTTATTAATAACTATTAGCCACATGACATTGTTTGCGGGACTAAAGGAGCCAAGTCAAAACCGAAAAGCCAAGTCAAAACCGAAAATGAAGTTGGGTTGCACATTATTTATGATTTTCTAATGAGTTCCCAGTTTGAACCCCAAGTTATTTTCATTTAATATGAGTTTCCAATTTGAACCCAATAATTATTTCTTAGATTTTTTTTATAATTTATTAAGTTATTTTAAAGGAGTATTAATATATAATATAGTATCAATTAATATTTCATATTATGATGTGATATTAAATTAATTATAATGTAACAAATTAATAATACTAAAAAATATAATTTCTAAAGTTGTTTTAAGCAATAAATTATTGTCAAATTATTATAATGTAATTAATATTAAGCAAATTAATTATATATCATCATAAGCTTATACTATTGAAGAATCTTAAACGACGTATGTCTAGGCCGAAGCGGAGCGAGTGTCCCATCAAATTCTATAAAAAAAAATCTAGAAAAATTTACAAATAACCCCCTATCTTTTATCAATATTACATAAAACCACCTATATTTTCAGAATTTACAAAAAAAATCCTATGTTCAACTTTTCATTTACAAAAAACCCCTCCATCCACTTTCCATCCATATTTTAGTTAAAATGTTTGAAATTCCCATTTTAGCCCTATGATAAAATAATTTTTTTCTAAAAGTATATTTTCTGAAAAAAAATTTCTTAGAAAAAAAATTATTTTCCGACAAAAATATTTTCTGAAAAAATATTTTGTCAAATATTTTTTAAATAAATTCAAATAAAAAAATTCTTACAATTTTTTATTTTAAATTATTTTTAAGAAATATATTTTTACTAAATTTTTTTTAAAAAGAAAAAAAATTCAGAAAACTCTTTTCGAGAAAAAACTTTCGAGGATTTTTTTGTAAACATTTAAGAAATTTTTTTCTAAAAATAGTTTTTATAAGAAATAAAAATTGTTAATTTTTTTTAAAAACTTCTACAAAGAATATTTACATAGAAAATAGTCTTTCTAAAAATTTATTAAAAAACAATTTCTCAAATATAATAATTATTTTTAAAAAAACTTGCATGAAAAAATTATTTAACAAATATTTTTTAAATAATATATTCAAAAAAATAAAAAAATATTTTTAGAAAAAAATTCTTAAATGTTTTAAAAAAATTCTAAAAAGAGATTTCCGAAATTCTTTTTTAAAAATATTTTTAGGAAGAATATATTTCTAAAAAAATATTTTTTAACAAAAAATTGTAAGAAAGTTTTGCTAGAATTTTAAAAAAATTATTTCTTTTGGAAAATACATTTTCTAAATTTTTTTCAAATTTTTTTCAGAAAATATATTTTTAGAAAATTATGTTTTAAAAAATTATTTTATCATAGGGGAATTAAAAAATTTTAATTACCATATGGATGGAAAAGTAGATGGAGGGGATTTTTATAAATTCTAAAAATATAGGGGTTTTTTGTAATATTGATAAAAGATAGGGGGTTATTTTAAATTCCCCAAAAATCTATCCCAATGTAGTATTCATACTCTTTATCCTTTTTATTTTATTTTATTTGAGGATATTCCTACTCTCTACTTAGGTTTTGTTTGGTTTGAGGGTAAAGAAAGAGAAGGAAATGGAGAAAAATAGAGGAGGGGCAATGAGTGGGAGAAAGTTATCTTTACCATTGCTTGATTAATTTGATAGAAAAACAAGGTTAATGAAGAAGGGTACTGATATTGTGCGCTAGTTTTGCGTCAACTCATGTGCGACGATAGCCAAAGCACACGGCAACGCGAGAGAGATCTAATCAACACGTTCCATCTGAGCAAGCAACGACGGGAGCACGACGGATGGAGTTGGTTACTCAGATATGAAAATAAAGGCGCGACGGCGAAAACAATATATAGATGGTGATATAACAGTACATAATTCAAACAAACCGTATATATAGCAATATGTAAATCGGACAAAAAACAAGTATATATATAATATACTTTCGATAAGAACAATATATATAAATTAGATGAAAACACACACACACACACACACACATATATAATTTATAATGTTATGATATAATAGTACATATAATTCGAAGAAAAACAATATATAGATATGATATAACAATATATATTTAGATAAAATAGTATATATATAGCGATATATAATTCGGACAAAAAATAATATATATAACCGTGTAAGATGTAATATATATATTTTTTATATATATATATATATATATATATATATATATATATATATATATATATATATATATATTTTATAACATTATATAAATATGATTTATTTCGAGACAAAACATTAAATATATATATCAATTTCTTAAGTCGACAAAACAATATATATCGGGTCTGTCGCGTTGGAGAAGAAAATGACGGAAAGAAGCATGACGCACTGGTTGCTGGGAAGCACATCGCGTTGCATGACAGGTCACTCGTGGGTAGTCTTCGAACAAAGCGTGATTATTTGCCCAATAAAGGGAAAATAAATAAAATGGGTGACTTCTTTAGCTCTTTGCACACTCTTTCTCACTATTTTAAAATTCACTTTATATTTCCATTTACTGTGCTTCTCCTAGCTTTGATTCCCATCCCCTTGTTTCTCCTCAAACCAAGCATAAAAAAAATCTCTTCCCTTTCATTCTCCTATCTTACCCTCAAACCAAGCAAATTCTTAATCAACAAATTACTTATTCTTCTATTTATTTCAATGTAAGAAGTTTATGGCCATTGCTTCGTTAAGAAAGACGACTAGACGAGTTTATCTTTTATTAGTTACCATGGTAATTAAGTAATGATGTGAAAAACTTGGCAGTAACCCCATCTTTTCATAGGTGAGGGCTTGAATTCCGCATCTAGCATGATTGATTTAAAAATTTAGGGAAGACATACGAGCTCACCCTAAAGAGAACGAAGCAGGTGATAGCCTGTAGTTTTTCCTCATTTTTTTTATAATTTGATGTAGAAAATAGTAAAAAAATATTATTATAAAAATAACTTGATGCATAATATTTGTTTGTTATTATAAGTTAAATAATTCAATATTTTTATCTCATTTTATTGAATTTATATATTCTATCATATGTTTTAAGAATAACGTTAGAAGTATCCGATGCGGATATGGAAATTATCTGTGAAATATCCGTTATTATTTTAGAATAAAATATTAGGATACGTTACATGACGTATATGATATGGTATCCGAGTATCCAATACAGGCGTCGATATCTAATACGGTATCCGATATGATACGACTAAATTTTCGAATTAATTGCACATCATAGATTATAGGTTAACATAGATTATAGGTTGTTGGACAGGACACTCATAAAAAAAATTATAAATCAAGTACTATTCATAAAACACTGAGAAAAATTGTAAAATTAATTACGGAAGTGGTTATGGATTTATCCCCCCAAAAAAAAAATTCGGGCTGGATGCAAAGCTCTGGAGCACCAACTCCTAATCCACCATCCCCATCCCATGCCTCTTTCTCAAGCTTTTTGTTTTGGTTCCAGGTTAGTTGTTCACTTATATATTACATATTTGTTTTTTTAAGCTTCTTTAAATGAGAATTTTTTATAATAAAATAGAGAAAATATTTTTACTTTACTCATTTAGTTGATAGTCGATACATATAAGATTTAAACACTCTAGCTCTACCGTCACTAGAATAGTCTAGTGATAAGATATAATCTCAATATTCCATAGGTGAGGAATTCGAATTCCACGTCCAGTAAAATTAATTTAAAATAAAGAGAAAAGTCCAATTTTTCCCCCTCAACTATTAAATTAGCTCATTTTTTTTCCCTCAACTTTTTTTGGGTGCAATTTTAGTCCCTCAACTATTTAATAGGTCAATTTTTTGTCATTCCATCCGTTAAGTGCTTAAGTGTCCGTTAAATATGACACGTAAACAATGACATAGCATATATTTTTAACACATACACAATAACGTGTTAATTTTTATTTAACAAATAAACATGCATAAAAAATATACATTTTTTAACAAAAATAATATTTTAAGAAAAGAGCATAATTAATGAATTTTTTATTTTTTTCAAACATTTGTCACGTTACTAATGCCACGTTATTGCTTATGTGTCAAATTTAATGGACAAATAAGCACTTAATGGATGGAAGGACCAAAAATGCACTTATTGAATAATTGAGGGACTAAAATTGGACCAATAGAAAGTTGAAGGACTAAAAATGAACTAATTCAATAGTTGAGGGGACAAAAATAAACTTTTTTCTAAAATAAAATAAAAATCAAACGATCATTTATAATTCTTCCTAAAAAAACAACCCACCTTTACTATTTTGAGCAACCTACTCCAGCCGACTAAGAAAGGATTTGTACTTTATGTTAAAATTGTAACTTGTTTAATTAAAAAGAGATTTTAGACAAATTCATGACTCAAAGATGAACATATTACATGTTTTGATGTACAAAATTGCAAAAGCCAACATATCCTGAAAATTTTATTAAATCAACCATATCCATGTTTCCTTTGCCCAAAGATAAAACAAAGCAGTACGGGAGAAAAAGCACACAGCCTTTAAATAAAGAACAAAAGACACAAGACTGCAACAAACAAAACAAAGTAGTACGGCAAACAATGTACGGCGATCTCTTATTCAGTTAGGGCCTTTTGGATTGATATGTTTTGGTTGATTCCTTTGTGGTAATTTTTGGCATTAAAAAGTAAGTAGGCTTTATGGATAGAGGTGGCAGTAATAGGAGGTAGGCTTCGATTTAGATATATGAGTTTGATTAATTTAGTCAGTTAAATTTGGGTTACGGATCATTAGGATTAGATATCATTTGGATTTGGGGTCAATTCGATTTCAAATCATTCGGATTTAGATCATTTTGGATTTGAATTCGAGCTGATTAAGCGAGTTTTTTTTAATTAGATCATATTTTGCATGTTCTAATTGTGGTTTAATATAAATATAATATTTTTTGCTTTAAATATAAATATAATAGTTGCAATATAATAGTTTGTAAGTGGAGGTTTAGGAAAATATCTATTGTGCACCTGTAAGGACAATGAAGATTTAAGAATAAAAAATCTACCCCTAAAAAAAAGAATAAAAAATCTAAGATTGCAAAATGAGGTGTTACTAATAAAGTGAATTTGAAAGCTTAAAT
Source organism: Juncus inflexus (assembly GCA_024447665.1). NCBI lineage: Eukaryota > Viridiplantae > Streptophyta > Magnoliopsida > Poales > Juncaceae > Juncus > Juncus inflexus. Next base: position 2,844,113 of record JAJHPC010000005.1, read on the forward strand.
GGAGAGAGCAAGACATGCAAACAATTTGTAAATTCTATAGAAGCCCATAAAATATGTAGTAATCACATTTCAAAAAAAAAATAAAATATGTGGTAATCTGTAACAAAAAGTTTCTTCATAAAGGATCTAAATTCACTCATTCCAATGTTCGACAACCGTACAAAAATAACAAATAAAAACTGGAAGAGCACTAGACTAGAAAAACAAATGTCATCCAGACATAAACTTTGCTAAATAATACTCAGGCCTTTACCGCAGAGTTAGAGAGAAAAATATCACAGTGAAATGGAGTTTTAGAGAACCCACAAGCAATGCAATATGATCGAGTACTAAGCACCCATCAAGCAAGAGAACTCAAGAATCTTATTGGAAACCTATGGGGATCCAACCTCAAAATAGTAGAGACAAGATTACTTAACAGACAAATGTGGACCAAAATTTCACAATCAAATCAGCATACACTTTCTTCGCAAATAGAGGAATCAAAATTAGCTCAAGAAAAGCAATTTGAAAATCAATAGTGCCCTCTAAAGTAAAGTTCTTTACATAGCAAATGCACAAATGGAAATTGCCTGGCAATTGGCCTCGGAAAATCACGTACTATGCACAGCAAACGAGCAAGAGACGCATAATCACCTATTTTCAAATTATACATTCGCAAAAGAGCTTTGGCAAAAAGTTTGCAAGCAATTCAACCAAGTGACTCCGTCAAGCTTTGATTGTCCGATTAAAATTATGCACTAGATGTCGAAGCCATTGGACAAAGGCCGAAAATATGAATGACAGAGCCTATGGGCAGCCATGTATTGGGAGTTATGGAAAAAATGATATTGTGTCGTATCTTCAGGAACACTAAAAATAATTGTTCGAAAATACTAGACGAAGCCATAATAGAAGTAAATGCATGGAAGAAGACAACATAACATACATAATATAGCGAGAGTAGATTACAGACAAGGCTAATTAACCAATTCATTGAAAGTAATAATGTTCTAGACCAAACTGTTTTTACCGTGTAAGAAACGGATTATGTATCAGACATTATATTTTTTGTATTTGATATTTTATCTCCTAAAGTTTTTCATATAATAATTGTGCGTAAATATTGTTAGATTATTAATTAACCATGAATATGTATGTCCGTTATACGTCATCAGAATATGTGATTATGATAGTAAAATCGTAAAGCAAAGTGAATACAATTCTAAATTATCCTTAATTATATATGTGATGTTTGTAAGACAAACATATTTGAAAATCTCAAATTATATATATAAACTAGTTTGTTATTTGGATGATGATCATGTTTTACTGATAATGGATATTGTATACCAATTCATTAATATAAATATATGTTGGAGAACATATATTGGATCGGCTCACTATGAGAACATACATGGCATATGTCATTAGTGATTTCTCATAATCTAATGTATGAGTAGTCATTTGACTTGATGTCATCATATATTCATGTATGTATATTTTTATATTTTGACATAGTCAAACGTTATCTTTAACTGAATAATTATAAAAGCTATGATCGGGTATTTAGTAAACCATGAGCTGGAATGTGAATGATCAAGATATAATTTGTTACTCTCGGATACGAGAGAGATATCTCAGGACTCCTGATAAATTGAGACTGGAGGAAAACACACATCCGTGTACGAAAAAATTAGCATGTGTTATTAATATCTTTTAATTTATTCAGTCTAATTTTGATTCAGGAAAGAAAATTGACCAAAATAAGGATGACATAAAATAATGCCTTATAATCAATATAAATATCATTTAACAAAGGGACTAAATACATAATTGATGTATAGGTTATGATCATGTATCATTCATTTAATTTGGGTAATCATAACGTCGTACTAGAGACTACTTATGATTTATAAACTTGAAGTTTATTGCCAATATTAAATGAACCTACAGGATCGCACACAAACATAATTAACTCGATTGGACACAGAAAATCAAAAGGGAGGTGAAGATCTGTGAGCATCAGATGCTATAAATAGATTAAGGGTTCGTCTAATTACCTCAGAAAATTCAAATCACGCCCTAGCCGCTTATTGAGAGAGAGAGAAAGAGAAACCAGATCTAGTAATCTCGGTTTCTCCGCCAACGATTTAGTTGCGTGTGGATACGTGTAAAGGACGGTGCCGGAGTCGTAGTGCCTTTCGTGATTAGATCCGCATGGAGATGCAGGGAGAACATTTGGAGACGAATCACGAAGCCCTACAAATCGGATTAACCGAATCCGAGGTATAAATAAGATTTATTTTTCTGATTTGATTGATAATACACGGATGCTCGGTTAGAAAACGGGTAAAATTTTAATTCCGCTGTGCTTCAGAAATTGCACGTTTCCTTTCACTCATAGCTTGGATTTTCTTTTGTTTTATTTTAGGAAAAAGGGAAAATTGTTACATTTGACTCCTTTAACTCTTTAACATGAGTATGTTTGTAAATAATTTTGTAGCATTTATTTTTTATTTAATGAAAGTCTTAGCAGTTGAATCTGCTACAATTTAAAAAATAATTTGTAAGTAAAAAATATTAACGAAAAATCGGCCAATTTTTTATATGGAAGCTCGAAGTCACATGAGAGGTTTCATGCACTGTTCCGAAAATCATGTCATTGCATTATTAAATGCAAACTAAGAAAGAGACTAGTCCGAAATTCAAATCATCAAATTCCCTTTATAGTATTGTCTGGTGCTCAATTTGTGCGTGTCATTCTAGCTCTGCGCAAGGATGACACGCAAAAATAGAGAAATATTTTAAAGTGTCATTGCATAATTTAATTCAAACTAAGAATTAGAAGCTTGTATGAAATTCAATTCATCAAATTCCTCAAATCAATCTTGAGGGGAGTTTTTAACTGTTTGTAGTATTGTCTGGTGAAATATTTTAAATTGTCATCAAATTCAAACCAAGAAAGTGACCCGTATGAAATTATAATTCATCAAATTCCCTCAAAAATCATGAATGGAACTGTGGAATTTATAACTTTTTATAGTGTTGTCTGGTGAAATATTTGAAGTTACTGAAAATGAAAACCCCTAATTCGAATCATAGTGTTGTCTGGTGAAATATTTGAAGTTACTGAAAATGAAAACCCCTAATTCGAATCAAATTTCTTATTCTGATTCCATAATTGAAAAGTACATGCAAGGAATATTCACCAAAATCCAATATTAGTTCTTGTCATGTGTTTTATTTTTCAAATTATTACACAAAAGTAGAAAAAAGAACTAGAATGAAACTCTGGAGGATTCCATCGCTATCAAAGTTAATATGAGAGTAAAATTTCTGCATGCTTATCTTAATTGACACAACAACAGATAAGAACTGAAATTATGAGTCTTTTTGACCAGCTTTCTTAGATATGTGAGTGCGAAGCTTGTTGCAACTTGCAACTACTTTTTTTTTGGGTAACAAATTTTGCATATTTGATTAAACAAGGAAGAGTATCAATGGGAAATTGAATTCATAACCTCTTAAATCCAATGTAATAAACTCTACAGCTTATACTAGGTTATGTGCCATTAGAGAAGCTTGCTGCAACTATATAGCCTGATCATGTCTAATACATCTTACGCCAGTGATATTCAAGCCTTCCACATGCAGCCACCGGGACCCGAATGGATGAAACGATGAATAATGCGGGTAATAGGTTAACCGATCTTACTCCGATCCTATAACATAGATATTCTTGCCTTTTTTTGACAAAAAGCTACTAACTACACAAATTCTAGGCTTTCATGCTAAATCTTTTTTATTCATTAAAATTGAGTGGCTCCTCTCAATTGCAGAATCTACTGTTATCTTCTCCCTAAATAAAAAAAAAATAGAGAAATTAAAGAAAATTGAATATATTTCAATTTTATGTGACGATAAATTTAACTTTGGTCAATTAATTTGTGGTTCCTTTTCTGACACGCAGTTGGTGTAGCAGAGGCAAATTCTTCACATGACATGTCTTGTCCTTTTGGACTGGAGAAATATGACATGAGTTACATTTTCCATTTTTTTTTAATTAAATACGTGTTCCAAATTTTAATGAATGTTTTTTTGTATGCTCAATCAATTTTATCTTCATTTTCTTTATTATGTTATTTTACAAAATATTGTTTTGCTAGTGCTCCTAACTTGTGCAAGGATTTAATTCTTTAGCTTTCAAATGAAAATGCCAATCTCACTAACTTGATGTTCATATTCTTATTAGAAAATTTATTGTAACTTTTATCTTTTTTACATGAAGAGAGATATTTGTTGTAAGGATGGATTGTAATGTTTTTGAGAAATGATTCTCAGTGTCAATGTTATTTAGCGCCTAAACAACGCTGGCCTATTTAAACATGCGGCCCGGTTAATGCGTGGTTTAACTTAAACTAGGGCCGCAACTTAATCACATCCGTGGCTCAATCCACACTCACTCCGCTCCGTTCCATTCTATTTTAATTTTTTAGTTATTATTATTTCTTTTACTTTGATTGACATGCTTTTTTGGCATTGTGTTGGATTGTTTTGTTTTTTCTATTGTGCTGGATTGATATATCCATTGTGTTGGATTGCTTTATTTTTTGTATTGTGTTTGTGCTGGATTGATACATCCATTGTGTTGGATTGCTTTATTTTTTGTATTGTGTTTGATTGATATATCTTTTTAGTTTTTTGAGAATTGCTCAATAAGCGATGGATTATTGTTACTTATATTAATAAGAAGTAGCAATTACATGATAATAACGAAAAATAAAATAAAATAAAAATAACTCCAAAATAGTTCTAGCCATAAGGATTAAGGAGACTAGTCTTTACTTCAGTATTATCACGTCAACTTCGGTATCATCATGTCGGGGAAGACAACGTCATTAGAGGTACGACTACGGTTTTGTCGAAGAGGAAGACGACATCGATACTGCCACGGCTAGAATTCCACCACAAGCAGAAGATAACACCCAATAAGCGCCATGGTTAGGGTTTCGACATAGAGGGAAGAAAGCACCAAATGTCGCCATGGCTACGCTGCCACATGAGATAACACCCAATTACTCTACGGTTAGGGTTTCTTCACAAGACGAAGGTGACACTCAATAACGCCCCGACTAGGGTTTCATCATGAGAGGAATATGACATCCGATAAAATCACAGCTAAGGACTCTCCACAAGAAGAAGACGGCACCGATTAGGATTTCAACAACTAGAGTTTTACCATGAGAGGAATATGACATCTGATAACATCACGGCTAAGGACTCTCCACAAGAAGAAGACGGCACCAGCTAGGGTTTCAAGAGGGTTGAGTTTTACCTCAAGCCGAAGATAGCCACAACTAGATCAGGGGAAAAGGAGATCTATGGGATGAAGATAACTAGGGGTAAGGGATTAGGGGTGGAGGGGAGGTCGAATTGTGGACTTGGGAAGGGCGGATCCGTTGAGAGGACAGGAAGGATCCGGTTGGGGAAGGGGCGGATCCGGCCATGGAAGCGGCGGATCCAACAGGGGATGAGAAATTTGGCGAGGGAAAATGGCGGATCCGAAAGGTTGAAGGGATAGGTCCGGTAAAAGGGATTGGGAGAGCGGGATTGGGGGCGGGGGGGATTGGGAGAGTGGGATTAGGGGGGAGCGGCGCCGCCGCCAGTTAACCCAGGGGAGGCGCCGGGGTGGCTACCTCCCCTAGATCAGAGTTGTGGCGGCTAGGGTTTTCTCACGGTTGGGAGAGAAAGAGCAATGTTTTTCAAAAACATACAAAATAAAGTTCTTGCGTATTGTCATGACTTTTAAGTACTTATTATGTTTTTTTTGTATTGCGTTGGATTAATATATCATTTAGTTATGTTTATATAACATTTTAGTTACTGTGTATGTCTTTTAGTTGTATTAATATGACTTTTTAGTTGCTGATTATATTTTTTTAGTGGAATGTTATTCATTTTGTATTGTGTCGGATTTGATATGTCTTTTAGTTGTGTTTGTATGATCTTTCGTTACTATTATCCCTTTCAGTGGATTGTTATGTTTTTTTATATTGTTGTTGGATTGATATGTCGTTTAGTTATGTTTATATGACTTTTAGTTACTGTGTATTTTTTTTAGTGAAATGTTATGTCTTTGTGTATTGTTGGGTTGTAAAATAAATAAAAAATTAAAGTAGCGAGCGGCGTGAGATTTGCACGTGACGTGGTGGTCTGATGCGCCGCTGGAACAACTTTAGGACATGCACGCAGGAAATACTTCCTGGATATACATATCTGTGGCGCATTGTGGTTGGATGGACGATGCTGACGCTAAATAGCACGGCGGTGTGTATCCGGACTCATATTCTTTTTAGTCCTTGCTTTTATGTTAAATTTTATTTTCTTTTTGTTCTTTTTCTCTTCATTGAATGTTCTCTCGACCATTTTAGATATTATCATTTTTTTTCTTTATATCTTTTTTTGAATATGTAGCCGAATAGATTATAAAAAAATTTCATTAAAAAATAAAAAGTTGCTATAAATTTGTATTACATTGCCCATCCGAATTCCGGAGTAATTCATCATACAAACTAATCCTCACTAACAATTTGATCCTCAGTTAAGCTAGGCTAAAACTAATTGAATTTTCTATCTAATCGGGAACATTATTTGTTTTCCTTGTTTCTTATTTCTTTTGTTTTACGTGAAGTTTTTTTTTTTGTAATTAACTAACTTATCTTTCTAATTTGTTAATAAAATAATTACAAATAGCGCGTTATAGTGTTGTTATAGCTCGAAACGCTACGCATCAGTAGCTAAACGCTGCATGTTATAGTTTTGTTTTCGCTATATCTTTTGAACTCTAAGAAACTTCTTTTGGGTTATAAAAATAAGATGTTTGAATTTAAGAATATATTTAATGAAGAAAAATATAATTACGATATTTTTTATTAAAAATAAGTCAAAAAATTATTTTTATTTTATAAAAGAATGTATTTTAACTTGATGTTTCTTAATAATATCATCCGCTATAAATTATAACATACGCTATATCATCCCCTGTAGCGTTCGATAAACGTTATCCGTTACAAAAATAACTCGAACGTTACAAACCGCTAAACATTATTTACAATCTTGAATCTTGATTAATAAAGATGGAACTTTAATCTGTTAATAAAGATGGAACTAATCATTCTTGATGTTTTTTTGCAAATACATGTATCTTCACGTGATATTTAAGTGGATATATATAAATTTGCAAATGCATTTTATATATTTATAAATAGCTAGATATTACTTCGCTTATATAACATACTTTGTAATTTTTAGAAGAAAAGGGCAGTCCTTTGTATATCTCATTATATATGTGCATACGGATGTACTCGCAAATGTGTGAATGCTTCACATAAAATTCAAATTAACACATTCAAATTCAAAATATTAACATTATATGCATCAATATATTATGAGATCCTCCAAGCTCTGAGTATATAATTTTTTCTACTTGTAGTTTGCCATTGAAGATTATTAAGCTTATTATTCTGCATTCTGCTGCTCTCATTTTTCATATTTTAACCGAGCGATTTCCATTTGGGAGTATTTTCTCTACGGAAGTGGAAGATGTGAATCATTTTCTAATAAAACAATCTCCTCAACTAATTACTAAATCCTAGTAATAGAAAAAACAAGTGACTTGAATTAAAACCAGACAAACCTCAGTTAAGATTCGAGTAGGCTGGAGACCACACCTGGTCTAAGCCTTGTAGTTTTGTTAATTTGATAACTCCTCTTCGGTCATAGATATCTGGATGCGTCCATTCAGCTAATCTTTCAAGCTCATGAATTTTTATTTATTTTGAAATAATAATTTTTACATTCAATTAAACTTTTGTGTTTTACTCTTTTAGAAATAACGTTCATATATTATAAGTATTATTGTTTTACTTCTATATTTTGACTGACTGAGATAGTAATTCACTTATTAATACGTATATTTGTATTTTAGAACAGTATAACATAATTGATTTCTTTTACCTTAAAAACATCTCATCTTAAATTAACTAATAATAAATTAGTTGTGTGGCCTCAACAAAAATAGTAATAATTATTAATTATATTAGAAAAACAAATTTTTGGAGGTATAAATCATATTTTGTTTTAATTGTTGAACATAACTTAAAGAGATTTGTATAGTATTTAAAATCGTGTATGAGTACTTTTGAAATTTTATTTATTTCAAATAATTTATGAGTTTCTTCTTCAACCTGCTTACAATGAATCTGAGGCTGAAAAAATGAGTTCCTTCTTGGAATCTGTTTTGTTTCAAATTTACATAACTTTTTTGGAACTTTATCTGTTTCAAATTTTACATAGGCAACTTTTTGAAACTCTCTTCCTATCAGATTTTACATGAGTAGCTTCCTCGAACTTTCTTTATTTAAACATATTTATTTTACACTTGATGGTTCGAAATTAAGGGGGATCGCGTGACCAACATTAATATTTGCTCTCATGTGAACTAAAAATCTTGTGTACTCTCCGGTTATATCTAGATAAATATATAAATTTATCATTTCTTTTGCTTCTATAAAGTATGAACTTACAAAAAATAAATATCTCAAGTAATTATATTACTCATTATGACATTATATTGAAGTTTTAGAAGATATCTTAGATTCAAGTCCCAACAAACGTAAAATTATGTAGTATACATTATATCAACTCACAAATTGTGGATTCGATCTAAAAAATATATATATATATAACAAAACTATTTGCATTAATAATGTAGGAACTAGGGAGAGAAAGGACAGCTCCAGCCTGGTGAGAAATGGAGAAGATGTATCAGCATAAGGACGGGTTTGTTTGTACACTTCAAGCAAAAATAATGGAGAAATTGAGAAATTGGAAATCAGGCTCGGTGCTACTGTAACGAGTCTGTAGGGACGAATTAAAATTATATACTTTTTTTTGCGTTTCTATATACGCTATATATCATTTTTATTTTTTTAAATATATATTGTTTATCGAATGAATTTTTATAAAATGTTGGTTTTCAGTTTATATGTTTGCATATGCCGTTTTCATTTTTTTTAAAATATATATTATTTTATCGAATGAATTTTTATATACTATTGTTTTCAGTTTATATGTTTGTATATACTGTTTTCAGTTTTTATATATTGTCGGTACATGATCGCTACAATACCCATCGTAAAGTAACAGCCGCTAAAATAATAAAATATTAAAATTTAAAACAAGGAGAGAATATTAGAATTTAAAACAAAGAGAGTGACAGTGGGGACACAGAGTAAAAGCCCGAAGCCTTTCTCTCTCATAATTTTAGGTGGGGCAGTGCTACTCTCTCTGTTTATATTCTCACCCTTTCTCTTCTCCTCCTTGTAAATTTGTAATTCCCTCTCTCTCTCTCTCTCTTTCTCTGTTTTGTGTAATACCCAAGAAGAGATTATTAAGTGCCTTGCTGTTTGAGGTAATCTACTGGAGTAATAGTTTTGATCTTTCCCTTTTTATTGTGATTTTTCCTGTGTTTGATTGAGCTCAAGGTTTTGGTGTGTCTTGCTCATAAAAAAGTTGTTGGTTTGTATTGCATGTCTAAGCTCTCTGTTTATTTAGATGAAATGATGTATTAATGTGTCTTTTGAAATCTGTGTGTTGATTTCTGCCTTGTTTGAGCTTTTATCATAGTTTTGTGGCATTGGTTTTTCTGAAAAGATGGAAATTGCAATTCATCTTGTTTCAAAACCCAATCTTTCTTTTAAGTGTTTTGTGAGATTAAGCAATCTGAATGTATGTTCAATCCAGGATAGAAAAGTGTGGAATTTGGTGATTTTAGTCAATTCATATACGCATGTGTTCAATTCGTATATATTTGCTTTCACTTTCTGAGAGGGAGGCCAGTAGCAGTCTTTTTTGATCTATTTATATTTTATTCTTACTATTCTTTTTTTATAAAATATAAATCTGGTGACTCTAACAATAGATCTGATTGAATTCCCATCTCTCTCTGTTTTAAACAATATATCATCACCATGAATTATTAAAATCACTAAAAACAATTCACCAACCAAACTAAATAACTAAAACTTCCATATATTATTATATTTTCTCCACTTGGGTTGGTTCATTTCATAATCTCTCCTCCAAAATTCCCAAATCAATCATCTTACCAAAAGGCCCCTCAATTTATTAACAATCACCAACTTTTGTTTTCAGAATGTACAGAGCGAAATTAATCGCGTCAAGTCCAAGAGTGAAAAGGCGAGTGGGGAAATATGAGTTGGGCCGTACAATTGGTGAGGGTACTTTTGCAAAAGTGCGCTTTGCAAGAAACACGGAAACCGATGAACCTGTCGCAATTAAAATCATAGATAAAGAGAAAATTTTGAAACATAAACTTGTCGAACAGGTATGTATTTTTTTGCGATTTAGTAGATTTATTTATTAATTTTTTTATATGTTTTTATATTTATTTTGTTAACTATATGTGTATTTTGGATGATTTTAATGCAGATCAAGAGAGAGATATCAATTATGAAGAAAATAAAGCATCCTTATGTTGTTCAGTTACATGAGGTATGTTTTTCTAATCTTTTTACTCATTAAAAATAGTTAATGTCCAAGTGGTATAATTGTTTGTTTTAGAATATTTTGGTAAGTTATTTTTATTTTTATTTTTAGGTTATGGGGAGTAAAACAAAGATTTTCCTTGTTTTAGAGTATGTAACTGGAGGAGAGCTTTTCGACATAATTGTAAGTTTTTAATATATATATATATATATATATATATATATATATATATATATATTTTAATTATTACCTGTAATTTAATTGGATTTTAATAAATTTTAAATTATTATGATAAATAATGAAGGCTAATCATGGAAGAATGAGAGAAGATGAAGCGCGAAAATATTTCCAGCAATTAATTAATGCAGTAGATTATTGCCATAGTAGAGGCGTTTATCACAGGGACCTAAAGGTAAATAAAATATTTTATTTAATTTGTTCTGTAATTTTATATTTTTTTATGAAAAAACATAGCTTGACATTTTTATTTGTTTTTCAGCTGGAAAATTTACTACTAGAGGCAGGAGGAAACTTGAAAGTAACAGATTTTGGATTAAGTGCTATATCACAACAACAATTAACGGTATTAAATTATTAATCCTTTTTTACCATACTTTATTTCATTTTTTTAAATATAAAATGAATTTAAATATTTCTTTTGGTACATAATAACACAATCATAACACCCAATAAAGGTGTAAATAACATATAAGTCTAATAAATCACATCACGATAAAAAACATAATAATTGTTGTGTGAGTGCAAAATTCAATTATTATATCACATGCGACAAAAAAGTTTATTTTCAAATATGACAACTAACTTTAGTTAGTTAATTTCATTTAATTTTATTTAAATTTCACATAATTTTTTTCTACATAGGGTGATGGGTTGCTTCACACGAGTTGCGGTACTCCAAATTATGTGGCTCCTGAGGTAAAGTATATAATTTATTTCTCTAAAAATAAACAAATATGATTTAATTAATTTTTAATATATATATTTTTATTATAATTTAGGTACTTGAAGATAGAGGATATGACGGTGCAATGGCAGATGTATGGTCATGTGGTGTAATTTTATTCGTATTATTAGCTGGATATTTGCCATTTGATGATGAGAATTTAATGAACTTATATAAAAAGGTAAATTTATTATTATTTTCATTTCTGATTATTTTTATTGTGTTTTTACTTATTAATTGTTTTCTTCATAATTAAATATTTTTTATTTTATTTTTTGTAGATTTCAGCTGCTGAGTTTACTTGTCCATCTTGGATCTCAATGGGTGCGATGAGTCTCATAACGAAGATTTTGCATCCAGATCCTCTAAAAGTAAATATTTAAATTTTTTGAGACATAAATATTTTTTTTATCATATGTTCTTGATTTTTGGGGCTAATTTGTAATATTTAATGCAGCGTATAACAATTTCTGAGATATTAAAGGATAAATGGTTCAAAAAAGGATATAAACCTCCGAGTTTCAAAGATGAATATCACATAAATTATGACGATATAGACGCAGCTTTTAGTGACACTGATGTGAGTAAATAATAAAATAATATTCCTCAATATTATTGTACTTTTTTATATTTTTTTGAATTAATTAATGTTAAATATTATTACAGGATTACCATGTGAAAGAGAGAAGTGAAGAGCAACCGGCAGCATTAAATGCATTTGAATTAATTTCTCTCTCAAAGGGTCTCAATCTTGAAAACTTATTTGATATAGAAAAGGTGCCAATTTCCTTAATTTTTTTAATCTTGTAACATTTAAGCATGTTCAAAGCAAGATTATATTGAAATTATTATATTTTTTTGTCAGGAATATAAAAGAGAGACGAGATTTACATCAAAATCTCCGGCCAAAGAAATTGTGAAGAAAATAGAAGAAGCAGCAAAGCCTCTTGGTTTTGACATTCAAAAGAGAAATTACAAGGTTTGTCAATTTTTCATTTTTTGTTGAATTTCATTTTTTTTATGTTTCGCCACAAATAATGCATGAATTTTTTTTATATTTTTTTCAGATGAAGTTGGAGAATATGATAGCAGGGAGAAAAGGAAATCTTAATGTCGCAACAGAGGTAAAAGAAGAGAAATACTATGAGAAATATAGCTTGGGTTGATTATTAAATAAAAAAATAATAACAAAACGGCTGATTCATTTTTTTTTATTTTGTTAATTTAGATATTTCAAGTGGCTCCATCTCTGCATATGGTCGAGTTGAAGAAAGCTAAAGGAGATACATTGGAGTTTCAGATGGTAAACTTTTTAAATGAATTTTCACTCCTATTCATTTACTTATGTTAATATTTCTTACTTGATAAATAAAATAAATGGTTAATGGTTATTCAGTTTACTCTTTACAATAATAAATACACAAAAAGAAAATAGCTAACTATTAAGCGATAATTTTTTTTGTTGTATTATATTAAACAGCCATCTAATTTGAGAGCACAAGTATTGATATTTACATACATTTTTGTTTATATGCAGTTTTATAAAAAACTTTCGAATAGCCTTAAAGACGTGGTGTGGAAATCCGAAGAGGAAATGCAAGAGATAGAAGCATCTGATGAAGCTTCAGAATAAACAAACAAGCAAATTAATAAAATTTTGTTTATTCTAAAGTTTCATTAAATCATTTTGTTTATTATGTATATATTTCTTAGACGAAAGAGACATCAGTTGGTTGGTTGGTTGGTTATTTCATTAGTTTTTTTGTTGGTTTATTTACTTACACTAGAAACCTCCAATTTTCGAGAAATTTGCATAAATATTTGTCATGTGAGTGTGTTGTAAATGCGCGATGAATTGCATTTTGAAACAAAGTTTATCTTTAATTTCTCAAATTTAAATAACTTGTTTATTATCCATAACATAGTCAAAATCATAAAATATAGATAATTGCAAGCTATAATAAGCCTGCATTTACTCGATACAAATTAAAATCAGACACTAATAGGAGGAAAATGATTAAATCATACAAAAAAGGATACAATTGTATTCTTATTATATCGCGTCCATTTACTTGATACATATGATAGAAATTAAAATCAGACACTAACTGAAACAGTTATGTTGTCTTTTGATTCATCCTTCAAATCAAATTCTTTCAAATGATTCATTTTACCATCAAATTCATTATCAGTTTTTGTAATTTCTTCACTTCCTTTTTTCTCCACAAAATTACAAGTCTCACTTATTGTTTCCTGCACAAGGGTTTTAGTCCACTCACTAAGCTGCTTCACAGCCACCTCATCTGAATCCAAAATTCAAAAAACATAATTCATTCAACATAAATCGTGAAATTAATAAAACAAATATAAATCAATACCAAACCCAAAATATATGACATTAAAATTAAATACCGAGTCTAGGCACAGTATGGCCTTGTGGGTGCCTTAAAATGAGAGGAGAGTTAAAAGCTGAAGCTAATTCTTCAGAAGGAATTTTAAGCCAGTCTTTTTCTCCAATAAAATGCACTGATTTAGCCTTAATTATATCTTTATATGCCACATCACATAAGCTAGGATCTCTAAATTTGCTTCCGGAAACCGAAACAAGGAATTTGATTGGTCGATGGTCTTTCAGTACTTTGCCCTAATATTGAATAAATTAGAATGAAAAAAAGGAAAAAGGAAGAATAAACTATTTTTTTGTATGTTCTATTATAATATTGTTGATATATTATGTTTACTTGTGATTGATAGCCAATTAATAATGCTGAGAGAGTTGCGCCCTGAAATGAAGATGGAAAATTTTATTAGCAATTCTTAAGTAATAAATAATCATCATTTTAAAATTTACTTAATTATATTAATTTACCTGTGAAAAACCAAGAAGTCCGTCAAAAGGGCCGTTAGTCATGATATAATCGCACAAGTATGAAATGCATTCCTCAAGATTTGTATATTCAGTAAACTCCTGTAAAAAAATATATGAAAATTTAAAAAAATGCGAGAGATGTTTTCTGAGAATGAAACGGAGTGCAATTTTTCTTGTATATGTTGTAATTTAACCTTGTTGAATTGAAACCACTCAAAATATGGAGCAGGAAATATGCCTTCTATATCTGATTTCCCCCCAGCTGGAAACAAACCATCTGGAAATACCTAAATAATAAATTAAAAAAACAAATAAGATGAATTATGATTTGGTTTTTTTTTTTTTTGAATTTTTAATACGGTGGCTCATACGTCCCCACGTATTTTTCAGAAAAAATCCCAGCAAGCCGGGCTCGAACTCGGGATCTTTCCCTTACTCGAGTTTTTTGTGTGTGACCAACTGCTCGAATTATGATTTGGTTAATTAATTCACTAAATAAATGATTAATTAATTAGAGAAAAAAATGTAGAACCATGTCAAAATGTTCAAAAATGGAAGGATCCCATTTGCTGATTTGTTTCTTCAAGAAGGCGCCACTCGTTCTGAATCCATGAAGGCAGAGTATCTTCATCTTTTTTTCCTTCTGTTCTTCCATTTTTATCTTTTGTTCTATGTGAAGTGTGTGTTGTTTCAAGTATATAAAAAGAGGTAGCTGGATTTATGAATGTCCATTTTCTAATTAGAAGGAATATAAATAGAATTTTGGTAGTTGTTACCTACCACTCAAGTTTTTTTCCTTTCAAGTCCCTCAATAAATTGAGTAATAGTATTGAAAAGAAAAAGTTATACTATGCAAAATGATAAGCATTTAAAAGGTACAATTAAATGTTTATTTTCTGTGTTAGTAAATTTTTTTCTGGTCAATATCAGTGCCCTCTCCAATATGAATTAATTCTGTTGTTAGTACAAGAATAATTAAAAGCATTAGCCTTCTAGTTATTTTGAAAAGTACAATTTCATCACATTATTATCGTTCCAAATTTAAAATTTAACTTAATAAACTACAGAAAAGTCCCCTTCATTTGATATTTATTTACTGACTGCTTTGGCACTCCAATTTGGACTGATATTACTGACATCAGCTTTTGACCAATGCTGACCGTTGCTCAACAAATAAAACATGAGACATTTGCTAAAAGATAGCCCTTGAGTTGCACCTAAATTGCAAAAAAAAATAAAATAAATAAATTGTTTTTAACTGTTTACACGTTGGACAAAATAACAGAGGCTATGTATTTAATCTGATGAATAGTGTCTTTTGTTTTTGCAATTTCCATAGGTGTTCTATGCAATTTGGGCATAATGCCAGTCAATTTTGCAAATTTCTCATGAAACAAACATTCAACATCTCCTGTCAACAATCCCTGATTAATCATATCCCTATTCAAATCCACAATCAAATCATTCTGCAAAGAAACAAATCAATTTCAAAAAGAGGGTCCAAGCCAGATTTAGACTACATTTTATGATCCAAGCAACAAATATTCAAAAAGGGAGTCTCATAACCAACCAAGCACAAAACAAATCAGCGCAAAAACACATACACAAATTAAACACATACACAAATTAAACGCACCCTCAGTTTTCAACTAAACCAAACAAACAAACACATAAAACCTCAAACTCCCTCATTTCTCACTTAGCCATCATGACCTTAACAAACTCCTCATAATTAATCTGACCGTCTCCATCCACATCAGCCTCCCTTATCATCTCATCCACTTCTTCATCCGTCAGCTTCTCGCCCAAGTTGGTCATCACGTGCCTCAGCTCGGCCGCGGAAATGAAACCGTTCTGATCCTTGTCAAAAACCCTAAACGCCTCCTTGAGCTCCTCCTCGGAATCCGTGTCCTTCATCTTGCGAGCCATCAGGTTGAGGAACTCGGGAAAGTCGATCGTGCCGTTGCCGTCCGCGTCGACCTCGTTTATCATGTCTTGGAGTTCGGCCTCGGTCGGGTTCTGCCCGAGCGAGCGCATCACGGTTCCGAGTTCCTTGGTGGTGATGCAACCTGGTTTACATAGAAATAGGTTTTAGCTTGGTTGAATATTTGTGGTTTAGATTCGGAATGCTTGATTGCGGTAATTATGTTTTAGATCCGCAAAATTTGATTGCGGGAGGAAAAACCGGGTGATGTGAGAATGATAATGGCATAAATGGATGGTTTTAAAAGAATAGAGAACAAATGTTGCGTGTCTGTGTGTCTGTGTGTATTAAAAGTGGAGATTAAACAAAGTTAGATGGTTTCCAAAAGAAACAAGGAATAAACGTCGAGATCAAAGGAAATTAGATAGTATTTAGATAAGTAGGGCCATAAATGGTCAATCTGAGGTTGAATATTGGTTTGACTTGTATCAATCAACAAATCTAGACCAATTCCAAATTGGATAATAATCTTCCTGTTACAAATGTGGAAAATTTCCAAACCCAAGATCTCTTTCAGCATTTATAACTGTGAAATTTCCTGCCTGCCATCGATCTAAATAAATTAGATAAAAATGCACAAATCCATTCTTTCTGATCTGTCTCAGATCAGCCATAAATAAATCCAGATCCTTCAGAACCCAAAATTACCAGATCTAATCCTATCAGATCAAACCAAAACCAAAACCCAGATTCCAAACTAACCCCCCCAAAAAAAAAAACAGCGAAACAGATCAAACAAATTACCATCGCCATCCTTGTCGAATAAGCTGAACGCCTCCTTGAACTCAGCGATCTGGTCGTCCGTCAACTGATCCGCCATTTTCCTCAAAAATCAACACAAAAGAATATCTATCCGATTTGGGAGCAAAGGAAAGAGAGAATGAACGAATGAATGAATGAATTTGTGAAATTGGAGTAGAATAAGTTCACTTATATGATGATGGATCGTTAATCGGTTTGACGCCGTTAGTCAGTTCAACTTTGCCGAAAATGCCCTGGGACTAGGCTGGACGGCAACGGAAATCTCAACTGCCGTTTGATCTGACGGACAATGACGTGTTTTAATCGTGTCCGTTTGAACTGTCTCTGTCAGAGAAATACAACTCTACAGAAGAAAATGTTTCTCAGATTATCTTCAGTTATGTATTACTGGAGAGATTTTTGGGTTTTTTTTTACTCATTGCATGGTATATACTTCAATATTTAAATTATGTGATAATAATATACACTTCTGAGTTGAGATTTCTTATAAAGATACAGTTGTTGAAATTTTTTTCTTTGGATAATTTGGGGTGAAGTTTGTAAATGGTCTCTCCTTTTAGTTTTAACTGGAGAAGGAACATAGACAAGATTATTATTTAATATTAGGTGAAATGGTTGGAAACACCAGAATCCGTGTGGTAAGCTTGGTATACAGCTAATATTGAAAAATAATACTAATTTTATTTTTTAATGAGTAAGTGATTACAAAAGTAATTATGAGGGAGAATATTCATATAAAATAATTAAAATAATGATGTCATTTTTTAAATACAAAATAAAGATAAAAAAATATAGTACATAAAATAATTGTTATAACTATAGATTAAAATGAAATTAAGTTTTATTTATGACGCAACCATAACTTATTTTAAATATTTTTAACATAAAAAACTTATTTTAAATATTTTTATGTGTACAAGAATTCATAAATGGAATGTACACCCCACTCCCGTCCAAACACACACTTGCGTTATCTACGTAATTAAAAAAGTTCTTGTTCATGTAATTTTCATGTTTTTCTTATTTTTAATTAGCAAGAAATTATTTATTCGAAAATATTAGTTCTAACAACAACTTTCAATAGATTTAATTATGATTTATCATAAATTCACATAAAATTATCTACATAGTATTTTAGACTTTTGAATTTACAAATAAGGCTCAAGAATGTATGAAAGATTATATGCATTTGTAACTATACTCAAACTCAGAATATTTTTTCGGACCAAGGTTGCGTAACTTTCTGGCTCTCTGGCTCTCTTCCAGAGGTGATTTTGAAATGCCAAAATAGCTCTCTTTGGGGGGTGGCGGCTCAAACCCTAGCCGTCAGCCCCCCACCCACTCTGGCCTCCACTCCACTAGTGCGACGCTCTTTCTCTTTAACACATCTTTAGCACCTTCTTTGTCTATTTTACTTTGTCTTCTTCTCTCTGATTTGAGATTTCTTCTTTCTCAGTTCCGAACTTTTCCGTGAGAGTTAAGATTTTTTCGCATCTCTCCTTCTATCTCTCGATATGGGAAGAAGAACAAGAAGAATCTTGCCGACGCACACACCCAAGATTGACTCTTTGCACCCATGCACGACAGAAACCCTAGCCGTCGAATGATGACGGAGTACTAGGCAAGCACAACTAGAATGACACTGAGGCATGCATGCATAGTTTCCTCTCAGATGATGAACGGATAGCACATCTCTCTCTCTCTCTCTCCAGATCTAAGCCGAGATCGTCGCATGAGAAAGAGGAGAGGAATGACAGTTGTGTCTTCTTCACAAGTAGATCCCTTTCGTTTCCTCTTTTTATCTAGCATGAGATTATATTAATTTGAAGAATTTGCAATTTCATAACTTTTTCTGACAAATATTTCACAAATCTAAGCTATTTTTTGCAAATTTGTAGAATTATTTGCAAATTTCAGCATATTATTGTGACTTTATACAAAATTAAACTATCGACTCGCAAATTTCAGCAAATCTTAGTATATTATTTCACAAATTTCGGCAAATTTTAATATATTATTTCAGCAATTTTCAGCAAATGCATATTCTTTCACAAATTTGAAGAATTCTTCAAAAATTCAGCATAATACCTCACCAAATGTCAGCTTAATTTTTTGCAAACACAATATTTGTGGCAGATTTAGGCAGAAAAAAGAGGGTTGTTTGTGAGGTGAAGATTGCGCCAGGTATGGATAGTGGGGATGGTTTTGATTCAATTTTTAAGTGAATTTTGTAACTGGTATGGGATTGGTACGGGACTGATTTGGTGTCGGTTTTGTGGCCGGTATGCGACTGGTATCGGTTTGTATGGGGCTGATTTGGTGTCAATTTTCTGACCAGCACGTGACTGGTATAGAGTTATACAGGGTTGATTTGGTGCCGGCACGCAATAGGTGTGGAGTTGATTAGGAGTCATACTCGTACGATGATTTGAGAAGTCAACGCAATTTAGGCAGGACTTAGCACTTTATTTTCATTTTGTTGATTAAGAATAGTATTTGAACTCTTTCAAAGGATGTTATTTGTAATCTCCAATTTGTAGCAACTCTTTCTCTTTTTAATGAAAGTCGCCTTTTCGGCTACAACTTAAAAAAAAAAAAATACACTCAAACTCAACAATTATTAAAAATAATATTTGTGTAACTTGTGTGTTGCCTTAAACGCCTCTCTACATCAATTCTCATCCAATGCAAGTCAAACGGCACATGTCTCTCCAACTCGGACTGACGGGGGCAATCTCGTCCTTTCCTATCCAAACATCAACCAATGGCAAACCTGTAATTCCATCAAAAACAATGCCTCATTACAGGCCTTGAACAGGAAAACTGAATAAAACTTCGGCCCACAAACAGCCGATTCTGACTTTAAATGAGTAAATGACGGAAGTACCCCCCGACGCGGTATGGACGCGGAGTGGATAGAATATTTTAAAGAATATTTTAAAGCGCATAGTGGAGAAAGACTTCCGTTATGATTTGACGCCGTCTGTTGACTTCCGTTAAGTTTGCTCTGATGAGCAAGTAGTGTTTCAACAGGCCTTGTGGGATTTGTTATTTATGGGTTTAACAGGCTGAAAGTTCTGTTGTGAGCTTCTAGTATCTGTGAGGCCCAGAATTTCTGATTATTTTGTTAGGTAAAATCCTAGTTTTATTACTCATTCACCATTGTCAGTGGGATCTGAATTGTTCTTTTTAAAGACATATATATGTATTTTGAGGATTATATATATTGTTTTTGTACCTTCTTTATGTTGTACACATTGAAATACTTTCTGATACAGATATGTACTATTTTGGTGATTTTAGTTATATATATTTTTTGATATTTTATCTACTTTTTTTATTCCTTAGATTTTCATTTTGTATATTATTTTTTTTAATAAAACCTACATATATATGCCTTACGAAAAACCTTACATATATACTGAATGATTTAATTGTTCTTTCATCCTAATACTTGAGAAAACCCACTGTGCTGTATCGTAACCTTTTATTTCATATTAATTTAGTCTAAACTAGTCTTGCATGCCATCCATCATTAAGATAATATCCTGTTATTAATTAATTATACATCAGTAGATTAACCAAATCTAAATGAAAAATAAACCAATCCAAATGAAAATCACTAAAAATGCAATCTCTTTCTACACGTCGACCCTCGGAGCGTAAATGACAACTTATTGGAACATTGGAAGAGCTCCAAAACCATATCCTCGATCAAATCTCCGAAAATTCGGGATTCCAAAATGGCTTCGATCCTCTCAATTTCGTCCCTCTCCTCGAACCCTCTTTCCTTCCATATCACCTCCACACTGTCAGCAGTCGTCTGGTATTTAATTCTCCTCATCTGCCAATTTCGAAGGATATCTGTTGTTTTTGGTAGCCCTTCGTTTACGGACGGATGATGAGATTGCAATCTTTCTTTTTCGACGTTGTTTTTAGCCTTCTTTTGTTGATCCCCTGTGGCAGTTAGTGAATTTTGTTGATTATTTGAAAAAAAAATAAACGGCAAATGTTAATTGTTATGTAATTTCTAGTTGTGTTTTGAAATATGTTAATATTCAACAATGAAATATTTTATAGATTTCTCTGCGTTATTATAAGCAACTCATAAGTGGAGTTGTACTGTCTTAGTTTTTCTTTCTCTTGGTACCATGGAAGAAGTAAATGAAAATAAACAATGTTAGCTTGTTCCCTTTTTGGTGTAGTAAAAAAAAATAAGGTCAAAAGAGAACACATAGAATTTAGCAAAATTAGGACATATATTTTCCAATTTCAAGGAAAAACGAGTTCTCATGCATACTATGAACCTCAAATATGTCATCAACAAAATTCAAAAATAAAGAGGCGCTTAAATTTAGGTTGCTTAAATTTTCTCTTAATTTTCACAAAAAATAATTAATTAAGAAACAAAGATTAACATACTGACCGAAGTTGACGCCCATGCGAGAAGGCTTCACTACCCTTGAATCAGCTTCAACACAACCACTTTTATTTTCTACATGAAAATTACAACAATTCACAAGTCATTTATAAAAAAAGAAAAAAATGAATTCATGATATAGAAGGATCTAAAAAAAATGATATAATATAAGATATAGTTACCATTAGTTTCTACTCTTTTATGCCGAAACCGAGGTGAATATATTGCATTTGCATCAAGAACAGAATTCGGACTCCGTTGCTCCGTCTCCTTCCTGATTGATTCTCCACCGTCCATCCGTTTCTCCTCGCCCGATCCAATGGTCTCCGATCCCTTCATCCTAATCTCGGCCAATCTAACAGCCTCAATTATCTTCCTAAGCGTCTTCAAATCCTCATCGCACTTCTCCAAAGCACCCATCAATCGTCTCCGTTTTTCCGCGGCCGACTCTGGTGCGGCCGTCTGTGGTGCTGATGCCACATCAAGACCCATCAGTCGTGCGACTATGACTGATGACCCTCTTGGGCTGTCCAGCGACCCGTTTGAGAACCGTCGAAGCTCTAATGGTATTGTGGGGCTGCGTGGCATGTCGCACGAACTGCGTCTGTTGTATGGATCGGTGAATTTCGTCGAGTCGGTTGTCGGTAATTTCGCATGTTTTTTTGGAGAATTCAGAGAGTTTTCTTTCTTTGGAGGAGCTTGAGTTGTATATGAACAAAGTTATGATAAAAATATGTTAAGATATATATTCAAATGTTATGTTATTTTATTTTTTATTTTAACAAGTGCTTATTTACGATTCTAGGCTTTATATATAGTAAAAATAGAAAGAAAGTCAATGAATGAAATTGTAGTATCACGGTCGTATTTAGAAAGGATTTTAATTACTTATGGAATATGGTGCTACAATGATTTATTATATATCATGACATTTAACTTGTTAATTTCATTTGAGCAATAATATCAAATCAGTAGGTCAGTTGATCTACTACAACAGATATATATCAGGACCGGAAGAAAAGCGCTTCTGAGAGTGATGGTATCACTCAAGCAGTATTTAAGTAAGGAAATTTTGCACATTTAATTATGTAGCTAGCTAAAATGATCTTGTTAATTTTGTTTGGATAATTACATTAAATCATTATGCCACAACATATACATACCTGGGCTAGGAGAAAGACGTTTGTGAGAGTGGCGATGGTGACGAGATAGGAGACGGAGAATGCCGGACATGCAACCGATGCTACGTTTTTGTGAACCGGTTCTGCCATGACAAGAAGAACAGCCTTGAACTGCTTCTCCTCTTCTCATTTTGTTTTTCCTTTTCTTTATTTTCCCTCTGTTTTCTGTCCCTTGTTAGAGTTAAGACTGAGGAATGAGGAGAGAGGAGAAAAAAAGAGAATAATTAAAGGAGAGTGGAGAAGAGAGATGCTTCTTGATTAAAAGCACATAGTGTAAAATTACACAAATGCCACTGAAGTAGAACGAAGTAGTTTCTTATTTCTTTGTCATTATTTCTATATTAAGATCTTCATATGGATTAATTGTATACTTACTGAGGGCATTATGGCCATTTCCAATTAGAAGTCCTCTTAACTTAACGAGTGGAGCTTTTAATTTGTCGCTTGTGATTAAAGCTTAACATAGAGTAAAAAAAAAGTTAGTAGACAGGAAAAGAAGGAAAATGCAGAGTAGAATCCTAAGTTCAAAAGCTAAAGAGGAGCAGTCCACGTGGCAGGATTCTGTGGCACGTTTTGTCAGCTCGTGAGCAAGTGACATGGCACTTTAGGCTGATTAGAGTCTAATATTTTTTTTACTTGGTCTACACAATTATCTATGCTTTTGGATATGATTAATCTCTTCAATTTCACCACCATAAACACCTATAATACTGCAAGTTTCACCCGTCGCTTGCCACTCTCTCACATTCGACTTGAAAAAAACTCGATAATAATTTGTTCGATTTTAGCTTGAATTAATTTCGAATCGAATCGAGCTAGGTCAATATCGAGTCAGCTCGTTCGATATAAACTTGAAACTATTTTGAGTTGGGTCAATTTTAGTAATTCATTTAGGAAAATAAGTTTGAGCATTAAAATTTAGATCCTGAAGCATAAAATGATTTTATATTGATGGTAAATTAAGTTTTTAGGAGTTGAATGATTAATTTTGTTAATTATATATGATTCTAAGTCGAGTCAAGAATTGAGTTTAGTTGTCATGAAACAAACTAATTTATAATGAGATTTCATTTTAAACTTGTATTGAGTCGAGTCGAGCTAGCTCAAGTCAAAATCGAGTTAAGTTTAAGCTAAACTTTTCAACTCGAAATCCTAAAGCAATTTTGACTCGAGCCAGCTCGATTTCATTTTCGAGTCGAGTTCGAATTGGATTCAGCTCGCTCAAATTTGATGCTTTTGCAATTTTAAATACTTACGAGTAATTTTCAGGCGAGAACTTCATAAAGTAAATTTAATATGCAATTATTATAAAATTATAATTCTGACAACGTAAAGAAAAATCGTGCTCAATCATATAGCCTAATGGTTCATAAAATTTGAATATATGTTAGTTTTCCTAAATAAAATGTTTGAAAGGTTATATAATAATAACATACCATTTATTTCTATGCATATGATAATAAAGAGTATGTACTTTTTCGGAGATGAATAACATTACAAAAGGAGTGGTCTTTACTATACTACTAACTACTGTCATCTGTTTCTGATTGGCTATGAAGGATAAACACAGAGATTCTGAGGATTTCGTTTTTTGCTGAATTAACTTTGAAACCCGTTGCTTAATTTTTGTTTTTATGCTTGTATTAAATAACGGTCACATTAAGATCACATGCAGAACTTCATTGCTTCAACCACCGTGTACACATTTCCCTCCAGAATTGTTTAAACTTTTTAAAATATCATATTTACTCGAAATTTGAGTTGTTTATTTTTTTTTTTCTCGACATGATAAAATTGTTAGGTCATTCTTAATCTGTACCAGTTTCACTATAGACTCTGAACTGTACCTGTATTTCTTTCTTTTTTTGACGAATATACTGTACTGTACCAGTATTACTATAGACTACAGACATTGTATTTGTGAATAGGCACAATTTCACTTGCACCCCTACAAAATCTAAAAATGTTACATATACTCATGCAAAATGGGAAAGATAGTTAATACCGTACAATATATAACATATGAAATATTATATAAACTTTGCTTGAAAAAATTTCCAATTGCTTTTTTGCTTGATATTTTACATGAATAAGTAAGAAAGAAAGAAGATTTTTTGTGAAAAAATAGGTGAGAGTATATTCATGATATACTTTTTTTCATTTTGTAGGGATATCTATTTTATTTATAAATATTTTGATTAATTTATTTTAAGTTATCATGTTAGTGGTGCATTGAATAATTTAATAGTAATCAATTATATGTTTTTATCCGTTCAAATTCCAATTGTTTGGAGAGTTGCATTTGGTCCTGAAATCTTTAAGGTACATGGATACTTTAGATAATATTCGTTTTCTTTCAATTGATATTAAAAGTGTGATTGATAATAGGATTAATGAGTATTACTTGGCAGCTTTAGCTAGAAACCGAAATCAATGCATTAACTTTCTTTAATTTTGGCATGCAAGTTAACCTTATAAAGGTCATTTAATCCGCCATGTCCATTCTTCATTTTCCAAACTCCTATTAATACTAGGGATGAGAGGTTCTCCAGCAAAATTTTCTTATAATAATTACATCTATTTCGTGATCATGTCAAAATTATGAAAAGTCAAACAGTCAAGTTTCGTGGTAAGGGATTATTTTTATGTTTTATGTTTTTCAATTTATATTTTTCTATAAATTATTATTATGGATATATTTTAAAGATATTATTTTTTTTGAGAAAATATTTGAGTCGTTAATATTATAAGAAAATTTGATTAATCTATACACTGAATGGCGAAACCGTGATCGTTTAGTCGCACATTAGATAGCGAAATCATAACCACTTGATAATGAAAATATAGCCACACATGAGATGGCGAAACTATAGCCGTTATATCAGAAAATAATTTATTTGGTTTTGTTAATTAATTTATATTATTTATTTTATTATAAAAGATTATCTATTTTTCGTATGAGTTAGATTTTTTTAGTTAGAATTATATAAAATAATTACTTGTATTTTATATTTTGAGTGATGAATTGTATTGATATTGTTAACATTGCATATCAAAACTGAAAACGGGATTGAGATGTAACAATATCCATCCATGATCTTTCACATTCTTTTAGGAATATAAATGCTAAGTTTAAGGTTTTGCAGATAAATTTGAAGAGTTTTATTTTAGGGTTGTCCTCTTAGAACTAGAATTAGAGGAGACCTCAGTAAAAATATAAATAACAAGAGATAAAAGGATGAAAAAGTAAATAATTAAAGGGAAATTGAGACAGTAGGTTTGTTTCACTTTTGAAGGGATGGGATCATGGGATGGAATCATGATTCGTGACTAAAAGCACTGAATTTCTCTTTTTTCTCGAGGGAAGGAAACAACAGTAGATAATTATTATTCAAGAGAACTAAAGAGGGGTGAGCTGAGGCAGTGAATTCTCTGTGGCTTTTACCTTACATTCCATTCATTTTCTGTGGTGAATGTGAATCTTTTTTAAGTTCACTGTAAACTCAATTTTTTCACTGTTTTGTAAAATTCCTTAGTAATTCTCACAGTTTTTGTATTAACAGTAAACTCAATATTCAATTTTTAGCTCTTAATTTACAGAAAAATAATATGATTTCGCTCAAATCTTGAGAAAACGCCAGATCAGCTTGGCTTGAACCAATTTCTTCCAAATTTAATTTATTTTGCTAATCTAATCTAATTAAACATTTATTTTCATAATATGAAGATTTAAATTCTACTATTTTTTGTCTTTATATATTTATAGTGTATATTATTGTGAATGATGTTTATATTATTATTTTCGTCAAGAATCATATTTATGTTATTACTAAGACATAATAATATATATGAAAATCATCAACAACCTACTAGTTGTTAGTCATTTCACTCTTTAGTACTCAACTTTCTAACTAACGATTTTTACAATATTAACAATTGACTTCATAACACAATTAATTGAGTGCAAAATATAATAAATTAAAAGTTATGGATTCGAGTTTCCTAGGTATTAAAATAGAATTGAGACAAAAAATTCTATCTATTCAAATCAAAAAAGAAAATTGTATTTAAAATTTCAACACAGAGGGGGCCGCAACCGCAATTCAGCATGATGTTGGACAGGCCACAGGAAATCCTTGTTAACTAAAGAGGGAATGCAAGCTCTTTAACTTTCTTGGGGCTCTGCGCTAGGAGAGCTGTACAAGTGAAACGAGAAATTATTGTGTGTACTACTAGTTTCGTACCAATTAATTCATGTTGCTTTGAGTTTGAGATTTATTTTCCATTATTTTATCTCAATTTTGTACCCGAAAGTAAAACCTTTTGAAAGTATGATTGATGGCTTTAGGTATGGTAATTAATTAATCAACCCGAAACTAGTAATTTACTACCAACTAGCTGTAAAGTAATATTGTAGTCAACATACATAACTTGTGATGCTTTGTGTTAGTTAATAATGGAGATGTGATAAGCATTACTTGTGTGTTAGTATTGCTAACATCATTAAACCAAGAGTATTGACACATGGCAACAAAAAAGAGATTCACTATTAGCTCCATTGCTAATCACCTTTCCGGTTAAAGGTCTTAGGTATTCATAAATAAATATTGATCTCGTTAAAATATGGATAAAAAAAATATATCAAGTTATAAATTAGATCTAATAGACACATAAAGATATAATGGATGATTGATAATGAATGTTGTGTTGTTATTACAAAAATACATAATTGAAGAGATAAAAAGATGCAATTTACATGTGAAAATGCATGCTTGACAAACAAACAAAAAAAAAAAATATATATATAGATTCATTTACCTCCTTTCATTTCATGCATCACTTTTCTATTAGCCCCGACTGGAGCAGGCCAATGCAAATTGAGATTCTAAGCAAGTATTGATAGTGAATTTTTCTTTTCTCGTAGGCCAATGCAAATTGAGATTCTAAGCAAGTATTGATAGTGAATTTTTCTTTTCTCGTAATGCCACATGCCATTTTCTCGTTAGATGGACAATTCAAATTGGAATGAGAAGAATAAAAGGAGATTTGCACTCACCATCCCTGAATTAGTGCCACATTCAATTGGTAAAATAAATAAATAAATGATTCTATTATTATTATTTATATTATTAACAAAATTATGGGGGTACTTCTGTGCCACATTTAATTCTAAAATAATAAAAAATGACCTCCTTTCTAGGACTTATAATCAAGTGATAGAGTTCAATATTTGTGATTCTAGAGTTTGTGGGTTAGATGATTATTGACTAATCCCAAAAAAAATTTTGAATCCATAAATAAAAGATTATTGATATCATATTCTTGACATAATGCATGCAATGATTATTGTTCTAATAAAAACTTTTTTTTATTATTAAGAAAATTATGTGGGCGTGTGAGTGAGTGAGTGGGCGTGTTGTGTTGTGTTGGCTGGAGGGGTGGAACGTGGAAGGCGTGAAGGTGCGGCATGATTGATGCATATCGAAAACTATTGACTTGCAAGTTGTATTGTACCACTATTTTCCTTACACCTTCACTTTATTAAACATCACCCCACGTGTTTTCCCTTCCATCTTCAGAGAAACAAAATCAATGCATGACGTGTTCCATGGCCCTCATTTTTTCTTCCAAATAGTGAATTATTTTAAATCTTTATTGGCCATTTTTTAGGTGATCTCTCCTCTTGATTTTGTTAATACTTCAAATAATGTGATTTTTATATACTTCGTTCATTAATCAGTTTGATGTTTTGAGTTATGTCTCGAGTAATTGCTTAACATGTTACAAACACTAAACGGACTATATTATAACCTGGAACAAGAATTTGAAATTCTATTTTCGTTATTTTAGATGGGATTTGGATATCTGAAAGAGATTAGTTAGAAAATGAGCAAAAATTCAAAATGATTTAATTGTTTAGAAAATTATGGAGGTTGGATATAAAAACTTGCCATATTATGTTCTTTTTTACCCTTCCACTTTGACAAAATAGTCTAGTATACACCTCAAGCTCCCATTCAAAAAAATAAAAAATAAAAAAAATAGTCTAGTATAACTAGAAAGAGGCTGAAGACGGCCCAAAATACAAAATTGATCAAATATTTATTTAAAAAATAATTTACATATTATCTGTACATAATATACAACGGTCTCTATATAGATTCATCCCTGCAGAGTTCTTAAATTGCTATTTATTACACAACATTAATTTCAGTCTGTCTCTCTAGTGTCTGGAACCGAATCTCCAGTGACTGTGTTCATAAATGTCTAAAAGACAAAACCCATCTTAAAAAGCTGCCCAAAATCAATATATTCATTAGAACCGTTTATCACATTGATCGCATTAAATAACACAACAAAACAAAACAAAGAACAAAGAAAAAAAAGAGCATCCCAGAGTCGTAAAATGCTTCACGAGTTCATGATCATGACAACAACTCTGTTATAGTTTATTACACCGTAAGCAATACCTTATCAAAAAAGAATAAAACAAACCTAAATTACACCCCCACTAATAAAAAAAATTCAACTTCCCATATCCTTTCTCAAACTTCCTCCCCTATCAAAAACGAAAAAAATACAAACACAACACAACATCACATCACATCACATAACCTCTCTCTAGTCTCTACCAACAAAAAAAACAAAACCAACCACAAACAATCATCAAACCCATACATCATCTCTGAACAACAACAGGCTTATACAAAACAACGGTGACATATTTCGCCTGGAACCGGTGCGTGAGCCCAAGTGCAACAATCGGCTGCGGACCGAGTCCGCGCTCGATGAACAGATGGTTCAGCACGATATGCTGCGGTTTATTATTATTAGTTTCTGAGTCTGACAGGCGGGGCCCGATGAAGCCGGACGGGAGCTGAGGTGGCACGATTGGAGGTTCTTTTGAGAGCTCTTTTTCGTCTGGTAGTGTTTGGGAGTAGGTGGATGGAGGAGATGGAGGCGGGTCGAATTCTGGTACTCTTTCTGTGTTTTCTGGTACGAAATCCTGTTCGATTAAAATAATAATATTGTTATTATTTGAGAAAAAATTGTACGGATGGAATTATTTTTATGGATGATAGGTAGAGGGTGATAGGGAAATTTGAAATTGAACATATATGTTGAAGTATTTATAGGGATATTTGTTAAAAAGAAGACCCTAAATCATGCCAAAATTGCAAGAAAGTCCCGAGTTTGAAAAAAAAAAAAACCTATTCTTTAAAAATACAAATTTACTAAGAAAACAGTAATTAGTATATATTAAACATTAGAAATGAATGTTGAGGAGTAAATTTTGTATTTCTAAAGAAATTAAAAAAATATTATTATTAAAATCATGTTTGTATGGATATGACTATTTTTACATAATATTATTATGTAAATTCACTAAGAAAATACTAAATACGACATTTTAACCATATTTTTGAATTCCGAAATAAAAAAAGTTAACTTTTTTTTTCAATTTCCAATTCCACAAGGGCTTTCTCCAAACTTCCCTCTACTCACACACAACTTAAACAATTATATATATATATATATATATATATATATATATATATATATGAGAGAGAGAGAGAGAGAGAGAGAGAGAGAGATACTAACGTGGACGTCGAGGAGGTTGACGGCGTTGCCGGCCTCATCGACAACATTAGGAAAATCCGGAATGTGCTTGCGCTCTCCATCGACCAAAAAGCGGTAGTGGTAGACCCCCGACGGGAGGCCCAGCAGCACCGAGAAGTCCTTCCCCGACTTCTGCAGCTGCCTCCTGTCATAAATTATCAGAATCGTTATTTATATTTCTAGTGGGTGTCAGTATATGATGATATGTCATTCACTACTTTTGTATTTCATTATGTGGATATATTCGGGGAAATTAGCAAACATTGCTAGGATAAGTCCCTGCGTTATGGGAAATTGCAAAAAAAGTCCCTGCATTCTTGCCAAAATTGCGTGAAACACCTGACCGTTAAAAATATAAGCTAACGCAGTTAGTTTTAATTTATTTGAGAAACTAAAACATTATGTTTCAAATAATTAGTAAAATAAAACAGTGGTAGCTTGTATCTAACGTAGCGAATTTTTGCAATTTTGGTAATAATGTAGGGGCTTTGTAAATGATTAGACAGTTCTTGTTTGTATCAGTATGATCTATTTTTTACTACTTTATATTATATTTGATTATGTGGACTCAATTTTAGGGGATTGTTTGACCTTGATTTCCCAACTTTTTCAAATAATTAGATGGTTCATGTTCATATCCGTACGATATGTTTTTACTACTTTTTATGTGATTATGCGAATTTAATTTTAGGGAAATTCGCAACAAAGTCCCTGCATTATGCCAAAATTGCAAAAAAAAAACTCCCCACATTATTGCAAAATGCAAAAATGTCCCGGCATTATTGCCGAAATTGCAAAAAACTCCCTGCCGTTAAAACACAAATCAACACCATTAGTTTTCTGTTATTCGAAAAACAAAACTAATTATTTTTTCAAATAATTAGCAAAATAAAACTAACGGTGTTTGTTTGAATTTAACGGTAACGAATTTCTCGCAATTTCGGCAATAACGCCGGGGCCTTTTTCTATTCAGGCAAAACACAGGGACTTTTTCACAATTTATACAAAACACAGGGGCTATTCAGCAAATTCCTCATTTATGTTAGAATATTATTTTATCTGACCTTGATTTCCAGTGATCCCAGGATCCTTCGACGGAGACTTGCTTTCCGCCGAGAGTCCAGACGAGCAAAACCGGGATTTCCTTTTCCGGCTGGACATCGGAATCCTCGTTCTGCTCTTTCATTAATACTTGGTTGAATATCGGATCCGCTGGTTTTTGCAAGGGCGATACTGGCGTCTGTAAAATAAAAATAAATAATAATTTAAGGCCTCGTTTGGCATTGTTTTTGTTTTTCTGTTTTTTGTTTTTTGAAAATGAAAAACCGTTTTTAGTTTTTCTATTTCTGTTTTCAGAAAACCGTTTTTATTTTGGCCAAATTTCATAAGTATCCCCTCACCCTAATAAAAAGTGAAATATCACTTATAACCGTACAAAATCACTCAAATATCATGGATACCATTACAAAACGACACATATATCATGAAAACCCCTCAAAATTCTTAAAATATCACAAATACCCTTGTTGATAATATATTGTCAAAATCTGTCGGTCAAATAACATCTATATGATTGCATTATTATAAATATACTTTATTAAAAATATAAAATGACTATTATATACTATTTTTTTTATTTTTTATTAATTTCTTTTAAAGAACTATAAGTTTTTCTCTCAAACATATTCATCTTGAATCTACCATGTATAAACTAAAAAGAATAAAATGACTCAATATAAATTATTATCATATTTGCATAGAAGAAAAATGAAAAAAAAAAAAAATAATAACGTTAATCTTAACACTAAATATATCATAGGGCTATCCTAGGGCTATCCTGATATTTAAGTTATTTTGTAAGGGTACTAGTGATATTTCATTTTTTGTAAGGGTATACGTGAAATTATGATGTTTTGTAGGGGCACACGTGAAATTTGGCCTTTTATTTTTAACATTGATGCATTCGACATATTTTTAACAAGCTAGATCGCATGTAATATTTTCAAAAAAATTAAAATTGCCGCAAAGAGAAAGACACAAGTAAGAAAAAACATCATGAAAATATCCATACTAATATCGATTTTATAATAAAAAAACATAACTATGATACAATTTCATAATATTATATTATTGCAAACAACATTGAAATACAACACGACAAAATTATAACAAGAAAAGTTTTTTTGGGACTAATATATATATATATATATATATATTATATATATATATATATATATATATATATATTCAGTCATATTAGTAAATATAATATGGCTTGCCGATAAAAAGAAACAAGAAACAGAAATGAGAATATATGAGATATATTATATAGTTTTTGTTGATGTTATAGATATGATTTATATATGAGATATATTATATAGTGTTTGTGAATATATTAATGTATTGAGTTTATTGACCAATCTTGAGGGTCTAACCGCAAAAACAAAAATGGAATGATTAGAAAAATGTTAGGGTGCATAAATGTTAAGGGTTAAAAGCGGCAACAACAAAAACTAGAAACAGGGAAGTGAAAACGTGATTTCATCGTTTTGATAATTCTGTTTATTTTTTTGGAATCCAATTGAAAAAAATGGAAACGGATAGAGTTTGCCAAAAGCGTTTCATTTTATTTTTGGGGAAAAAAAAACAAAAAACAGGAAATAAAATCGACCCAAAACGAACCCAGTTATATCAAATGGGTTTATTTTATTTATACGAAATGTGTGAGTGAGTACAAAGTATGCACGGATTAAACTACTTGGAACTTGGAACCAATCAAGTTTAAGTATTTGGTTTTGGTGATCTGTCGTATTCGGTCTACCTTACATTAGATGATGCATTAATTAGCAATAAAATAAGATGGTTGCAAATTTTTTATAAAGAAATAAAGAGACAAAAATAAAGCATAAATGAACTTGAGTTTTTGGTAAATTGATTTGAGCTGAGAAATAATTTATATATCATGAAAAATTCATTAGAATTCAATTCATATTTCTCTAACAATTATAAGAAAATAGCATAGACGTACTACATATTCTAAACATACTAGAATTAAGTTTTAAATTGAGTTAAATTAAGTTAATTACATCCCATTCCTTTCTCATTAGTCACTCAATTTCAGTCCAACTCATTGTATGCTTTTTGAAGAGTAACGCAATGCAATTAAGTTCAGAAACCTCAATTCATTTCTATTCTATTCCAAGTTTACAAATTTGTACATTTTTCTTCATTTTTCAAACTTCACATTGGACAAAACAAGGATTCAATTTCTAATCTAAACCAATCAACCCCAAATTGACCCATCAAGAGCTTAATCAACCCAATTCACTTCCGATCACCCAAATCCAAAATACCCAAAACCCAAAACTCCCACAGAACAAACAAACACCTACCTGAGGCACGAACATGCGAGGAGATCTCGACTGACCAGGGCTGGCCGGCGGCGAGTCTCCCGACCGGCCCCGCCTCGCATAACCCGGCGCGAATCCACGCTGTGACGACGCCACCGACCCCTCCTCCTCCTCCACTTCGCTCTCCTCCAGCTCCCCATTCTCTTCCTCGTCCTTCCCACTCACGTTCCCCATTGATCAAAACCAATAAAAAAAAAAACTTATCTCAGCTCAGATTCCACTCTTAATAGCACGAAGACAGAACCAGAGGATTTATCCAGTAATTCTTCAGTGGAAAACAATGGAATTTGGACTGAATTACGTACGTTACTAATCACTTTGAAAGATTATCTATCGCCGGGGAAGAAGAAGAAGAAGAAGAAGAATCAATCTTTGGAAAGATTTCTACTTGGAGAAAGAGAGACAGAAGAGAGAAATCTGTGAGCGCGGTCTGTCATACACCGGATAAGTGGGTCCTGTGTATAATTATTAGTTGTTGAAAAGGTAATATGCTTTATGTACAAACGCCCGGTGCAGGGGAAAGGATAAGGGGTAGACACGCTGATGTGGCGACATGTCAGATATGGTTGGATGGATTAGGTGTTTAATTTAATGCGTAGTTTTATAGTGGAGTTTTATGAATGGGTTGAGTATGAAGTTGAGGTGTATAGATTTAATGTAGACGAGGTGTAGGAAATTTTGGCAGGTGCGACTTGGGACCGGGTCACAGTTCGCACGTTATTAAAAAATATCGGGCCGGGTAGAAATGTAAATGATCCGAATCCGATATGGTTTTGGTCAAGGACTTGAGATTACAAGCTAAGAAAGAAAAAAAAATACACAATTGGTAATACAGTAATACTATACAGATAAATAGGATATTAGGAAAGCAGGTTGTAAATAATAAAGTTGATCCGGCCTATAAAAGGCCCAATTTTGTATAAGTGGATCTGAGCAGTTTCTGTTTCTGTTTTTCTGGACCAATTTGTGAATTCATCCTTTCTCACTAAAATTTGGAGAGGCCTTGCATAAAGTCTAGTGTGATTATCCCCAAATAGCAGGTTAGGATTCTATTTTTTCTAGTTTCATTTCTATATTTTTCTAATTTTTTTTTTTGTAAGAAAGAATTTTTTATTTATTTTTTGACAAAGTTTCTCAGTTTAGTGCTGCATTACATTACTGTGTAAATTCGATCTCAGGTGTTAATTGATATATTAACAACACGGATTGTAAACAAAATATCACAATAACTATATCAACTGTGTTTTAATTATAATTACAACACAGTTTAATGCTACTCTCAATTATCGCAAAAAAAATGATCATTTCTATTATAAACCAATCCATGTCGCATCTAACTTATTTGGCCTCCTATATGATCTTGAGTTCTTCATGACATAGACTCGCAAAATATAGCAGATAGATCGCCAAACATTTCATTCTCAGTCGCAAAATCACCATAAAAATACTCATTCGAAGCATAATCGAACTGCTCTTGTACTATTTGTTGATCCATCGTGCCATCCGCCGTTTGAAGTTTTGGATTACCAGGTAAATCAGCTGCTGGGAGTCCTGACACATGATCCGCAAAATCAGCGATGTTGGAGTCCCTGCCGGTCAGTTGTTGCACGACGAAGCGGAATTGATCGGCACTTGCAGTGAACTTCATGGGATTCGAGATGTAGATGATTTTCAAGGGCTTCCTTTTTGTAACCCCACTGTGTTTTGTGTGTTTTTGTTGTACACTAATTCTCTCCATGGCTATATGGTTATGTAAAATGTACCATTTTTGAAGTTCCTTTTATAGAGCTTCTGATTTAGTTACTTGAAGAAAAACGTTGGAAAATTTGGAGAAGGATTGGAGATGATTACATGTGATTCCTCTAGAATTCTCTTTGTTTTAATCTTTGTCGTAATCATCAATTTTAATGGAAATTGTGGAAATATAAGATATCATTGTAGTCCATATTGTAGGGGAGAAGTCATACATGTAGAACTTCAGCAACAAGGAACAACAGTCAAGACATGTGATTCGATCCATCCAATGACTGGTCGACAAGTACTAATATTTTGGTACTGTTGTTCACACTTCATGCTGACATGGTTGATTAGCTCCTCATCTACGTCACCGGCTGTTTAATTCAAGCTGGCTCGGCTCAGCGCGCCGTTCAAGCCTTTGAAAAATGAAAATAAATGTAGTAAAATATTTCAACCTTTATTTCTTTTCAGTGCTTATGACTAGTGTTTTAAATATCCGACGCTGAATCGCGTCGGAAACCTTATTGCTAAGTTATATGGTGATTAATCGGAGACTTATCGAAAGCACTTCGGTCAACGTTGAATTTGACTTTCAGATATGTTTTCCTCAAATACTATACTACAAATTATCAATAATATTTTTTAAATGTTAAATCCAATAACAATAAAAACATAAACATAAAAATATAAATATAAATGTAAATAATTTAAATAAGTTCAATTGAAATAAAAATACCATAATTTAAAGTTCAAATTACAAACAACAAAATTGAAATTAACATTTACACACCAAATAAATGAGTAAATTAAATGAAAATAAAAATTTTTATTGGGCTGGGCCGTGAAAAATAAAAATGGGCTAAGTGAATATAATATTTTTATCATATCGGCCCAAAGTCGGGTCAAACGTCGGTCAAATATCAGACAAAATCGGTCAAAGTCGGATTGACCGACTTTTGCAATTGACATGAACTAATCGGGACGGTGAGAGACCAACATGTGACTAATCAGTAACTTATCGGTGACATATCGCGACATTTAAAACACTGCTTATGACTAACAATCAAAGTTTTTTAGTACGATAAGTGGCGGATCTTGACCAAAATCATTTAGCACCGTAATATAAACTATACTAAAAATCTAAGAAGGTAGTGTCTACATATGTAGCTTATAAATCTATCGCAAAATACACTAGTATAACTATTATGTATAATGTTTCTTTATAATTTAAGGGGGCGACTGCTTTCCTAGTCTCTATTAAGATCCGTCAACACTGAGTACAATTACCATAACTATTTTATCTCAACAAAATGCATCTCACCTTGTTCTAGTATACTTTTTTTTTGAAGCATCGGGAGGCGAATTGCCTCGCCGAGATTCCATTAAATAAAGAAAAATAAGTTCTTACAAAGTAGGGAAAAAAGAAAATTATTTACACAAATATCAAAGAGGGAATAAATGATAAAGAAAGAGAGTAATGCTCTATTCCTTAACATTAGGTTCTCCAGTTTGCTGACTGTTGAG
The DNA here is from genome assembly GCA_024447665.1 of Juncus inflexus. Taxonomy (NCBI): domain Eukaryota; kingdom Viridiplantae; phylum Streptophyta; class Magnoliopsida; order Poales; family Juncaceae; genus Juncus; species Juncus inflexus. Next base: position 2,881,135 of record JAJHPC010000005.1, read on the forward strand.
AAATCTCCGTTAGAATGCTTGCTTGATGCGATCTTCTCTGACGGAAGATTTATTGATTACGCTCTTTCCAGATTCTAGCTCGTGCTTAATCATTCGGTCTCCCACGCGTGTCGATCTTCCTTATCTTTGCTTGCAACTTGCTGCCTCCATAACTCCGAGATAGTTGGTGCTAAATCGGATTCCATCCCCTTAAGAAACCATATGCGACATGCAAATTCGCAATGTAAGAAGAGATATGTTGCCGTTTCTACTACGTGTTGTACGTACATTACACATTCTCCCCCATTGAGCCAACCTCTTTTGGCTAGGTTATCTTCGGTCATTAGACGACCAAGTAACATTTTCCAACAAAAAAAACGCATTTTTTTTGGGCATTTTATTTTCCATAGCCTTGGATTTTCTTTCGAAGTTGTGTGTTAAGTTTAACATTTTGTAAGCCGATTTGGTGGCGAATTCACCCGATACTTTTGAGTGGCTCTCCTTTTATCCTTTTATCCTTTCATCATTTGAGACAAGCAAATCTTGAAAGTTGATTGCTCTATTTAAAACTTAAGCTATCGTCAAATTATCATTCCTTATGATGCCATATTATATTGGAAAGAAGTAATGTAGAGTATTCTCAAATACACAAATGTTATTCTAGAAATTTATATTCATACCTTCTCCTAACTCATAGGAGATAGAAGGGGTAAAAATTGGTATTAAAGTGGCCAATTGAAAGAAAAAGAATAATACGGTTTGGGAGGTTCCTTTGAGGTCATTTAGATCTTCGAATCCATATAACGTACGTAACGTTTGTACCCATGATCCGTTAGGATTTGATTTTTACATCCACAACCATTGAGTAGGAATGAGATATTTTATTTTCTAATAGAAAAAATGTCCACCCCTCCGTGTTCTAGTATACATTTATCCGCACATCATGTCGGGCAATTATAGCGTGATCTCTCTTGTTATGATTGTAATTGTTTCAGGATCTCTCTTATCTCTGAAGTCCTTCCCCGTTTATTTTCCAAAGTTTGTCAAGGAGAAGTCACTTTCAATTTATTACCTACTAAATATCCAGCAAATGTCCAGCTTGCCATGTATTTATTGCTTTTGATACAACATAGATGTCAGCTACAATTGTCCAAATTATCAGAAGAAATTGGATAAAGACAAGTAAAGTTGAAGTAGTTTATCAATAATGATATTTAATATACTACTACTAGAATAGACAAATGATTCTGATATTAGCCTCGTTTTTCATAGAAGAGAGGATCGTATCTCGCGTCCAATGAAATTTTAGAGAGATTTAGAATGATTTTTAGATAAGATAAGATGTGACCTCTTAATGTGCAAATGTGTATGAATGTATTGTATTTGCCTACAGGTTATTGTCGACAAAAATAATAAATAAATGATGATATCTAATCTTATGGGATCTTTTTACAAGATAATTTTCTGCATGTAGGCATATGCATCTATAGATAATACGAAACTTTGCTAAATTAAAATAACAAATCGTAACTTACAGACTTACAGAAGTTCATCGTTATCTTCTGAAAGTAATGGTCATTTTCCATTTTCTGTGGCATATCTGTATTTCTTCTATTTTTTATTTTTTTTCGAGTGTTAAAAAAAGGTTAAAATAATATAAAAATAAAAAATATACGTAAGATTGAGATAAAAATTACTATACCTTGATGAATACAATACATCTAGCAGGAAAAGTTTTACTTTTTTGAGGTATTGGGTTGGGGCTTTTTATTGGGATGTATATTTTGTATGCCATAATGAGTGAAATAAAGCTTGGTGGTGTTCATTAAAGTTCATTCGTATAACTTAGTTATTTAGATTTTAGGATTTTTTTTATATTAATAAATTTATAAAGACATTTTCTTTCAACAAAATAGATTTTTTTATTTTTGTAAAAATATGGATAATAATGATTTGTTATATAAAAATGACAGCCGAAATTCTGTTTGTTGTGATAAGTTAGGAGTCAAGATTTAAAGAATAAAAAAATATATATATATATTGAGAGGATACTAAAACCAGGTCATTAACGTTTTGTTTACCAGTGGTGAATGTGTGGAATTTTGATGGTCAATTCAAAATAGTGGACCGATTTAGTTGGACAATTTTTTAGTTCTTCAGAGGTCATATTTTTTGCTTTATATTGTTTATGAGAGTTTTTTTATTTAAGGAAAAGTTGTAGAAAAGGGGAAAAAAAGGTAAAAACCTCAAATATATAAATTTATTTCAAGCTTACCATTAGGGCAAACTTTTTTCATTAATGAAACTAAAGCATATAACTTAACCAAATATATATACCTTGTCAGCCTAAAAAACTTCAGCATTGCCAGTTCAAAAGGAACATAACACATAGCAGGATTTGGAGAACTATCGCCAACATTTTCACTCCACATAGCAGGAACGAAATACGTGGCGGAATTTGGAAATTTATCGCCAACATTTGAGCATTTTAGGGCCGTCAGCAAAATCAATAGGAGATGAATGTTTAAACCTCCAAAAAAATATATTAAGCATAAAAATGCATGTGAAAAAATAGAATGTATATTAGTATTCGAAAAAGTATATCAGATGATTAAAAATATAATAGATAGGCAATAAGATATATTGATATTCAATAAAATATATTAGACAAGTATACGGACAAGTAAAAATGTAATAGACATGTAATAAAATATATTGATATTCAATAATACATACTAGACATGTAAAAAAGTATATTGACAAGAAAAACATAATAAACACATAATAATAAGTTAAATTGATATTCAATAAAACATATTAGACATGTACAAAGATATATTGTATAGATAAGAATATATATTGATACTACAAAAAATATAAATATATTGAACACGTAAAAATGCATATTGATATTCTAAATAGGTATATTTTAATCTGAAAAAGAATATTGATACCCAATCAAAGTATACTATATATGTAAAATGATATATCGAATATATAGACAAGTACATTATTATTAAAAAAAATATTGTAAAAGAATAAAGATATAATAAATAATAGAAATTTGAATGATACATTGCGTAATGTATTTTTTTTTCTCCTTGTGCCATGAGTCGCACAATTATCAACCGGTGCCGGGGGCTCATTGGAGGTGCAACCATATTTTCCTTAAAAATTTTCTTTTATATATCCTTGCGCCACATGCCCAGAATCGGGCGGTAAATAGGAGACGTTTAAGCCGGGCGGTAAATAAGAGGCATTTAAGTCGGTCGTGGAAATCATTTCTCTAAAATAAGAAAGGCCCCAAAATTTTCAAAAAATAAAATAAAATATAATGAAAAGTAAAGTTAGGTTCCAGAGGGACTGAGGGAGCTCTTCATACTCCACTCCTTTTTAATGTGGGTATCTTGTCAAACATTTTCTTTTCTGATATTTAGAAATTGAAATTTAATCAATCGAATTTCGTCAATTATAACTAAGATTTTACTTATCACTTAATTATTAGTATATTAATAATTCAGGAAATAGTAGAACTTCGCAAATTTATCTAATACTAGAGAGTTCCATGTCATACTGCATTTTTTAAAATTTTGTTGATCGAAGTTAAAATTATTAACTACAATATATTCTAGTCTAATGATCTACTTATGCCAACACAGAGTTCAAAACAGAGAGCAATTTCGTATGGTCTTATATGCAGGTTTTAACAAGAGAGACCGAATATTTGACTACGAATTGTTGATTTTTTTATATTTAAAAGGATTATAAAAAAGAAGTGAGAAAAAAATATGAGAAGACTAATTTGAAGTGATCAGCATTGCATCTTTTGGACCGCTGATGAAAATCAATTAGAACTCGTTACTTATACATGCATGTAAAATTTGGTCTATACTATTACATCACGGGCAAAACACTCATATGGGTTATTTGTTCAAATTTTGAATGATTCTGTGGATGATTTGGCCTATTATTATTAAGAATAGGATTATCTAATTAAAGAATAAGGAAATAATTTTTTTATTAAAAAGAAAAAGACTAGACATGATACATACTTTATCAAAATCATATTCTATGTACTACAGCAAAACAAAGACAATAAAAACAACCAAAAGTATTTTTTTCCCAATTCAGACAGATATAACTGCCCTTTCATTGAACAGAAAAATAACTTAATTTGGAGTAAATGATTCTTCTCTAATTGGAGACACATGAACTGACTAAGTATTGACTAACCCATCAATTCATAAATATTGATAAGATGGGGATCCCCCCAAGATAAATTATAAGGTGTACATGAAACATCAGAAAAAGATTTTTTGCATAATTCTCTTTTATTTTTTGAAGAAAGTACTGCCTTTTTTCTTTTAGTATTTTGGATTTGGATCTTCATAGAAAGGAAAAAATAGATTTTTGAGTATATATTATGGATCAAGGATATTATTCATGGTCATGGCCATTAGATATCTTACTTTTTTTTAGTTTAACCCCCCCCCCCCCACCCACCCACACACACACACACACACACACCACAACCGAAACACACACACACATATAATAATTCAAAAATATTGAAAATCACGCATATTAACAAATGTAATGACTAAAATTGAGTACTCATAATAGTTAATTAATACAAATGCATCTTGATCTACACTAATTAAATATCATATACTAATCTCTTGACTCAAATTAGTTAGTTACATAGATGCACATGAAATATGTCACAAAATCATATACAACCACATAAATCTATTCACTCTATGCATATGCATGCACAACTCATACCTCACCAAGGTTTGCCTCTAAACAAGGCTCATAATGATGTTAAGTCGAAAAATTCTCAAACAATTCCGGTGCAAATTTCTCGCTGGACATCTCAAACAAAGCATCAAAATCATCATACAAATAACTACCAGCTGCTTGGATGGACTCATGCTCAGGCTGACAAGTCTCAGTTGCCAAATCAGTAGACTGACCGTTCGACTGATCAGTTATCATCGGAAATTTGGCAGCCCGATCTTCTAGATCAACAATGTTCGAGTCACGCCCTGTCAGTTCCTGGACGACAGCGCGGAATTGATCAGCTCTTGTGATAAATTTCATAGGGTTGGAGATGTAAACCACCTTGAAGGGTTTCTTGCTGTTAGATTTTGAGTGTTTTATTTGCTTTTGGTGCACTCTAAGCTTCTCCATGTGTAACAAAGAGAGGTTGATATCGAATTAAAAATAGTTAGATGGAAATTAAGAGAGGTGTTTTGTGAGGGATATATATAAACTATGAAAGGGTCATTGGTAAATAAATGGTTACTTCTAGGAAGGCAAATGAGTTTGGAAAAATAGAAGCATGTGATCTTGGTGAAAGTGAAGGCGATAAGAGGGAGAGAAGTTAGGAGCTCTTTTGTGCGGCCGTGTTTGTAATCCTATTCGTGTATGACGGGTCATCCTCCTAGCATTTTTTCAAGAAACTAAGGCAAGACCATGCCTAACACTTAGACATAGTTATAATTAAAGGTGTAATATTACGGAAGGTCCATCAAAATTCTAAAAATTTTATTGGAAAAAAAAGAACAAACTAAAATAAATAGAAAAAAAATAAAACATTAGACGATACCAATAAACTGAAAAAAAAGGATTTAACTGATTTAAATAGAGCTTGAGTTCAAAAATTACTTTACTACTATATCGTGTTTTGTAACTTGATCAGCTTCAAAGTGGCAAATATGAAACATGTACACAGTTCACATGTCACAATAGATCCCAAATGAGTTTATGAGAGAGAAGATAAACTCCAATGATCAAACAATTACAAGTTAAACAAAAGCTTGGTCACCAAGTCATCAAGTCAAATCATATGACCTGAAGAGAGTAATTCATAGATGTAAATAGACAAAATAATTTTAATTGCGGTCATCATTTTTTTCCCCTTATATATATACTATTATATGTAGTAGTGAAAGTAATATCTGTTCATAATTGGCTTAAATTGACATAAAATTCTCATATATATTTTATTTCTTTTAGTAAATTAACATTATTTTCATGAATATTTTCCTTTGTTAGAAGTGCATAAAAAATAAACTAAAAGTACAAAAAGAAAAACATATAATACATGATATATCTGTTAGATTTTTATGAAAATAACAATTAGTATACTTGTAACTTGTAAGATATTTTTTTGGCAAAACAAATGTTTGTTGTCTTTTCTTGTAAAAGTTGTCGGAGAACTTTGGAATCGTATATATTCAGCCACGTTTATTTACTATTTGCCTGACATGGATGCATACCTCATGTCTCTCTAGCTTCTCCATTTCATACGCGATTGGACACTACAAGTACTTCCTAGTAGAGATAACAAACAAGCTGCAACATCTTCAGTGGAGAAATTCAATAAAATAGTACAGAAGATGAAATAGTGCAGCCGAGCTGTGGCTTGGTTCGGCTCGGCTCCGCGCGCCGATCGAATTTCCTTCCTGAATTCATAGATAAAATAATGTTATTGATTTTTTTTTCAGATAATAGCATAGATTCATCTAATTGTCTATGTTGAAAAGATCAATTCAATACTTTGAGAATGGAATGAAATCAAGAGGTTTTCACTTTCAGAACATATATTTATATAAGCAGTAATCAATCAAATTTGTTGAGTTGGCATATGGAACTTTGATGTGTTACGTTATTACTTATTAATTATTGGATTCAAATAATCTCTGTTCAAATTTCAACACCACTGTCATGATGATTGACAAAAAGGTAGATTTTATACAAGATGTTGTTTAAAGGTTAAAATATGCAAAGCCAAAATGGATTAATAAACTATAAAGTAATATTTTAAAGGGTGCTCCTGAATTTGCTAAAATATTACGTATTTGTTAGACCAGAGAAATATTTAATTATTGGGACTGGCTAATTACTTCTCACAACTTGTGACTCTCTAGCTCCCGTCGAAGAAAAAGTCGTCATACGTGTAAAAAATGGGAGTCATTTGAAATTTTTCGGAGCTCCCGATTTTATGCACTCCCGAGCTCCCATATCTTGCTGACAATATTAGAAGCTCCAAAATAACTCTCATAAAATTTAACCTCTAATTATTTTATTTAGTAGATCCTTATAACTCCCAATAAATTTCTTATGTAAGGTATATTGTTGGTAATATAAAAGTATAATGTTTAGAATATAAAATATATTGTTATGATATAAATATATATTGTCTTTTTTGGAGGAGATCTTTTTATTAGTTTCATCTTCTAGATCAGTATGATGAGATTTCTACATTCAACTATTTTAGCATTCATTTTCTCATGTTTAGAATGTAATGTATATTGCGGTGAATATAATAAAAGTATAATGCTTAGAATGTAATGTATATTGTTGAGAATATAAAAGTATAATGTTCATAATCTAAGGTATATTGTTGTAAATACAAAAGTATAAATAGGAATCAAAATAAAATTATGAAACATTTGATTAAAAAATATAGGAGTCTGAGAGCTAACAATATGGGTCGGTTGAAACTTTGGACTGAAATATATTGGAGCCACTAGGAACTAATAAAAAATATTCAAGTGCATGAGATAACTTCAAATTTAGACTCTCATCTTATTAGGAGGTAATATGAGCTAAATAAGATGGGAGGTCGAAATCTTTTTCCTTCATTCTTTTAGCTTTTGAATATCAAAGCGCAACTATCTAAATTGAGTACAAAACTATCTAGATTTGTAAGTTTGCAAAAGTACCGAAGATGTTACAATAGTATATGCCTAAGTAATTATACGACTTGAGAAAAAGAATACAAATTATTCAAAAATTACAAGTGAAAATAGAAAAAGATGACAAAAAAATCTCTATGGTTGAGTCTTTTAGTTGAAATATTAGAAGTTGGGTTTCAAACTCCATATAAATTAATATTTTTTTTTGCAATAATACGGAGAGATTAAAACCCCATTTTCTTGAGCCCGAGGCTGAGCTGTTTCATTCTCATTTGAAGCCTCTTTTACTTTCTATTAGAGTCTAGTACATTAATTAGCAGAATCCAATCATCAGATCCGTACCATATTGTTCTGAAAAAAAAAACTTAAGCTTAATTGATGCTAATAGTTAATACATTAGCATATTTAAGTTACTTCAAATTACATTCACTACTCAATGTGAGGAAAATCAGCTAATCCCCTTTCCACTATTTGGTTTCAGGATGTAACAAACTCCCAATTTAAATTTATGACGTCATATCCGTGCGCACCTTCACCCCATACATGAATCCTCACTAAGGCATATACAATCCTCAGTTTTTCTGGATATGATAAAGGTATGGTATGTTTTAACTGGCCCAGTCCAACCATCAGATTCACACCATATTATCCTGAAAAAAGTTTAAACTTAATTGATATTAGTAATTAATATACTAGTCTATTCAAGTAACTCTAAATCACAATTACTACTCATGGTGTGACTAATCAAATAGCCCATTTTCACTAATTTCGTTTCGGGGTGTAACAAACTCCCCCACTTAAATTTATGACGTTCCTGTCAGAACTAGCATGAGGCAATTTCCGGACGTACGATAGTTCTCCCAGGATTTTGCTCTAATACAATTTGTTAGAATCTAATATATTAACTGGTACAATCTAACATTTAGGTCCACATTATATTGTTCTGAAAAAAACTTAAACTTAATTAATGCTAGTAATTAATATTTAATACATTAGCCTATTTAAATTATAAAAAATTACATTTACTATTCAAGGTGAGACCAATCAATTAGCTCACTTTTCACTATTTGGTTCCGGGATGTAACACTTCCCATGCTGAGTTTGTATTCATATCTATCATATAAATAATTAAATATTGTATATAAAAAGGTATCTATTAATATATATAATTCTAAATGAGGTTTTCTACAATACTTGCACCATAATATGCCACATCAGCTATTTAATTGTCAGCCTTTAGATGTTGATCGAACGTTCTATATTAAAGAGGGAATGATCCTCTATTAATATATATAATTCTAAATGAGGTTTTCTACAATACTTGCACCATAATATGCCACATCAGCTATTTAATTGTCAGCCTTTAGATGTTGATCCAACGTTCTATATTAAAGAGGGAATGATCCTGACGCATGGTTGCTCCTTTAATGAATCATATAGTTTTTTATTTATATGATAGGTTCACATACACCATATAGCTTCTATGATAGGTTCACATACTCCTTTAATGAATCACATACACGCATGGTTGCTCCTTACATCAATTTTTTTTTTTTAACTTTGACCACTACAATCTACATGAACATGAATATATGAGATAAATAAAACAAAGTATTAGTTTCAATAAAATGAAATATATGAAAGCCAACAAATTATATATAAATGGAACATAATATATTAAAGCCAAAAATTTATACATGAATATAAATAGACCAAATTTTGTAACTAATAATATATTAAAATTTGCGGGGAACATGTAAAACTTGATAATAACAATTCATTTTTTGAAATGTATACATATTGATATGTCATCAATTTTCATAAAGTCATGATATGCAACATAATGCAGAATAGAAATATTTATGTCATCTCACTTCAATGTGCTTCATTGTTTTTCCCATTTGATGATGTCATTTATAATATTCAAAATTAAAAGTAAGAATAAAAATTGCACGCAATGCGCGCGTGCTTCCCCTTGTAATATATATAATCCTAAATGTGAGTTTCTACAGTACTTACATAATAGAAGGCCACGCCATCCAATTTAAGATGGTCACTTGATCTTTTCATCAAATGGCAATTATTTTTCTAATTTTTATATTTATTATTTATTTGGTTGCTCATGGTTCATGCTCTTGAATGTGTGCTTAGTAGAAATGAATTGGTAACTATATTCCTTGGTCCACATTTATACTGTTAAATCATGTGTTGTATGTTGTTGCTTCTTTATATTTACAAAAACTTTTAACTTTTTCTTTTTGCATATGCCTTGAGTAAAGACAAATATTATTTTTTTAAACAACTCAATGAGTTATTAGACTTGTTAAATATTAAAGCTAATTGCGTTTGATGTGATTCTAACTTGGGTCTCTCAAAAAATTGACAAGTTAGCAAGCTTTGACGAGTAGGACATGTATTAACTATAATGATGAGTCTTATTAAAGTGAAGAGATGATTATTATATTTAAGAGTATATATATATTTTTGTCATGCTAGCTATGAAGGACATAGGATCAAGTTTGTACTGCCCTATATTATCTATCTATCTATCTATCTAATAAGTCATCTTTGCATAATATCTTATCATTTCATATAAATTAATTATAATTTAACATCCTTATTTTTTGTATTACTTTAGCATGATGCCAGTACAAATAAAAACTCTAGATAACAATCCATGCCAATAAACATAGTTCTACTTAATTATACCTCTTCTTTTTTTCTTTTTTATGCGTATTTTACATGTGACTTACCCAAAAAAGACCGAAAATATCACACAACGCGCGTGCATCCCTTGTTATAATAAATTTTACAACATTTGTAGTAAGTCATTACCTGAGTCATTTCCAGTACCAGCTTCCGATTTACTATCTGCATTGGCATTTGCATTTTTCCAATTAATGCCTTTACATTTTCTTTTCCTGACTCAGTATAATTTCCTTTTGGCGGAAGTTTCAGCTAGCTCACTTTAACTACGCTTAAATCCACGAGGGATCCAAAATTAATCTACACATCACATAAATAATGTCACAACAATGGGTGATGATAATTATAGTAAATGTTTTGTTAAATACAGACTCAAATTATTTTTAGACAATTATGCCCCTAAATTGAAATAGAAAGTTATATCTTTCTTTGTTAACCCAATCACCCCCGTCTCTTTCTTCAGGGAAAAAAGAAAGTAATTAATTAAATATTGAAATTGTGGTAGCAAATTTAGAAAGCAACTCTAGTCGTGTAAGACATAGTAACAACGAGATAACTAGAGAAGCAAATCCAACAACAACTGATGATGACAATATGCATGTCTTCATTGATCTAAATAGTAGTCCTAGTTTTAATTTTTTTATATAATAACAATAATTTATGTGTTCGTATGTCCTACAAAATACTTTCTTATTTGAATTTTGTGTCTGTTATGTTTTTGTGAATTCAGATTGGTGCATTAAATTTAAATTGATTGTTTTAATGAGTATATATTTTGTCTTTTTTATGGTTGTATTTTATATTTATATATATATATATATATATATATATATATATATATATATATATATTGTGTGGAAGTAGAGAAAACATTGAAATAATTTATGATGTCAAATTCCTCTTCAGTAGTTATATTGATTCTAGTGTATACTATTTTAAAGTTTTAATGCAGTATAATTGAAATTTTTATGATTTTTGTATGAAGTTAAATAAGATAGTTTCTGATGTATCAATTTCTAGGTTAAAGTTATTTATTTTATTTTATTTTATTTTATTTTTTAAAAGATAGGTCAAAGTTAGGGAAATAATAAGAGCAAAAGTTTTTTTTTAATGAAAAGACTATTTTATCTTTCTTTATACATGTCAATTAATTGTGTTAAAAAAATATAAGAGTATATCACTATTTATTGTTGATTATTATCTTTCCAATATAATTATCATCAAAATCTTCAAATTTAGTGATATTTACATAGGACAACTAATTTTTTTATTGGATCAAAATATAATTCTATAAAATATTTCATTACCATTTTAATATTAATTTTTCTTGTTTATGAAATCTTTAATGTCACATCCAAAACGAAATGAGTGTGACAACCCGCCTCGTACCATAGATACGTTAAGGCTTAAACAAATATCATAACAAAGATAACATAACATGATATAAAATAAAGATTCACAGTGCAATATGAATACAACCCTTTATTATCATAATAAGCGGAATAACAAGTCTAATGAGACATTTAAGTCTCCAAAATATACATCATAAAAGCAGGACAAAAGGGTCGAATCAATACACAAAATCGTGATCTCACTACGCAACCTCACCAATCTACTCCTGCACTCCAGCTGCTCCACGCTCCCCACCTAGCCCCAAGATAAAAACACCAAATGAACAAGTATAATTAGTCGAGAGTCGACTATGTGAGGAATGCTTTAGGGCTAGCTTATTAAGACGGGCCATGTCTCATAGGCTATCCCCAAACAAATACTCAAATGTGAACAAATCAAACCATGTATTAATTATGAATTAAGGGAAAAATAAAGCGAGATCGTTCAGTTTTACTTTTCCAAGAGTAGTGTTATTTTTATATAAATACACATGCATATACAATGAGGGTTGGGATAGTATTCAACAATAGTGCCAAATAGACGGGAGGGCCATTCTCCGCTCCATTCAGAATAAGTACAAGAGGCTCATAAAATTGCTATTCCTAACAAGATGAGCATGACTCAGGAACTCGCGCATTTTCTAACAAGATGAGCATGGCTCAGAAAACTGCTATTCCTAACAAGATGAGTCGGACTCAGGACATTTTCTAACAAGATGATACTTGATGTCCCGTATCCATCGTATCATTTACCCAGGATAATTCTGGAATTTATCACTATGTCTAATACCATCCATTCCCTCCCAATTCATGTAGGGTTTACACGCCCCATGCTAACGAGATTTACAAAATTTTAAACCAGAGTGACATTACCGGGCCTAATTTCCAAGTTATACAATACAAGTAAGCTCCATCATAAATCTCAAATAATCATGTCATGAATTAATTATAATTTATTTAATAGCAATTAGAGTGAGTTATGACTCATTATAAGGTGGATTTATTAATTGGAGCCAAACATGGGGTTAGATCATGATTAACGGCCTAATAGGGTAAAACCCTAACCACGTCATAATAAGAAATTAAAAGGGGAAATTGAAAATTTACTCACCCACGTTTTCAAGATCTAGATAATTTGGATACAATTCCATTGGAGCAAAACTATTGGGTTAAACCTTTTGATTCATGGCTTGAACTATATTTACATAATTCCGTCTCAAGAAGAATGTTGGGTTTCTACCGTTCATAACGCAGCAAAAAAACAAAAACGAAACAAAATCGAATTTGAAACCCAAAGGAAGGATCAGTGAATTACAATTAAATCAAAGAAAAGTTCATTACGCTTAATCCGTGATGATCGAAAGTAAATTTGGTTGACATTTTTCTTTGCCCGTTTCCAAACCGGTTTCCAAACAGATCCTTTGTATGTTTCGCCTAACCGGTCTCACAAATCGATCTCCAAACGAATCGATTCTCCAAGCACACTGATTCTCCAAACAAACCAATTCTCCAAACAAACCGATTCTCCAAATAAACCCACGGTTTCAACCCGTATCACAAAGACGCCGCACTTCACTTTGTCCTCTACCAATATCCACACGAACAACCCCTTTGAACGGATAAAGAACGATATATGCTAGTATTCGCTCTTCACTTTTCTCACAGAAATAACAAGAGAAGGTTTTTCGGACTTTTCTCTATTTTTGTCTCACAAAATTGGATGAAAATAATATGCCTTCATCCATCATTTTGGGGTGTCTCTTGTGCCTATATAGTCCATAAGTGTCATATCCTATGTGAATGGTAACTATGTAACCATATATGTAACACACCTTATCATATAAGATGTAGGATTGGATGTGTCACTTGACTATGTAGCTCTTCATACAACTTATCACATAAGTTATGATTTTTCTGTGTACGTCTCAATAATTGTTCTTTGTGTGTGACCCTTGTAGGTTTACTTAATGTTGACAATAATCACAACGGATTATAAATCATGAGCGGCCTCTAGCAAGACATCATGATTACCCAAATTAAGCAAGTATGGATGATTCGATCAAACCTAATTTATGTTCATGCATTGTATCCCTTTGTTACACGATAGGATTGAAGCCCCCAACGTTCTGCCAGACACTGGACAGGACTCAGATCACCAGAGTTGCAGAGCCCGGGCCTTACGCCTTACATATGGGAGAGGTTGAAATTCGAGTCTGATATAGTAGCCGTCGTGCTTGAGCCCAGATGGGGCGAAGATGAACGCCTCAACACATCCCCGGATATGATTAATGCATGGAAGCTAATTAAGTTAAGGAATTGGGTCATTCTTCGGCCCAAGATGCAATCATTTGGACTCCATCCGATTTTATATTGTCAATAGTATAGACGATTAATTTCTATATCGTCCATAAGGCATGGTATGTGTCAACCTTACGGTGGTCGATAAATATTTCTTGACACCGAATTTGATTGAACATGAAATGACATTAATAACTCCTTATTAATTCACTCAAGCACGGCCGTGCGTGTCTTCAATCAAATCATCAAGAGGCCTAAAGATATCTCTCTCAATTTATGAGAGGAAGCTAATTACATAGGGGAGAGGTTGAAATTCGAGTCTGATATAGTAGCCGTCGTGCTTGCGCCCAGATGGGGCGAAGATGAACGCCTCAACACATCCCCGGATATGATTAATGCATGGAAGCTAATTAAGTTAAGGAATTGGGTCATTCTTCGGCCCAAGATGCAATCATTTGGACTCCATCCGATTTTATATTGTCAATAGTATAGACGATTAATTTCTATATCGTCCATAAGGCATGGTATGTGTCAACCTTGCGGTGGTCGATAAATATTTCTTGACACCGAATTTGATTGAACATGAAATGACATTAATAACTCCTTATTAATTCACTCAAGCACGGCCGTGCGTTTCTTCAATCAAATCATCAAGAGGCCTAAAGATATCTCTCTCAATTTATGAGAGAAACAAATCATATCTTAATTAAACTATTTCCTCCGCATAATTCATTATATACCTAATTATAATCTTTATGACCGCCCGGTTAAAGACGATGTTAGATTATATTAAAGTATAAAATTTCTCATGTAGGAAACTGAGATAATCTCAAGTCTAAGGATTACATATACATTCTTTACTGAGAATAACTAATGACACGAACCATGTAGTATTCTCACGGTGGGTCAATCCAGTATATGGCCTCTAACATATACTTATGTTAATGACTTAATAACTCTTATTCATGATCAGTAAAACGTGACTATCAGTCAACTAACATACTGATGTCCATTTATAGCTTATCATAAAGTATGTTTGTCTCACAAACATCCTATGAATGATCAGGGACAGTTTAGAATATCATTCATAATACTTTATAGTTTTACTATCAAAGTCACATGATGATATAAAGCTGAATATCATATTCAAGGTTCATTTTAGTAATAAGAATAAAATAACAAATACACATTTATTATATAAAATATCTCTAAATAAACACAATGTTTGTTTAACACAATCCATACATCTAGATCTCAAATATATTGGCCTAGGGCATACTACTAACAAGATCAACACAAAATCAAGAAGAATCACTCACCTAAGTTAAACTCAAAGTGCGGGAAGAAAGCCCCCTTGAGAATCACTAGCAAAATCAAGCTCCAATTTCGGTTTCAAGAGTGAAAGCTTGAAGGAGAAGAAAGGAGTGGAAGGTAAAGGGAAATGAACCGCAAAATAAAATTAGTTGGGTGGGAGAGAAGCCATATTTATCGACTATTCTGTTCGGAACGGACCTATTCCATTCAGAACGGACTAAACCGAGTTTTCAGCCAAAACTGATAGTGAGAATCTTTTCTGAACGGAATATTCCGTCCCAATGAAATATTCCGTTCCCAAAGGACTTTACATCACTCTCTCCTTAAGAGACGCTTAGTCCTCTAAACGTAAGAAATGCCAACCTGGTGGTGGAGGCGGAGGTAAAGGTGGGAGAAGATTCGGATACCTCTTCCGAATATCCCCCTCGCGCTCCCAGGTAGCCTCTCGCTCAGAATGATTGCTCCATTGCACTTTCACTTATTTCATGATCTTGCTACGCAACACTTGCTCGCTCTTATCTAGCACAACGACCGGGACCTCCTCATAGTTCAGACTGGGCTCGAAACGGAATTCGGAGAAGTCCAAGACGTGTCCCTCTCCACGAATATACTTCCGAAGTTGCGAGACATGGAAGACATTATGCACCCCAGCCAATGTCGGGGGGTAAGGCTAAGCGATAAGCGCATGGTCCAATCCGCTCTAGAATCTCGAACGGCCCAATGTATCTCAGACTCAACTTACCCTTAATCCCGAAGCGCATAACACCACGTGTCGAAGATACTCTCAGCAACACATGATCGCCAGGCTGAAACTCTAAATGTCGGCGAGAGGAATCTGCATACTTTTTCTGCCTATCCTGGGCCGTCTTTAGGCCCTCCTTCACCACACGAAGGTGATCGGCACTCTCCTGCACCAAATCGGGTCCCAGTGGCGGCTCTGACCCCAGGGGGTCCCAAAATATTGGCGTACGACAATGCTTTCCATAAAGCGCCTAAAAAGGTGCTACTCCAATACTCGCATGATAACTGTTGTTATATGCAAACTCGCACAGATGTAGGTGCTCTCCCCAAGATCCGCCCATTGTGATCGCACATGCTCTCAGCATATCCTCTAGCGTCTAAATCGTCCTTTCAGACTGCCCATCAGTCTGAGGGTGGTAAGCAGTACTAAAAGTCAGTTTCGTACCCATACCCGCCTGAAAGCCTGTCCAAAACTTGGAGGTAAAATGCATATCTCGATCGGACACGATCTCTACTGGCGTTCCATGACGCCGAAATATGGTATGCATATAAATCCGGGCCATCTCCTCACCAAACGTCCCATATTTAAACGGAATAAAATTTGCCACCTTGGTCAACCGGTCTACTATAACCTAGTCTGCGTTGTTACCTTGCCGTGTGCGCGGCAAACCAGTCACGAAATCCATCGTGATCCCCTCAAACTTACCTTCTTTCAGCGGTAAGGGCTGGAGAAGCCCCGCCGGCTTCTTTCGTTCAGCCTTCACTTGTTGACAAACCAGACACCTCGAAATAAAATTGCCTATCTCTCGTCGCATACCAGGCCACCAATAGGAGACGCGAAGATCCTGATGCATCTTCGTCTCTCCCGGATGGATCGAGTAGCTTGACTCATGGGCGCCCCCTCCATAATCTCACGCCACAATGTTTCTGGCACATATGCACATTTTTTGAGTCGCAAGGTTCCCTCTGGGTCTACCAAGAAGTGCGGGGCCTTGCCTATAGCCATTCGGTTTTGTATCCGACGTGTCCTAGGATCCTCGGCTTGTGCCGCGCGAATCCTCTCCATTAAGGTAGGCTGAACTAGCAGGTTAGCCAGAAATACTCGCGACCCCGTCACCTGCACATATATATTCAGCCGTCTCAAATCCATAAGAATCTAGGGCTGACATGTCAGCAAGGCGGCCGCATTCCCATGATTCTTGCGGCTCAAGGCATCTGCCACGACATTGGGTTTCTCCGGATGATACTGTATGGACATGTCGAAGTCACACAACACCTCCAACCAACGATGCTGCCTCAAGTTTAGTTCGCGCTGATCGAAAATGTACTTGAGACTCTTATGATCGGTGAAAATCTTGCACTTCTCTCCATAAAGGTAGTGCCTCCAGATTTTTAACGCAAATACTACTGCAACTAACTCCAGATCGTGCGTCGGGTAGTTCCTCTCGTAGGTTTTCAACTGTCTTGATGCATAAGCAATTACCCTACGCTCCTACATAAGCATAGAACCCAAGCCATGTCGCGACGCATCACAAAACACCTCAATCTCAAGACCCTCCGTCGGCAAGGTCAGAATGGGCGCCGAAACTAGCCGACCTTGTAACTCCTGGAAACGGCATTCGCGTTCATCGGTCCATTCAAACTTCACCCCCTTTTGCGTCAACTGAGTCAACGGAAGTGCAAGTCGTGAAAATTCTTCTACGAATTTGCGGTAGTAACCTGCCAAATCCAGGAAGCTCCAAATCTCAGTAATTGTCTTAGCCGTTGCCAGTCTACTACAGCCTTGACCTTCTATGGGTCCACCCTCAACCCGTCCTTCGAAATCACGTGACCCAAAAATGCCACCTCATTTAACCAAAACTCACACTTTTTGAATTTGGCATACAGTCGATGCTTTAAGAGAGTGTTAAGCACGGTTTGTAAGTGCTCCTCGTGCCCCTCCCAGGTCCGGGAATAGATCAAGATATCGTCGATAAAAATGACCATGAAGGTATCCAAATAGGGTCGTAGCACACGATTCATCAAATCCATAAAGGCAGACGGTGCATTCGTCAATCCGAAAGGCATTACCAAGAACTCATAATGACCATAACGGCTGCGAAATGATGTCTTTGTTAGTAGTATGCCCTAGGCCAATATATTTGAGACCTAGATGTATGGATTGTGTTAAACAAACATTGTGTTTATTTAGAGATATTTTATATAATAAATGTGTATTGGTTATTTTATTTGTTGGGTTTCTACCATTCATAATGCAGCGGAAAAACAAAAAACGAAACAAAATCGAATACGAAACCCAAAAGAAGGATCCGTGAATTACAATTAAATCAAAGAAAAATTCATAACTTTGTACCTTCGGATTACGCTTAATCCGTGATGATCAAAAATGAATTTGGTTAACGGTTTTCTTTGCCCGACCCAAACCGGTTTCCAAACCGATCCTTTAAATGATTCGCCTAATCGGTCGTCTCACAAACCGATTCTCCAAATAAACCGATTCTCCAAACAAAAATCACGGTTTCAACCCAAATCACAAAGACGCCGCACTTCGCTTCGTCCTCTACCAGTATCCACACGAACAACCCCTTTGAACGAATAAAGAACGATATATGCTAGTATTCGTTCTTCATTTCTCTCACAGAAATAACAAGAGAATAATTTTCGGATTTTTCTCTCCTCTTTGTCTCACAAAAGATGGATGAAAAATATGTCTTCTTAACTATTTTTGGGGTGTCTCTTGTACCTATATAATCCATAAGTTTCATATCCTATGTGCATGGTAACTGTGTAACCATATATGCAACACATCTTATCATATAAGATGTAGGATTGAATATGTCACTTGACTATATAGCTCTTCATACAACTTATCACATAAGTTATGATTTTTCTGCGTACGTCTCAATAGTTGTTCTTTGTGTGTGACCCTGTAGGTTTATTTAATGTTGGCAATAATCACAACGGATTATAAATCATGAGCGGTCTCTAGCAAGACATCATGATTACCCAAATTAAGCAAATATAGATGATTCGATCAAACCCAATTTCTGTCATGCATTGTATCCCTTTGTTACACGATATCTATATCGTCCATAAGGAATGGTATGTGTCAACCTTATGTTGGTCGATAAATATTTCTTGACACTGAATTTGATTGAACATGAAATGACATTAATAACTCTTTATTAATTCACTTGAGCACGGCCGTGCGTTTCTTCAATCAAATCATCAAGAGCCCTAAAGATATCTCTCTCAATTTATGAGAGGAACAAATCATATCTTAATTAAACTCTTTCCTCCGCATAATTCATTATATACCTAATTATAATCTTTATGACCGCCCGGCTAAAGACGATGTTAGATTATATTAAAGTATAAAATTTCTCATGTAGGAAACTGAGATAATCTCAAGTCTAAGGATTACAGCTACATTCTTTACTGAGAATAACTAATGACACGAACCATGTAGTATTCTCAAGGTGGGTCAATCCAGTATATAGTCTCTAACATATACTTACGTTAATGACTTAATTACTCTTATCCATGATCAGTAAAACGTGACCATCAGTCAACTAACATACTGATGTCCATTTATAGCTTATCATAAAGTATGTTTGTCTCACAAACATCCTATGAATGATCAGGGACGGTTTAGAATATCATTCATAATACTTTATAGTTTTACTATCAAAGTCACATACTTTGATGATATAAAGCTGAATATCATATTCAAGGTTCATTTTAGTAATAAAAATAAAATAACCAATACACATTTATTATATTAATATCTCTAAATAAACACAATGTTTGTTTAACATAACTCATACATCTAGGTCTCAAATATATTGGCCTAGGGCATACTACTAACATTATTCTTATTACTAAAATGAACCTTGAATATGATATTCAGTTTTATATCATCAAAGTATGTGACTTTGATAGTAAAACTATAAAGTATTATGAATGATATTCTAAACTATCCATGATCATTCATAGGATGTTTGTGAGACAAACATACTTTATGATAAGCTATAAATGGACATCAGTATGTTAGTTGACTGATGGTCACGTTTTACTGATCATGAATAAGAGTTATTAAGTCATTAACGTAAGTATATGTTAGAGACCATATACTAGATTGACCCACCGTGAGAATACTACATGGTTCGTGTCATTAGTTATTCTCTTGATGATTTGATTGAAGAAACGCATGGCCGTGCTCGAGTGATTTAATAAGGAGTTATTAATGTCATTTCATGTTCAATCAAATTCGGTGTCAAGAAATATTTATCGACCAACGTAAGGTTGACACATACCATGCCTTATGGACGATATAGATATCGTGTAACAAAGGGATACAATGCATGAACATAAATTAGGTTTGATCGAATAATCCATACTTGCTTAATTTGGGTTATCATGATGTCTTGCTAGAGGCCGCTCATGATTTATAATCCGTTGTGATTATTGCCAACATTAAGTAAACCTACAGGGTCACACACAAAGAACAACTATTGAGATGTACACAGAAAAATCATAACTTATGTGATAAGTTGTATGAAGAGCTACATAGTCGAGTAACGCATCCAATCCTACATCTTATATGATAAGGTGTGTTGCATATATGGTTACATAGTTACCATGCACATATGATATGAAACTTATGGACTATATAGGCACAAGAGACACCCCAAAATGATAAATGAAGGCATATAATTTTCGGCCAATTTTATGAGACGAAAAGGAGAGAAAAAAATCCGAAAATTATTCTCTTGTTATTTTCTGTGAGAGAAATGAAGAACGAATACTAGCATATATCGTTCTTTATCCGTTCAAAGGGGTTGTTCGTGTGGATACCGGTAGAGGATGAAGCGAAGTGCGGCGTCTTTGTATTTGGGTTGAAACCGAGGTTTGTTTGGAGAATCGGTTTGCTGGGAGAATCGGTTCGTTTGGAGATCGCTTGGAGATCGGTTTGTGAGACCGGTTAGGCGAAACATACAAATGATCGGTTTGTAAACCGATTTGGAATCGGGCAAAGAAAAGTGTCAACCAAATTCACTTTCGATCATCACGGATTAAGCGTAATCCGAAGGTACAAAGTTATGAACTTTTCTTTGATTTAATTGTAATTCACGGATCCTTCTTTTCGGTTTCAAATTCAATTTTGTTTCATTTTTGTTTTTCTGCTGCGTTATGAACGGTAGAAACTCAGCAGTTTTATCCACATCTGCAGTCCGCACGCGTAGCTGATGGTACCTCGTACGCAAATCGATTTTTGAAAACACCGTCGCGCCTCTCAACTGGTCAAACAAATCATCAATGCGTGGTAGTGGGTAACGGTTCTTCACTGTCACCTTGTTTATCTCTCTATAGTCGACACCGAGTCTCAAAGTCCCATCCTTTTTCTTGACGAACAGAACAGGGGCTCCCCAAGGCAATACACTCGGTCTTATAAACCCCTTTGTCCAGCAATTCCTGCAATTGGATCTTCGGCTACTTCAGTTCGGCTGGCGCCATACGGTAAGGAGTTTTAGAGATCGGTCCCGTACCAGGTACTAGCGTAACTCCAAACTGCACGTCCCTCTCTGGGGGTAACCCAGACAACTCGGCAAATACCTCTGCGTACTCGCGTACAATAGGAGTATCCTCTAAGCACCCACCATCAACATCCGCTTGCACGCTTGCAAGGATCGTCAAGCACTCATTAGCCATCAAATGATACGCTGCTAAGGACAAAATCAATAGCAATTCCTGGCCGAGGTTTCGGCCTTTTAAGCTGATTCACGTCCCATCCTCTAGGTCGAGATGTACCCGCTGCTCCCGACATTGGATAGTTGCCCGGTGACGCGCGAGCCAATCCATTCCCAAGATGGCATCGAAACCTCCCATCTCAAGCACCAAGAAGTCTGCCGGAAACTCTCGCTTGCCAATCACTATTATCTTCCCCATACACTCTTTACTCGTGGAAACTGCGGTTCCCAAGGGTGTACAAATAGACTATTGGGTCTTGGACGTGCATAACGCAGCGGAAAACAAAAATTTCGTCCAAAACCAATCTGAGGATCCGTGCGTATCGGTTAAATCAAAGAAATAAATCTTAAAGATACCTTTCGGATTACGCTTAATCCGTGATGCTCAAACCATGCGTGTTGTCCATGCGTCTCTAAATCGGTTACCGTCCTAACCGATTTTACGTCCGTCTAGGCCGTCTAGGTCGAATCGTGCGGAAGTCATCTACCGCACAAACAATCGGTCTCCACCAAAACTCTCAACAAACCATTCTCATCTTCTTAGGCCGAATAGATCACAAGCGCCGAAAGTACAAACGCCTCTACCGGTGTCCACACGAACAAACTTCTTAAAACGGGAAGAAGAACAATATATATGCTAGTAGCTTGTTCTCCTCTTGCATAAGAAAACTCTTCTTATTTTATCTCACAAAAGATGTATATAATTCCTCTCATATAATCGCACTCTTTCATTTTGTCATACAAAAGGAAAGCACCCTTTCATAATTTTGTCATACAAATTAGAAAGTATATTTTCTCTCTTTTGTCTCACAAAAGAGAATGAGAAATAATGAGAGAGAGAATGATGTGTTGTCTAAGGAATTTGGAGCCCTCTATGTCCTTATATAGAGGTGAAGAGTCATGTCTCCTCACACTAAAAGATGTGTATGACATCACTCATCATTATCCATATGACATCATCTAGACTCTTCTAGATTACATGATCTTTTGTGCTCATAGTCTTTATATACATATATATCACATCTTATCACATAAGATGACAATATATTTTGTGCCATTCTTATGCAACTCATCATATAAGTCGTTAGGATTTTCTGCGCCCGTTTTAGTTTGTTATTTGTGTGTGACCCTGTAGGTTCACTTAATGTTGGCAATAGACTTGACAGTCTATAAATCATGAGCGGACTCTAGCAAGCCATCATGACTACCCAATTTAAGTGAATATCGGTGATCCGATTTACCTAATCAACAATCACGTATTTAGTCCCTTTGTCGTGCGATATCTATATCGATCATAAGGCATGTAATACGCCATCCTTATATTAATCGATTAATATTTCTTGATCCCAAATTAAACTGAACAAGAACAAATGACATTAATAACTCTTATTAATTCATTTGAGTATGGCCATACATTTCTTCAGTTCAATTCATCAAGAGGCCTAAAGATATCTCTCTCATTTATGAGAGGAACAAATTCCGTCTTGATTGCACTCATCCCTCTACATGATTCATTATATACCTAATCATTATCGTTATGACTACCCGGTTAAAGGCATTGTTAGATTATATTAAAGTATAAAATTACTCATGTTGGGAACCGAGACAATCTCAGGTCAAAGGACTATAAATACTTTATGTTATAAGAATCGTTAATGACGTAAAACATGTAGCATTCTTATGGCGGGTCAGTCCAGTATATAGTCTCTAACATATACCTAAGTTAATGACTTGATAACTATTTATCCATGATCAGTAAAACATAATCATCAGTCAACTAATATACTGGTGTACATTTATAGCTTGTATATAAATATATATATTTATATGTGTCTGCAAGTATATTTGTCTCCACAAATATCTTATAAATGACCAGGGACGATTTAGAATAGCATTAATAATACTTTATAGTTTTACTATCAAAGTCACACATTTTGATGACATACAGCTAAATTGCATATTCATGGTCTATTTTAATTATATTAAAATAACCTATACGCACATATTATATGAAATATCTTAGAATAAATATTATGTTTGTTATTACAATCCATCATCTTGGTCACAAACACTTTGGCCTAGGGCATAACACCATCATAGACAAACTGATTTCGGAGTGGTCATGGTCCCAATTTTGAATATCAACAAACTCACAGGCCACAAATGAGTGACTTGCGCCTGAATCAAATAATACTAATGCGGGTGCACTTGAAATGTTAAAGATACCTGTAACTAAATTTGGTGTCGGTCTGCTGGTGCCTCCTCCGCCTCCTGCTGGGGGAGGATAGACACATGGCATCTCCCTCTTAGGAGCTCTACCCGCTAAAGCTGACCCCTCTGTCGGTATCATTGTTGCATACAATGTCCCTGAGCCCTGCCCGGATTCCCGAGGTGGTTGTCTCCTAGTCTGCACCTGTCCGGCCGGCTGCTACACTGGTCTCCCCTATCTCATAGGATGAGGGCAATCTCTAACGAAGTGTCCACTCTTATGTTACAATGTCCTCCCTCATCTGCCGCGGCCCCACATCGGGTACCCGATCGTGCCTATATGTCGTATGATCCTCTCTTGGCCGCTTGGTCGCTCTATTCATGTTCCGTCCCGAGTCGGGCCGAGAGTGACTGGGCTGACTAGGGGATGGGCCTCTGCCTGACTCTCGCGCAAGCCGTTCGTAGTGTCTCGCAGCTTCGCACACTCTGGGAAAATCGAATCTGGTACCAAAGATACTCACATCATGCTTCAGGTCAGCCCTCAAGCGCCTCACAAACTCATCGACCCGTCTCGCCTCCGTGGGTATAAAAGAAGGTGCATAACGAGCCAAACGAGTAAATTCTGCAATAAACTCATCTACTGATCGAGTGTCCTGATCCAACGCCCTGAACTGATCCTCAAAATCACGCATGGAAGTCTCCGGAATATACTCATCGACAAATGCAGTTTCGAACCACTCCCATGGAATGGGCAACTCTCCCCCATAGGAACTGCAACGTGCAAAACACCACTGTGCCGCCTCATGCAGTAACCACATCGCAGCAACCTCTACCATAGCCTCCGGGGTCACACCGGCCCATGTTAGGTTCTCGCCTATCTCTAATAACCAATTATCTGCCGCTATCGGGTCCCTCCGACCTGAGAATGCTCTAGGGTTTAGTTTCCCAAAGTTCATGATGTGATCTAGTAATGATATCGGTACCGCATGCTACGGCTGTCGGTCTCCAACTCGATATGCCAAGTGCCGGCTAAGTTGTCCAAGAAAGTCGCTGGGTCATGAGCGGGAGGAACAGGTGGGTCCTGTAAATTATGACCTGCCTCCAAGTCTCGGTCCTGGTCTCTCTCGTGGGGACGCCGAAGAGATGCACCAGACACAGAATCGGTGTCCCGGCGGGGTCCAAGACCGCCACGAAATTGACGAGGGGGTGGAGGCGGAATCTCATCGCGATTTAGTGCCCTACGCATCGCCCAAGATGAAGCGGATGAAGATACCACAGATGGCATGGGCGATAGCACCCTACGTCCTGGCGGACGCTCTGGCGAAGGGCTACGACCTGCTCCACGATCACCGCCTCTGCCACGAAGTGGTGGACGGCCGCGCCCGCGCCCACGTGGAGCTCCTTCTCTCCTAGGTGGCATCCTGCCATAAAAATGACTATGGGTTAGACTTCACTCCGGATCCCGAAACCGAAAAGCCCGAAAAACTCGAACCTAAGACTCTACCCTCTCAAGACGCTTCCTAAATCATGTTATCGAACTTTTTGCTCTGATACCAACTAAGTTGTCACACCCAAAATGAAATGAGTGCGACAACCGGCCCCGTACCATAGATACGTTAAGGCTTAAACAAATATATAACAAAGATAACATAACATGATATAAAATAAAGATTCAAGGTGCAATATGAATACAACCCTTTACTATCATAATAAGCGGAAGAACAATTCTAATGAGACATTTAAGTCTCCAAAATATGACATCATAAAAGCAGGACAAAAGGGTCGAACCAATACACAAAACCGTGAACAAGTATAATTAGTCGAGAGTCGACTAAGTGAGGAATGCTTTAGGGCTAGCTTATTAAGACGGGCCACGTCTCATAGGCTATCCCCAAAGAAATACTCAAATGTGAACAAATCAAACCATGTATTAATTATGAATTAAAGGAAAAATAAAGTGAGATCATTCAGTTTTACTTTTCCAAGAGTAGTGTTATTTTTATATAAATACACATGCATATACAATGAGGGTTGGGATAGTATTCAACAGTAGTGCCAAATAGACGGGAGGGTCATTCCCCGCTCCATTCAGAATAAGTACAAGAGGCTCATAAAATTGCTATTCCTAACAAGATGAGCAAGACTCAGGAACTCGCGCATTTTCTAACAAGATGAGCATGGCTCAGAAAACTGCTATTCCTAACAAGATGAGTCGTACTCAGGAACTCGCGCATTTTCTAACAAGATGATACTTGACGTCCCGTATCCATCGTATCATTTACCCGGGATAATTCTGGAATTGATCACTACGTCTAATACCATCCATTCCCTCCCAATTCATGTAGGGTTTGCACGCCCCACGCTAACGAGATTTACAAAATTTTAAACCAGAGTGACGTTACCGGGCCTAATTTCCAAGTTATACAATACAAGTAAGCTCCATCATAAATCTCAAATAATCATGTCATGAATTAATTATAATTTATTTAGTAGCAATTAGAGTGAGTTAGGACTCATTATAAGGTGGATTTATTAATTGGAGCCAAACATGGGGTTAGATCATGATTAACGGCCTAATAGGGTAAAACCCTAACGACGTCATAATAAGAAATTAAAAGGAGAAATTGAAAATTTACTCACCCACGTTTTCAATATCTAGATAATTTGGATACAATTCCATTGGAGCAAAGCTATTGGGTTAAATATTTTGATTCACGGCTTGAACTATATTTACATAATTTCGTCTCAAGAAGAAAGATCAACATGAAATCAAGAAGAATCACTCACCTAAGTTGAACTCAAAGCGCGGGAAGAAAGCCCCCTTGAGAATCACTAGCAAAATCAAGCTCCAATTTCGGTTTCAAGAGTGAAAGCTTGAAGGAGAAGAAAGGAGTGGAAGGGAGAGGGAATTGAACCGTAAAATAAAATGAGTTGGGTGGGAGAGAAGCCATATTTATCGGCTATTCCGTTCGGAACGGACCTATTCCGTTCAGAACGGACTAAATCAAGTTTTCTGCCAAAACTGATAGTGAGAATCCTTTCTGAACGGAATATTCCGTTCCCAACGGACTATTTTGTTCGGAACGGAATTTTTTTTTTTGGACTTTACATTTAAATACATTAATATTACTATGCTTGTTAAAATAAAGAATGATAAAAAAAAATATACTTGTTAAATATTTACAAACATATACAAGAATATAAAAAAAATCATTATTATGAAATTTCATGAATTTGTAGTTGCTCCTTAAACAATTAAATGAAAAGTAAGTAAAAATGCCAAAATGACTAATTGTTATATGACAGAAAAAATAAATATTAAATAATTAAAAGAGATGACATAATTTTGAAAAAAAAATATATATTTCATCTACCAAAGAAAAATAAAGTGATTGAAGAAAATTAGAATTGGAATTTAGATTAATGAGATTGAAGAGACAATACAAATATAGAATGAGCAATAATTATACTATCATTAAATTAAAGAGATTTTCATTGTATTAGTGCATTTAGTATTTTAGATATTTATTCATTTTTTAACTCATTTGATTTGATATACATAACAAGAGTAAAAGTGTCATTTCTCTAAAACAATTCATGTTCCCATCAAATGATCCTGCCTGTATCATCACCCCAAAGAACTTTTTGCCTTGGCTGACAATTTTGTTTTTTAATCTAGTGGCTGACAAAATATTAAACCGCCAAAAGGAGGAAGTATATTATATGGTATTAATAAAATACCATTATTAATTATTAAAATAATCATAAGATATCAATTAATTATGTTACGATTTAAATGTAGAGGTAAAATCGCCTAAAAACAAATGAGAATTATCTCCAACCCCTTATTTTTCATCTACTTTTGAACCACTTCAAAATGCCATATCATCACTTTTATCTCCACCGTTCGATCAATTTTTTTGTCAAATCTTACCCATTTATTTTCTCAAATTTATTGATATTTTATGGAAAGATGTGTGTACTTATTATAACATAATCATATGATTGGTTGAATTGGTGCTTTTGTTGTTCTCGGTTTGATGATGTTTAAAATTATTCCGTAATTACTAATCTTGTTTGAGTTTATTGTATAAGATCAGGAAATTATCAAATTCAAATAGACGTGCAAGTTTTTCATCTTGATCAGATCAGAAGTCGTCGAAGAGTTGCATCGCGGTTCAAGTTTTCAAGACTCATTCGTGGCGTTCAAGAGTTAGAGCTCTTCTTTGTTTTGAGTTTGTCTTATGTTTTTTGGTTGATTAATTAAACCAAAATCTAGAGAAAAATTTTAGTTTTTCAATTTTTTTTCGTTTTGACTTGGGCTGTGAATGGTGATTCCGTTGTTAACGGAATGCTTCTATCCTATGAATAGTGATTCTGTTGTCAACGGAATAATTCTGTTGTTAACGGAATACACAGATTTCTAGCCGTTTGAGCATTTATTTGGCTGATTTTGTTACCTCTTTGGTATTCCGTTGACAACGGAATAACTGCGTTGTCAACGGAATAGCCTGTTTTTCCATATCTGTGAGCTGCTCCTTCCATCTTTATAAGAGTATCTCCAATCCGATTTTGACAACAGTTTTTTTAAGCAATATTTCTGAGTTTTTCTCTCTAGAAACAAGTTTAATTAATAAACATTTTTGTGAGTAATTTTGAGAGGAATTAGATCTAGTTTGTTGAGTTATTTGATTGAAAGAAATTGAGTTTATAAGTTATTGCTCCATCGATTCGTCAAGTTTGTTGTAAGACGAGCGGTGGTTCGAGGTCTTGTACCGATCTTGTTTGTTAGTGATTATCGGAGCCGGAAGACAAGTCCCGGAGAGTAGGCAACTCGTGAACGCAGTAAGGGCCGCTAGCGAGTAAACGGGTGGTTAAGGCTAAAATAACCACCTCGCCAAACTTCGTCAACAAGTTCGTGTGTTCTGTATCTATTTCTTTTCTTGTTTAATTTACCTTCTTATTTATTTAATTTACTTTGTCAATTGGAATTCGTACAACCATCTCCAAAAGTCTTAAAAACAAATAAAAAGTAAAAACCCTACAAAATCCAAAATTTGCACGCTTCCACACGTTTAGGCCAGTTTAACCCCCCTACAGGCCTCCAGTAAATAACAATTGGTACCAGAGCAGGAATACAAACCATTTCAAATTCCAATTTGAAACAACGTATATTTTCGATCTATGGCGACGCATCCGACAAATCGACTACACATATTTTATCCGGAGAAACTCGACGGTAAAAATTGGAATGTTTGGAAGAGATACATGGTGAATATTTTCGAACTACATGGTCTTCTTCAGGTAGTAGAAAATAGTTTTACCATAGAATTTGTTCCCAATAGTACCATAAACCATACCGATGCAACCAAAACAAATATCACACTTGACATAATGGCACAAAATTTAATTCTCACAGATATGGTAATTAATTTATCGGTTATAACGAATGGTTGTATTAATTCCCATCAAATGTGGCGAGCCCTCCTAAATCGATTTGAGAGAAATAGTCAAATGAAGAGGACCAAATTAATGGGACTCGAACAACAATTTGACTATTTCCGGATGATCGAAAGTGAATTCGTCTAGGATATGTACACTCGTATGTCGCAAATCCTTCACCGCTTTAGGAGAGACCCTAACAAATTCTCGAGTTGTAGGAAAATTAATCAAGGGAATGCCACAAAGATGGGAAGCGCTTCGAGTTTCATTGGAGACAATGATGGTGACGCAAGAGATCGGCCCAGAAGATCTGATCAGCTACTTCCGGAACTACGAAGGCCGACTCAAGCAAACAGACTCTCAACTGACAACTGTAGCCATGCCGGCAATCGATGCACACGATGAGGAGATGACGTTTCTTGTGAAACGATTTGGTGATATACGAGCACGAGAGAAACGGTTTAACGATAACCGTCAACGCAACAACAAGAAGGCGTATTGTTTCGAGTGCAACAAGATAGGGCATACGATGAAAAACTATTACATGCTTTACCCTGAGCTTCCACCTTGGAACAAGAAAGAAGACGAGCGACGAGAAGAACGATATGATAAAAGACGTGATGACAAGGCAATGGACAAGAAGAAGAAGTCGAAGAACTACTCGAGCGATTCATCCAACTCCGCCGAATCAGAGTCTGACTCCGACCCAGACATGGCGAATGTCGCATTCTTGGCGTATGATGATGTGAACGAGGTGTGCGAAAGAGCGATACAAGAAATGATTCGACTAAGACAGCTTCCAGCTCGACCCCGTTCTTCTCCCGCGGCATCCTCCATCGACAAGACTTCCTCTGTTTCTTTCCGCGACACGAGTCGCGAGGTATCTCTAGACCCCACTCTTTATTATGTTTTAGAAGAGGTAAAGGTTCCTAGTTCCAATCAAGTAATTAAAAATTTAGAACCCAAAACCCGCGATGGACTAGAATAAGAATTGAAAAGGCTTCGGGAGTCTCTTATTAGTACACATGAACTTCTTATTGTTTCCGAAGCTTTGATAAGGTCGTACAAGACAAAAATAAAAGAATTTGAAAAATTAAATTTAAATGATAATAACAACTCAATTGACGAAAACTTAAACAAGAAGATAAATAATTGTATTTGTGAAAAATTAAAAACTGAAATTAACCATTTAAAAGTCGAAATTGTAAGTTTAAAATGTGAAAATAAATCTCTCAAGTCTGCTTGCACCAGAAATATCTCAAGCAAACTTAATTTAGACAATTTATTTATAGGGCAAAAACCAAATGATAAAATTGGCTTAGGGTTCAAGAAAGAGATCGGTACTAAACCCGCTCCTTCAAAACCTAAAAACCACACAATAAAAAGGGAGCTCAATCAACCGACGAGTAGAGGAGGTGCATTCATGTACCAATACTACTCTAAGGGCTAAAGTCCAAAAAGTCGAACTTCTAAAAGGTTTAGCAATCACAATAGGTTTCACTATTTTCATAATTTTCGGCATATTCATGAGAACAATCGCGGTGTCACAACCGAAAGACTTTATAAAAGAGGTCATAATGATTATTTTTATGAAATAGTCAACACACATGCTCTGAGGAAGATTCAACCTAATGAATCACAACATCGAGCTTCCAAACATTACACTAAAGCATATCAAAAACAAAGTTTTTCAAACTCAAACAATTTTGCAAAATCAACCGTTTTTAGTGCCAAGTCGACATAACTAACTTACATAGCATAATTATTATACATAATTATAATTTATACATAAATTTTAAATGAATAAAATAAATTTAAATATTCGCAGCGAAGCACAAGTATGATCCTAGTGTATTTAACAAAACACTTAAGTGCATTTATCACCATCCCACAACAATATTGGATTTAGTTTGTCAATGTATGAATTATTATTTTTAATTTGGGTAAATTACCGCTAAAGTGCCATCTAACATACCTTTTCATTTGAACCTTCAGTGTTAGGTCCAATTTGATAATGTAGCCATAATTTGCTTGTGTTTCTACAAAAGAAATACAAGCACAAAAAAGGAAAAGAAATATAAACAATATTTATTTACTCCCGTTTCAATTTTTTCCTAAATTATGCAAGGTTTTAAGGTTCAAATATTAGAAAACAGTTCATAATAGAAGTAAATAATTTAATATACTATAATTTAAATCTGTGGTTTCCTAAATTTCGGAAGTTCGAATTCTCATGTTTATTATAGAAACCGAGAACTAAAATCCCATTTGATAGGGAATTAGTTTCCAGGTTTTAGCCTGAACTAACAAGAAAAAAAAAAAACTCTTTTCTTTCACCAAGCAGAGACTCTTTTAACCAGCAACAAATTCTCATATCTATAATTTCTCTTCATTTTTTCTGATAAATAAATTTCGTTTCGGGATGTAACAAACTCCCCCACTTAAATTTCTGACGTTTCCATTAGAACTAACACGAGGCAGTTTCCGGACGCACGATAGTACTCACAGGATTTTGCTCTAATACCATTTGTTAGAATCTAATACATTAACTGGTTCAGTTTAACTTTTATGCCCACATCATATTCATTCACTATTCAAGGTGAGACTAATTAACTAGCCCACTTTTCACTATTTGGTTACAGGATGTAACACTTCCCATGTTGAGTTTGTATTCATATCTATCTATAAATAATTAAATATTGTATTTAAAAAGGTATTATAATAAAGGGTAAAATTTATCACAAGTTACTTAACTTTCGAAAATGACCAAATAAGACACTCAACTTTCAATTGTCTCGTATAAGTCAAAACTTTCAAAAATTATCAAATAGGTCACTCAACTTTCAATTGTCTCCTATAGGTCACTCAACTTTAAAAAATAATCAAATAAGTCACTCAAATTTCAATTAACCGGGTAACTTATTTGATTATTTTTTAAAAGTTAAGTGACCTATTGGGGATAATTAAAAATTAGGTGATCTATTTGATAATTTTTGAAAGTTTAGTGATCTCTACAAAATAATTGAAAGTTGAGTGATTTATTTGATTATTTTTGAAAGTTGAGTAATCTAGAATAAGATTTACCCTATAATAAATTTTACAACATTTATAGTAAGTCATTACCTGAGTCATTTCCAGTACCAGCTTCCGAATTATTATCTGCATTGACATTTGCATTTTTCCAATTAATGCCCTTACTTCTCTTTTTTTTCCTGATTCAGTATAATTTTCTTTTGGCGGAAGTTTCAGCTAGCTCACTTTAACTAGGCTTAGATCCACGAGGGCTCCAAAATTAATCTACACATCACATAAATAATGTCGCAACAATAGGTGATCATAATTATAGTCAAGTGTTTTGTTAAATACAGACTCAAAATATTTTTGAACAATTATCCCCTAAATTGAAATAAAAAGTAATTAATTAGATATTCTCAATTATATCTTCTTTTGTTAACCCAATCACCCCCGTCTCATTCTTCAGGGAAAAACGGAAGTAATTAATTAGATATGAAATTGTGAAAACATTTAGAAAGCAACTCTAGCCGTGCAAGACATAGTAACAACGAGATAACTAGAGAAGCAAATCCAACAACTACTGATGATCACAAGAGAAGCAAATCCAACAACTACTGATGATCACAATACGCATGCTTTCATTGATCTAAATAGTAGTCCTAGTTTTAATTTTTTTGTATAATAACAATAATTTATGTGTTCTTATGTCCTAAAAAAACTTTCTTATTTGAATTTTGTGTCTGTTATGTTTTTGTAAATTCAGATTGGTGCATTGAATTTTTTAATGAGTATATATTTTGTCTTTTTGTGGTTGTATTTTATTTTACATATATTGTGTGGAAGTAGAAGAAACATTGAAAGAATTTATGATGTCAATTTTCTCTTCAGTAGTTATATTGATGCTATTGTGTATACTATTTTAAAATATTAATGCAGTATAATTGATATCTTATGATTTTTGTATGAAGTTAAATAAGATAGTTTCTAATGTATCAATTTCTAGGTCGAAGTTATTATTATTATTATTATTATTATTATTATTATTATTATTATTATTATTATTATTATTATTATTATTATTATTATTTTTTATTTTTTTTATTTTTTTTTATTTTTTATTTTTTTTAAAAGATAGGTCAAAGTTAAGGAAATGATAAGGGCGGAAAAGTATTTGATGCGAGCAGGAGTTTTTTTTTAATGAAAGGACTATTTTATCCTTTTTTATATTATTTATTGTTGATTATTATCTTTCCAATATAATTATCATCAAAATCTTCAAATTTATTGATATTTACATAGGACAACTAATTTTTTTATTGGATCAAAATATAATTCCATAAAATATTTCATTACCATTTTAATATTAATTTTTCTTGTTTATGAAATCTTTAAATACATTAATATTACTATGCTTGTTAAAATAAAGATTGATAAAAAAAATATACTCGTTAAATATTTACAAACATATACAAGAATATAAAAAAAATCATTATTATGCAATTTGATGAATTTGTAGTTGCTCCTTAAACAATTATATGAAAAGTAAGTAAAAATGCCAAAATGACTAATTAATATTTTTTATGCATAAAAAATCTTATTAGAGATTAACTAAATTAAAATTCAAAAACACAAAAAAGTTGTCCAAGTGCTATGTGAGAGAAAAAATAAAAACTAAATAGTTAAAAGAGATGATATAATTTTGAAAAAAAAATATATATTTCTTCTATCAAAAAAAAAAGTGATTGAAGAAAATTAGAATTCCAATTCGGATTAATTAGATTGAAGAGACAATACAAATATGGAATGACTAAGGATGATAATATCAATAAATTAGAGAGATTTTCATTGTATTAGTGCATTTATTATTTTAGATATTTATTACTTTTTTAACCCATTTGATTTGATATACATAACAAGGGTAAAAATGTCATTCCTCTAAAAAAATTATGTTCCTATCAAATGATTTCCTGCATGCATCAGCACCCCAAAGAAGTTATTGCCTTGGCTGACAAATTTTTTTTTTTTTTTTATCTAGTGGCTGACAAAATATTGAACCGACAAAAGGAGGAAGTGTATTATATGGTATTAAAAGAATGCCGTAATTAATTGTTAAAATAATCATAAGATATCAATTAATTAAGTTACTATTTGAAAGTAGGAGTAAAATCGTCTAAAAACAAATTGAGTCTGTATTTAATAAAACACTTGACTGTATTTATCACCATCCCACAACAATATTAGATTTAGTTTGTCAATGTATGAATTATTATTTTTAATTAGGGTAAATTACCCCTAAAGTGCCATCCTATATTGCACGGACACGGACATGGCGACACGGCGAATCTCAAAATTCATCGGGACACGACACGTTTATATATATATATATATATATATATATATATATATATATATATATATATATATATATATATATTATGCTATTTTTATGAATAAAATATATAAGTTAATTATTGTATATATTATTTTATGTCAATTTTATTATATTTTAAAGGATTATACATAATATTTTTACTTTAAAATTAGAAAGTTATACGTAATATTTTATAATTGATACAGTATATAAATATTTGAAGTTGCACTTTTATACGTGCATATAAGATATTTGACGTTTTACGTGTATGAAAACTTGACACTAAATAATCAAAATTCACTTTAAATGTATAGTCTCACAATTACTGGAATAGAAAAGTGAGATGAACTAGTCTCTAAAATACGAGAATGATGAAATAGTGTAATAATTACGCTAGCCAAGCCCATTGCACATGTCTAAGAAGTGTCATAGATAAGAATTGTCCTGATGATTTTTAATAATATAATATTTAACACGTCATGTGATGTGTCCGACACGTGTCCGAGGAGTGTCCGAAGAGCGTCGTGTTCGACACGGTGTCCGATACGGGACATATCCGGATTTTTAAAGTGTCCGCGCAACAGAGGTGCCATCTAACATACCTTTTCATTTGAACCTTCGGTGTTAGGTCCAATTTGATAATGTAGCCATAATTTGCTTGTGTTTCTGCAAAAGAAATACAAGCACAAAAAAGGAAAAGAAATATAAACAATATCAATTTTTTCCTAAATTATGCAAGGTTTTAAGGTTCAAATATTAGAAAACAGTTCATAATAGAAGAAAATAATTTAATATACTATAATTTAAATCTGTGGTTTCCGAAATTTCGGTAGTTCGAATTCTCATGTTTATTACAGAAACCGAGAACTAAAATCCCATTTGATAGGGAATTAGTTTCCAGGTTTTAGCCCGAACTAACAAGACACAAAAAAAAGAACTCTTTTCTTTCACCAAGCAGAGACTCTTTTAACCAGCAACAAATTCTCATATCTATAATTTCTCTTCATTTTTTCTGATAAACGAGCTGCTATAATGATTAAGCCAATTTCAATTAATCCTCAGTCTTTCTCTTCTTCTCCGATTTTGCTCTCCAATTTCAGACTCTCATTCTTCTCTTATCGCTCTCGTTCCCTTTTCTCTCTTTCAAACAACCCGTCTTTCGGAACCATGGTTTCAAATCGACCCAATTCATTTCCGGCCCGTAATAATCCCTTGTTTAATTGGAGCTCTTTCATGAACCCGTCCAGACTCTCTGGCGTAGGTAATTTGATGAATTTTTGTTTTAATACGTGATTAATTTGCTTATTGTTTGAAATTGACTGATGAGTATACTTTTTTTGGGTTATTTTTTTGTGGGTTTTTGAAATAGTGAGATTTAGTTCTGAATATAGAGGGAGAGAGAATAAGGAGGTTTTGGTGCAGCATTTGCTGGTCGAGGAGGAAGATCAGAAGCTTTTGCTTGAATTGCAACAAGAAATCGCAAGAGGTTTGTGA
Source organism: Juncus inflexus (assembly GCA_024447665.1). Lineage (NCBI taxonomy): Eukaryota > Viridiplantae > Streptophyta > Magnoliopsida > Poales > Juncaceae > Juncus > Juncus inflexus. The sequence continues at coordinate 2,917,550 of JAJHPC010000005.1, forward strand.
TTTCTCGGTTTACATATCCATTTTCTCATATTGTTTTCCTTTTGCAAGTTATATAATCATTTTTTTTATTATAAGGCGACCAACTGTGAGAAAAAGATATATAAATGCACAAGACATTTCATCACTTCCAGTAAAACAATTATAAACTTTCCAATTAAAAATGGTATCCAGTGTATCTTTCACATCAAACGATAATTCAACCTTAATGTAATTAGATCTTAACAATATATTCCAATAATATTTTAAAAATCACAATCTCATAAAAAATTAAGAACAAATCAAAACCAAATCTCAACCAAACAAGTTCAAAAACCCAATTTTATACCAACTAAAGATTGGTACCAATTTATGTTATTATAAAAAAACCACAAACATCAAAAGACCCTAAAATTAACTTTCTGACCCTAAAAGGCGAAACACTCATTATTCAATCACTCAAATTAATTTTCTAGCCCTTGCCTTTTTTTTTAATTATATTTTTATTAGGGATTGATTTGAGTGATTTAGCAACAGAGCATTCAATCTGCCCATCAAAAGAAACAGGAGGAATGCTCGGTTGGATTCGCAGAGGCCAAACTGTACGTATTTTTATAGTTTCATCGTATAAATTCTTGATTTTAATAAGTAAATATTAATATTATAACACAAATATATATACATATGTAATAAAGGTACCGGAATTTGAGGAAGCCGCATTTAAAGCGCCTCTACAGCAAGTGGTACGATGCAAGACTAAGTTTGGATGGCATTTACTCCAAGTCCTCTCTGAAAGGTCTTTTATATTATCTTTATTATTATTATATTAATTTATATACATATGTTAATCATTAAATCAATCTTTGAGTTTTAAAAGAGAAATTTGCAAAAAAAAAAAAGGCCCTTCATTATTGAAAATTGAAAAAAAAAAATATCCTACATCATTGAAAATTGGAAAAAAAAAACCTCTGATCTTAAGAAATTCAAACTTTAGCCCCTCTATGCCTAGATAGTACATAAAATTCTGTAAACAGTCTTTATAAGAAAAGGTATATGATTAAAAGTGATTCATCAAACGGTTTTAGATACAAACTAAAACTAGGGACTAAAAATATAAATATGATTTTCTTAAGAACAGAGAGGTTTCTTTTTTTTTTTTTTTTTTTTTTGCGATTCTTTTCAATAAAGTAGGGGCTTTTATGCAATTTAAGCATAAAACAGGGTTTCTTTGCAAATTTCCTTTTTTCTGCAATTTAGGCATAATCCAGGGGCTTTTTTGCAAATTTACCTTTTTTTTATAACTTTACGAATGTGATGAATCGTGAATTGTAGGGAAGAGTGTGTGCTTCAAGATATTTCGCCTGAAGAGCTTCACACAAAATTGCAAGATCCTTCATTCATCGACGAAGCTCAGTTGATTGACGTCAGAGAGCCTGATGAAGTGTAATAAATTTATTTTATTTTTGGAAAAATAAAAGAAAAAGAGCTGAGTTTTCTGAAAATTTTGGAAAATTCCTCACTTTTTAGATTCCATCAAAGAATCCCCCGTAAAGTGGATTCAAACTATAAAAAATTTGGACCAAAATACTGCTTATTGTTATTTTTTCATAATTTATTCTATACAACTGAAAATAATAAATAAAGGAAAAAAATTCAACATAATATTTTATGATATTCTTGAGGCAATATTTTATGATATGATAAGGAAAAAAATTGGATTGGAAATAGTTAAGGTTACCCTCATAATCAACTTTCTAGAGCGGATTTGAGTGAACCTAAAAAGTGAGGATTTTTTAAAATATTCAGAAAAGTTCAGGGAGTTTTGAAAATTCTCCCTTTTGCGATTAGTTATTTATTGTATTTGTAGAGCTCAAGCGTCTTTACCGGGATTTAAGATGTTGCCGTTGAGACAATTCGGTACATGGGGTTCTGTGATAACTGATGAATTTGATCCTGCTAAAGATACATATATTATGGTATTAATAATTAATTATTCATTATTCATTATTTCTTTTCAATTAAATTTATGATGATTTTTTTAATTGGAAGTAATAATCGTTTAATATTTTGTAGTGTCATCATGGTGTGAGGTCAATGCAAGTCGCCAAATGGTTGCAATCACAGGTAGTAAAATATTAAATAAAGTCAATTAATTCTTAATGTGTTTATTTATTTATTTATTTATTTATTTTGTGGTGAGATTACTTAATAATATAATGATGTGTTTTTTGTTTTGTGTTTAGGGATTTAAGAGGCTGTTTAATGTAGCAGGAGGGATCAATGCATATTCCGTCAAAGCTGACTCGTCCATCCCTACTTACTGAAAAAATTTAGCAGGAATTTTTGGAGTTTTGTAGGCATACCGTTAATTATTTTTTCTTCTGGTATTTTGTCTTCTTTTGAGTAGATTGATGCGTGTTTGAATGTGTATTATTTACGCAAAATTTAAATTTTATATATGAAAGTTTCGCGTTTGGAAGGCGGATCTTCAAGCCTCTCCAATTTAAAAAAAAATAATAATTTAAGTTTCTAAAGAGAAATAAAATTAAAGATAAAAAGAGAAGTTGAAAAAGGTATATAGTACATGGTACATAAAAGAATGTGTATTGGAAAGACTTAACATGTAGATAAAAAGATTGACATTCATCATGATGGGCTGAGATCAAATAAAATTAATTACTGGCCCCAATTTGTAGATTGAACTGCACTTATAAAACTCTCTCCCTTATAAATGGGAAAAATGGAGGTGCGGGGAATCGAACCCCGTGCCTCTCGCATGCGAAGCGAGCGCTCTACCATATGAGCTACACCCCCGTTTTTGTTACTATGAGTTACATTATTCTAATCATAGGCTATATTTCTGGTTTGTTAATCATTTTAAATAGGGAAATTTGCAAAAAAGCCCCTACATTATGCCTTAATTTCAAAAAAACCCCTTCCTTATTGGAAATTACAAAAAATCCCCTTCCTTATTGGAAATTACAAAAAAGCCCCTGCATTATTGCTAAAATTGCAAGAAATCCCCTACCGTTATATTGAAGCTAACGCCGTTAGTTTCAGTAGTTTAATCACTTCAAAATTATTTTTTAAATGATAATTAACATTCTTGTTGAAAAAATATTTTTTTAATAATTATTTTTAAAAATATATGTTCCCGAAACAAAAGTTTTTCTGAAACAAAATTTTTTTCAATAACAATTTTTTTTTCGATTTTTTTCTTAAAAATAGATTTAAAAATATTTTTTAAGAAATATAATTTTTAGATAAAATGTTAATTAATATTTAAAAAAAATAATTTTGAAGTGATTAAACAACTGAAACTAACGGTGTTAACTTCAATCTAACGGTAGGGATTTTTTTGCAATTTAAGCAATAATGTAGGGGCTTTTTTGCAATTTCCAATAAGGCAGGGGATTTTTTGCAATTAAGGCATAATGCAGGGGCTTTTTTGCAAATTTCCCTTTTAAATTTCGGTCGTGCATTAGGAAGTAATGCACTGCACATCATAATGATCCATTAGCCCACACATCATCAACCCTGGGTTTATTTATTATTTTGTGCTGAGATTAATTAATAATGTAACGATCTTTTTGTTGTTTTGTGTTTATTAGGGATTTAAGAGGCTGTTTAATGCAGCAGGAGGAATCCATGCATATTCTGTCAAAGCTGATTCATCCATGATCCAGTCCTACTTACAGAAACAATAAGTTGATATTTAATCTGTTTTAATTACGATTCAGAGTGAGAAAGAAAGACAGGTGCTTGTTTTGTATTGTGTTATTTATTCACAGTACAGTGGGTGAATTAGCAGCATTTTTGAGAGTGTTCTAGTTATACATCATTCATTATTTTTTCTTCTTTCAAGCAGACACATGTTGGGATGTTACTTTCTTTGCGGTAATTAAGTTTATTAAGAGTTTTTTATTTAGGGAGTTGACAGTGCGTGATAGGTACTGTAGCAACAATATATAAAAATTGAAAAAAAACATATATACTGAAAACAAATAATATATAAAAAATTCATTCCGTAAAATAGTATATATTTAAAAAATGAAAAACAATATATAAAAACATATAAACTGAAAACAAACAGTATATAAAAATTCATTCGATAAATAGTATATATTTTCAAAAATGAAAACAGTATATAGCGTATATAAAAATGCGAGAAAACTATATATAATTTCAATCCGTCGCTACAGAGTCGTTGTAGTACCCCGTCGTGATTTTTCATTTCCCTTTTATTTAATCTTAAATAACTACATAAGTATTGGGCATGTGTTGATTTGGTGTATTTACGTGGACTGTATTCTAAAATCATGAATTTGAATCAAAAATTTTTGTTTGATTTGGTCGATGGGGGATTTGAGATGGCAAGATCGATGTATTTTGTACTCCCTCAAAAAAGCTGGGATTACAAAATACATGGATGAAATACTATTAAATTATTTGCACTTATTATTATAATAATTATTTTTATTTTTATTATTATATTATTATCATAATGATTATTATTGTTTTTTTATTATTAACTTATAGGTAACTGATAGATTTAGAGTCTTCAAATTTTCTATTATTAAATAATATTATGAAATTTGGTATACATAATCTTATTTAATAAATTACAAATAACTAATTCAACTTAAACTTGAAATCCTAGATTTATTTCAACAATCAAAAAATTGATTTTAGTATACATGTTCTTAAAATTCTTCTAATCAAACAACTTACATGAATCAACAAATACATGGACTCATCCATCATTTCCATGTATCACAAATCAAACATGCCCAAGTTGGAAGGATAATAAAAACTATAAAGAAAGACTGTATTTGAAAAAAAAAAGAGCTAAAGTGACGTAATTCAATTGCTGCATTCCGCTGGACTGAAACTACAAAATTAAAAATATGAAAATGAAATGTGCACTTTATAAAATTAAACATACATGGGGTCGAGTGTATTTTATAAATTTTAAAATATAGGGCCAAGATATAGAAGAATGGAGGAAAAAACCAAGAGACGGAGGTGGAGGTGCGGGGAATCGAACCCCGTGCCTCTCGCATGCGAAGCGAGCGCTCTACCATATGAGCTACACCCCCTGTTGTGATATTGTAAAATATATATTTATTAGTACTGGTATTCTAAGTATGTTCTTTCTTTGTTATTGATAACCAGGTCAGCAACGAATAAATTATATCATTTAAGTTTTCCGAGTTCGGTTAAGAAAGTAGGTAGTACACTGCACATCATAATGATCCATTAGCACATACATCATCAAGCCTGGATTTAGTGTGACACTTCTGCTATACTTTGTTCTGTAGCACATTCATTGTAACATAGGAACTTTTTTTTTTAAGGAATAGTTGCAATTGCAACTATTCAAAATTTATATTGCATTAAAGGTCAAGTTACCAGTATGTTGTTATAAGTAAGTCATTACATAAGTTCAGAAAGTACCGCAAACAAACGCACATAAGCGCGAACAGATGAAATAACTAAATTTAAAACACTTCTAAAATCCTAAATCCTAATCCTAAATTACGGACCATTGTCGCCACTGAACCTCTTCAACGAATTCCGGTTCACATTCACCAGAACTAGAATTTAGCGGATCACTACCGCCAAAGAATTAGGGTTTAGTAGATTCATGTCGTTGTTGAGCTAGGGTTTATCAAACCATTTCTGTCACTGACTTTAGGGCAGTTTTCCTTTATTGTCCTTAGTCAATACACGTGATTTCACTTCTTGGGTTTCCATGCTTTTGTGCACGGCAGGGGAGATCGGATTCTTTAAACCTTATGCCCAATCATACTTTTTCTTTTCCCCCAAACCCTAAACCAGCAAATCCTAACATAATAAATCAAAATCCAAACAAACAGATCTAAGATAAAAGATGTGATGAACAAATGAGATCTCATCTCATCCAGCTCAGTGTCCACCGCCGCCGTGGAAGATGTTGAAAGCCGTCGGTGAATCGGATATACCGAGAGGATGACGGCATGGCGTTATCTGAGCCAATGGAAACTGAAACGGCGAATGAACCCTAGCCTCATAGGGTTTCTTGAACAATGACATGTTCAACGTCGCCGCTGGACTCGTTCAACGCCTTCCTTTCCATTGCTAAGGTTATGGAAAGGTGAGAAAAAGAGGTGGGGATCTTCGTCGTCCTTTTCACCTCCGATCTGAACAGGATCAGATCCGCGGCGTCCTCTCTACTGCCGAGCTGCAAAGTAACTCGAGTGGGTCCAATCTGAACTCAATTAGATCTGCATCAATTAGTTTTGAACTCCATCAAAACTGTAGAGCAACTCTAGTGCCATTCTTTCTACCGTCAAATCTATGTCGTCCTCACCACCGTTGATCTGAATACGATCAGATTTTGAAAGGGGAAGAAAATGGTCGGAGATATGGAAACTTTTGAGGTTTGGGAATGGGAAAATGGGACAAGGGGAAGAGGGAGCAGAGATAGGGGGTGTGGAGGAGGAGGGGGGGGAGGGGAGGGGGGGGCGGGGTGGAGGCGCCGCTAGGGTTGCCTCAACTCTAGATTTGCAAACGTGATTTTTCTCCCTCAAACTATTTATCTGTTTTATATATCTACTATGCAATATGTGTTAACACAGGAACTCTATTTTTAGGAAATTTGCATTTTTCATTCCATGAAAAAAAAATTGATCTTCATTTAAAAAAATAATAAAAATATATAGATATACCAAACATCACCTATATTTTTTGAGACTTCAAAAAAATCACATGAAATATTTAAGTAAATAAAATGGCTAATCTTATAAAGAGTAAACTAAGTAATGAAACTCTTAATACTCCAAAGAAATTTTATTCATTCTGAAAATAGGATAAGAAATGGAAAAAAAAAAATCAGTAAGAGCGACAGAGTTATAAGGAAATAAGAATAAGAAATGAAGGAATGAATATAAGGAAAAAAGGGGTTGTATATAAAGAGAAGAGGGTAATTGGGTGGCTGACGGATGGAAAAAAAAAAGATTCCTACTAATTTTTCAAATACCAATAGGAATAAAAATGTTGTTTACAAGAAGACATGGATTTAACATTAGGATTTAACACGCGTTCACGGGAAAGAGAAAATAATTCCCAACCTTTCAAAGGCCGGTAATTTTTTTTCTGATTTTTTCTCTGAAACTTATTTCATAAAATATTAATATAATAAAATTTTCGATCTCTGAAAGATCATTTTTTTTTTATTTTATCAATTTTTCTTATAACAACTTATTTCATCTGAGGCTAAGGCCTCTAAACATGTTTCGACATTTCAAACATCAAAATTTTATTTCTACCGATATTTGAAACACCGAAAGTGTCATTTGTGAAATTTCGAAAAAAAAAACATGTATATATATGATATTTTCTTTTTAAACATGCGTACAAGTGAAAAAAATTCCATAAAAAATATTATCTCATAGTTTTCAGGGTCCCATTGTCGTTATAATTTTGAAGTCTCATTGCCTTGAAAAACTGATATAGAATTTATTAAAAGCTTGATACATATAATGCATTGAATCTTACAATTTATAATTTTCTCATATTTATTTGGATAAAAATAACTATATACGTGATTCATTCCTATCTATCATATACATGAATGGCTGTTTAATGGGCACCACAGAAAATATACATTCATGCTATAATTATTACTTCATCAAAGTTCATTCCCAGAGAAACCACTATCTATTATTAATTTATTATATCTTGAATGAATTAAACAAATAATAGTGATTGGTGGATAAACACAACATAACCGTCTTTTTACTGGAATTGCATTAACAATCCAAAAAAAATGAAACTAGTCTCCAAACACTCAGTTTTTTCGGTTTTCCGTTCCTTTTTCATCAAGAAACTATAGAGACTGAGAGGTCAAAACAGCAAAAAGTCATGTTGTGCACCACCACACCCGAAATACACCGGCTTTATCTCATTTCGATATTATAATGAGTTTTTTTTATATAACTACAATAAAAATAATTTCTTGGAAAGCAATGCTCTATTTATGAATTTGTAAAAGTAGCATTACAATGTTACTTAAAAAACCTAATATATTCAAAATAAAAAAAGGACAAATTGATTCTTTACCAATTCAAATATAAAAATAAAATCTATATAAATCTTTTTTTATTACAACCTTCCTTAAGAAACAACTTAATTCTCCCAAGACTGAATAAAATTGTATGATTTGGAATTTGTATACTTCCAAATAACTTACGGTTTACACTTTTTACTTAAATATACATGATAACAGAAAATAATTTAATTTTTTTTACATTTTAAATAAATTGTCGATTTTCTTTCACATTAATTATTGGTCTTACATGAACTTTCTAGAAGGCGAAAAGTCAACTGCGTACGGACATGAGCCAAGATCATCCATTATTATTCAGGCAAGGATGCAAAGTCGTGTCAGGAAAGTGGACTCAATCCAATTTCTCTCTGCCCATCATTCTGGACTTCTTCATGCAGCGTGTCCAAAATTTGGTAAATTCTTTTCTTTGAAACAATTGAACCTGAGTTTTATAATTTGCATGCAAATTATTAGATAAATCAAACAAGTACGCAATTAGGAGATAATATGATTAGAAAATAAAATAAACAACACAAAATAATAGTGTAGGCTGATTAGTGCTAGAGAGTTTAAGTTGTGAGTTATCATCGCAGTCGCAATCTCAGGTATTCAGATATGTGGGATGAATTATTATAAATATGTCATTTGTGATTATTAAATAATATTTTGTGAGTTCAATTGTTACTGAACAAATATTTGCATCATCTAGTCCGTTTTGTTAGATCATCGGTTATCAACAATATATTATTATCATCTTTATTCTTTCATATAAGAAAAATTATTTCCCGCTCCTTAGCTGTGCTCAAAGATCTTCGATTACATCATTACTGATGTTAGTGGTGATAATTTTACTTGAAAATATTGAATACATCAGGTCCAATATCAAATCCAATATCGGACTGATTTTGAACGTGAAATAAGTTAAATTACTAGCAAATATGGTGATTGTTAATTGTCATTTTCTCGGTAAAAGAGAATAGTATGAGTAAAGTAACTCACATTCTTCCAAAATATCAAATCTTCTGTATTATATCTCATTTGTCACTCTTTTTGTTTTTTGCCAGGAGGAAATGAGGAGAGAGAGAGATATTATTTTTTGGGCTATGCTGGAGGAATTGTTTCTGAAAATTAAAAAAAACTTGAATTTTATAAAGCGGATTTTTTTATTATTAATGGTGTTAATTTTGGCCTATGAAAATTTGGTTGGTTTGCATTAAATGAATTTGACAGACCTTCATTTATTAACCAACATTAACTGTTTCTCAATCTGGTTTGTTAATCTCACCCGCATACTGATCTTGCAACATTCTCGCTCTTTCTTCACACATATTCACCTATCCTTCTCCAGCTCTTCTCATGCTTTCGCCCCTGATATATAAATGTAAACTCATCGAAATCAAAACAGAATCCAAAATTCACATCGCCACCATTAATCGTCTGTTCAAAAATCATATCATTATTTTCCTTATTTATTTTTTATTTTATTTTATAGAGAAGGCTTATATGTCCTCCATCTATATTCAAAGAAACTTGACTTTACTAAGTATTGAATCCACAATTTTTGGATTAGTGGGGTGATGCATTACCACTCTAATAGAGATGGTTTGACAATTTTTGTTCTTATTTTTGTTTTGTTATATTTGAGTTTGTTCAAGTTCTGTTGTTAAGGCAGCTCTGAAAGAGAAATAAGAGGTTTTGTTGGGACTTAGAAGTGAGAAATAAGACATATAAAGGAGAAATAATTATTGAAAACGGAAGATGACAATTTATATAAAAATCATATATCTCTGTACTATTGAAGTTCTAGTTCCACAATTTGAAACTCGTTGCATGTGTTTACAAAACCATCGTCAACACTAAATCCGCTGGACTAGAGGAGCTGACCACTGACCAGAGTCCCTCCTTTCAGTCCATGCCGCCTCCATTCCTTTCCATTTCTCCTCTCCTCTCTCCTTCCTACCATCTTCCCTTCCGTCCGCTAATCTCTAGGTTTCCTCTCTTCAATTCCACAAGGACCAACAAAAAAAATAGCCCAGTTTTTGTAGTGGATCCTTCTCTTTTGCTTATTCCGGAGGGATAGTTGAGCGGTAGGAGAGGTGTTGTATTTCTGGTTGGTTGGTTGGTTTTAGAGAGTTCGTTCAGTTGGGTTTGGTTTGGTTTGGTTTGGTGTGTCTGTGAGGTGAAGAAGTGGGAATTTGATTGGGATTTTGAGAATTTCTTTGAGTGGGAAGGATTATTCATTGGGTTGGTGTATGGGGCGGGATGCCGAGCTTTCCTTCTTCGCTGGATCGTACACCGTATGTTTCTAAATTTGTATTTTTTTTTGTAATTCATGTTTGGATTGATTAGTTTAATTTTTTTTATGGTTTGTTTTTGTATGATTTTTGAGGTACGGTGTCTGTACTTGGGGGGAAAAGCTTTATTTTAGTTGTAACTGAATTTGTTGATTATTCATTCTGTTTTTAATCATGGAAAACTGAAAAGTTTTGATCTTTTGATGAACTATTTTCATTCATTTTATGGACTTATTGTATAATTCAGATCTCACCTGGTACCAACTGTATCGATTGAGTTCATTACCAGTACCAGTATGTACTTAAAAGATGTAATGTTTTGTTCTGATTCACCTCTCTCTCTGTAGTGGCACAGATGGTTTTAGAATGCAAAACCCCAGAATAAGTGAATTCAGAGCGTTTGGTCAATCTATCGGATTTCAAATCAACGATTCTGCTGACATCAGCCCTAGCTCAGGTACCTTCATTAGTTCTTCCATATATTCTAGAATTCTAGTGAGGCTCATGCAGATTTTTTGTAAATAAATAAATAAAAAGAAAAGAACATGTACTTAATACTTTATTATAATTAAAAATATTCTCAAAATATTTCAGGTCCTGAATTCAACACAAATTCAATTGGCCAGGCTGGTACTTCTGATATCTCTCTTCTGTCCCACTTTGATGCACTTAACAAAGTAACATTTCTTTTAATCTTTTTAATAATTACATTCCTTACTAATTACATTTTTCAAGTCCTTTGGATTATTATTTATTATTTCAATTAATTTTTTAGGTTTTGACAACAGCTGAATTAAGTAATTCTGCGACTTTGCATCAAGAAAAGAATTCAATGGCAGATACGAGCCCTCGAACTGACACCTCAACTGTTGATACAGACGATAAAAGAGTGAGTTAATTATATCAAATAACAAATAAATATAATGAAATAAATGATGTGTTTTTTACAATTCAATTTTAATATTTTGTGCAGATGGAGGGACGAGGTGCAATGATGCCTTCTAATTCCAGCGACATGTCAAAAGAAAAACCTCTCGACCAAAAGGTAATTAATTATATTAATTATTTGCTAAGTTTCAATATAATTAATTATATTGATTATTTTTTTAGTTATTATTATGGATTTTATTTAATTTTTTATTCTCTCTCTAAACAGACGCTTCGTCGACTCGCTCAGAATCGTGAGGCCGCTAGAAAAAGCCGCTTAAGAAAAAAGGTTTGATTAAACAAATTGAGACAATTTTATGTAGTATTTATTTATCATTAATTATCATACTTCGGTTTCAATTTTCTCTCTTATTACTCTAAAGGCATATGTGCAACAATTGGAGAGTAGTAAGCTTAAGCTTGCCCAACTAGAACAAGAACTTCAGCGGGCCCGCCAGCAGGTATTTACTTCAATTAGCATAATATTAATTAATTAATTTATTAATTATTTCTATTTATCTTCTTTTCCATTGTGATTTTAAAATTTTCAATGAATTTTGTTTATACAGGGTATATTTATCTCTGGATCGGCAGATCAGTCCCACGCCATGGGCGGAAATGGTAGGTTCCATACATAAATCTCCAAAAATTACATTAAAAATGTCATAAATTTATAAAAATAATAAGAATAATAAATACAAAAATTACATCAAATATGTAATACTAAAAATATTTTATAATACAAAATTCACGAAAAATAATAAGGATAACAAATATGAATATATTTTTTTCCCAACAGGTACGATAACTATTATTTACATTAAGAATGTCATAAATTACTTAATTTTTTCCCAACAGGGGTGATAATTATTAATTACATTAAAAATGCCATAAATTACTAGAAGTAATAAGAATAATAAATATTTTCTCCCAAGGGGCGATAGAATAATAAGTGCTTTTTCACAACATGGCAACAATATACCCTATCTATAGGTAAACAACAACAACAACAACATAAACAGCATCAATAAAATATATGTTGTTTTGTGCTACAGGAGCAATGACGTTCGATCTGGAATACGTCCGCTGGCTGGAGGACCAGAACAAACAAATGAACGAGCTGCGGGCGGCGGTGAACGCGCACGCGGGCGACACGGAGTTGAGAGGCATCGTCGAGGGCGTCATGGCCCAATACGACGAGATTTTTAGATTGAAGGGCGCGGCGGCGAAATTAGATGTGTTTCATGTTTTGTCGGGCATGTGGAAGACGCCCGCGGAAAGGTGCTTTTTGTGGTTGGGCGGGTTCCGCTCTTCGGAATTGCTTAAGGTGAGTAGGAGGATTGTTTAAGGGCGTAAAATGGTTTTCTTGCCTCAGTGAGATGATTTTTATCAGTCTCATCGACAGTGTTGTGTGAAATGTAATTTGGTTATTGTTTGTGAGTGAGACTGAGTTTCTTCCTCCCCTGATTTGTGGTGGTGAGCGAAGATGTTACTGTTTACTTACCAAGACGACACAATTCGCTTACCACAATGGGAAATTTACAAGGCCATTTCTCTTTTTTCACTCTTAAGTGATAGGTGGTAAGCGAACTGTGTAGTGATAGTAAGCAAACACTTACATTTCCCATATGGTCCCTCCTACAACAAACAAAGTTACCAGCAAAGCACAGTTGGCTTACCACCTGCCACGGAGAGTGTAGGGGGAACATCACAATTTTCCATCCTTCCTCCTCTAAATAGTAAAAATCACTTACCATCACAATACATTTCAGTTATTGAGCGGTCAGCTGGAGCCCCTAACAGACCAGCAATTAATGGGCCTGCACAATCTCGAACAATCATCCCAGCAAGCCGAAGACGCGCTCTCGCAGGGCATGGAAGCATTACAACAGTCGTTGGCGGAGACTTTAGCGGCCTCGCTGGGGCCGGCGGGGGTCTCGGGGAACGTGGCGAATTACATGGGGCAGATGGCCATGGCCATGGGCAAACTCGGCACCCTCGAGAGCTTCCTCCGTGAGGTATGGAGTTTTGGAATGAATTCGGTTTAATAAACACACTTAACTTTTGGAATGTTAAAAAAACTACTTTGAACTTTTTGTTTTCTTGAAATCCCGTTAATCTTTTGTTTTTAAAGAGAACCAATGAAATAATGTTCAAATAATATATGAATGGTGAGAAATAATATGTGAATATATTTTGCAAATTATTTATCTATTATAATAAAGTAAATTGAGGTGTTTACATATTGTTTCTCTATTATATAAAAGATGAGTTAAAGTTTTTGTTTTTAAAATAAAACATCAAGTGGTTTTTGATAATAAATTGTTGTAATTAGTTTTTTCAATATAAAAAAACTACTTCAAATTTTAGACTTTAGTTTTGGAAAGTTCTCGTAAATTAAATTGTTTTTTTTTTCAGGCGGATAATTTGAGGCAACAAACACTGCAACAGATGATACGAATATTGACAACACGTCAGTCTGCGAGGGCTCTCCTCGCGATACACGACTATTTTTCGCGTCTCCGAGCGCTTAGCTCTCTATGGCTTGCTCGGCCGAGGGAATAAAATATGATTTCTCTTTGTTTCTTGGAATCTTCTTGAAGGACTTGGTGGTTGGTAGTCTTACTATGTTGATTAGATTTTGATGCCTCGGAAATGGATGTGTCTGTACATTTTTTATTTAGTTCGGAGATTTAATGATGTTGTTAATGGTGTATAATTATGATGGACTGATGAGACTTTTGTACGATATTAGATTGTAGATGACTGTTATCTAATAAAAGTGATTGTTTTAATTGATAGTATATGCAATGATGCAATGAGTAATGTATTATGAATCGTGTATGAGGTGATCTATGTTATGACCTTTGGGTTATGATTGTGAATCTTTTTATAATTTTACTTTTTCTAATGTGTTGTGGGTTTGATTGTGAACCTTTTTGTAAGTTTGGGTTAAGTTGATAATTTGAAGAAGGTAGAATTGATTTTTCTAATAGAATGGATTAGGTTGATAATTTAATAATTTGTAACCTTTTTGTAACTCTGGTTTGAACGTCATCATTTTCTTCTTTCTTTTTTCACTAGGCCTTAACGTTTAGGCCTTTAGCCAGTACCTAATGAGCCTAGTCAAAGTCTATGCTGCCTACAAAACCAAGGCATACATACAATTCTTGGTGATTGGAATTCAAATTCAGTTTATTTTACTCATACCATCCATTTTAATCGTTCAACTGATTACTCATGAGTCATGATAACATGCAATTTGAAGGGTAATTCATGTGACTTTCATTCCTCAATCATTTTGGCATGAAAAGAATTCTATTAAAGCCCCTTCTATGATGCCTAAATTTAAAATATATGAACTACATTTTCTGGGTTTTATTCTAAATCCAACATTTAGTAGGAGATTCTTTGTTGTCAAACATCTAGTGTGGCACCATATTAAACTTCTTTTCAAATACAAAAATATTGAATTATGCAATGATAAACTTAAAGCATTGGAGGGGAATCAATCTTTAGCATATGCATCAAGTGCATTGATCTTGTAGCAGTACATTGAAATGTATTTTGCGCTACTGGTCTTCATTGTAGTGCGACATATGGCGAGTGTTTCCATTCATGCTGGAATTGTCAGCAACGCAGAAGACAAATTTATTCTTTCTTATTCAAGCAAGGATGCCGAAATGATTCTCCATTCTGCAGGTTCGAAAGAGGAGAAAGGAAATGTTGTTTTAATTGATTAACAATTGAAAAAAAATGATAAAAGTGAAAATTAGTATTGCATGTACGTCAAAACTGAAATGTGTTTTAGCAGCTACAATCTTGTTCATTTTCTTTTCTTTTCTTCTCTATTAAAACTTTGGGAATTAAACATTACAACTACAACACATTGTTGTTCTCAATTTGATGATATTTAAACATATTCCGAGCTACTAATATAATCTTGAGAATGATTTTCAAAACTAGAAGAATTCACATCAAGAAATCGGACATGAAGAATTAGCCGTAAAAGAAACCTCTCAATTCTCCGAACGACAAGAAGGCGACTCACATCTCTCAAGTTATCAAGCGTTGGAGTACTTCTTAAGTCTTTAGTTTTAAATAGATTAATTTTATTTTGGGTTATTTTATTCAAATATTAAAATTGAGAGAAAAAAATATTGCAAACTAACTCAAAAACATATTTTTCCACTTTTAACTTGGGCTGTGAATAGTGATTCCGTTTGGAACGGAATGATGAATAGTGATTCCGTTCGGAACGGAATCCCTCTGTTAAAATTGTGTAAAATGCTGTTTATTCCGTTCTGAACGGAATAATTCCGTCCATAACATAATATTCCATCCATAACGGAATGTTTGAATTTTTGAGTTAATCTAACCGTTGTTATTCCGTCCTGAATGGAATAGCCTGTAAAAAGCTCTTTTTGACATGGTTTCTCTCCCATCTTTAAAAGGAAAACCCAATCCGTTTTTCATTATCCATTCCTCCATTTTCAAAACTCAAAAATGAATATTTTATCTTTTTTGGTATGATAATAAATTTACTCAAAATCTTGTGAGATTTGAGATAAACTCTGTAAGCTATTTGTTAGAGCTTGTTTGTTAGTTTGGATTGAAAGAAATCCGGTTTGCTAGTTTGGATTGAAAGAAATCCGGTATATTAGTTCGGATTGAAAGAAATCCAGTTCAAGTTTTGTTTCATCGATTCACTACGTATTGTAAAGTGAGCGATGAGTCTAGTCTTGTAAAGAAACGCTATTTGGATTTGTGTAAACGGAGCCGAAAGGTAAGGTCCGGAGATTAGACACTTGTGAAAGCGGAAATGTTCGCTAGGAAGAAAAGACTGATTATAGCTCACGCAACCACCTAGCCGAACTTTATCAACAAGTTTGCGTGTTTGGTATTGACTCATTTTTCGTTTCTATTTATTTACTTTTAGTTGTTATTATCAATTTGTATTAATACAACCATCAAATAAAAATAAAACAAACCAAATGTTGCAACATTACAAAAGAATTTTAAAATCATACTTCCATACGATTTAGATCTATTTACCACCTATCGGCCGTAGTTAGACAACACACACTTCACTCATCCCTCCCATTCTTTTCTCAACCTTCTCTAACCAACACAGTTGTTGAGCGGTGAATTGGAGCCCATAACAGACCAGCAAGTAATGGACTCGACAACCTGGAGCAATCATCCCAGCAAGCTGAGGACGCACTGTCATAGCGCATGGAGGCGCTGCAGCAATCCTTGGCGAATTATATGGGGCATATCGTCATGACCATCAGTAAACTCGGCACCCTCGTGAGCTTCATCCGCGAGGTATGGGATACGAATGAATTTGATTTTGTTTTAAAATGCCTGCTTATACTCACTAGTTTGTTAGAACTAGTGAGTACAAATAACTATTTTGGAATGTTAAAACAAATAACTATTTTGAACGTTTTGTTTTCCCGAAATCCAATTAACTTTAGTTTTAAAAGAACACCTTTAAATAATGTTCAAAACTTCAAATAATATAAAAATAGTGAGAAGTGATATTGTGAATATATTTTGCAGATATTTTATCTATTTAAAATAAGGTGTTTAGATATTATGTTTATCTGTTATTTCAAAATGAGTAGGTTATCTTTTTTTGAAATTCTTAAAAGTTAGGTGCTTTTTGAAAATGAAAAGCTTAGATTAATTTTTTTAATATTCTAGAAGTCATGGGGTTGTTGAAAAATGGGAAGTTTTAGTTTTTTTAATATTCTAAAAGATAGATTTTTTATAAGTACCAAAAAATATAGTTTTTTCTAAATATAAAGATTTTTTTTTGGATAAATACAATAAACTATAGGTCTATGTGAAAAATTCCCGTAAATTAAATTGGGTTCTTTTTTCTCTGTAGGCAGATAATTTGAGGCAACAAACTGCAACAGATGATATGAATATTGATGACACGTGAGTCTGCGAGGGCACTGCTCGTGATATACGGACGGCTATTTTCCGCGTCTCCGAGTGCTTAGCCCTCTATTGGTTGCTCGGCCGAGGGAATAAAATATGATTTCTCTTTGCTTCTTGGAATCTTCTAGGAGGACTTGGTGGTAGTCTTATTATGTTGGTTTAGTTTTGATACCTCGCAAATGGATGCTTGTACATTTTTTTTATTTAGTTGGGAGATTTAAGGATGTTGTTAATGGTGTATAATTACCGATAGACAAATGAGACTTTTGTACGATATTAGATTGTAGATGACTGTTATCTAATAAAAGTGATTTTGTTTTTGTTTTAATTAATAGTATATGCAATGATGCAATGAATAATGTATTAGCAGTCTATATTATGAATCATGTACGAGGTAATTGATGTTATGGCATTTGGGGTCTGATTGTGAATCTTTTTATAATTTTACTTTTTCTAATAAGTTGTGGGTTTGATTGTGAAGCTTATTGTAACTTTTTGTTGAGTTGATAATTTGAAGAATTGAGAATGGATTTTTCTAATAGAATGAGTTAAGTTGATAATTTAATAATTTGTAACCTTTTCAAAACTAAGTGTTTAGTGTTTAGTTTTTTTTTTTTTTTTTTAAATATCCTATTTTAAACATCTTCATATTTCATTATTGGGCCTTACCCAATTTATAATCAACCATTAAAAAAATAAACTAATTATCTATTCCATTAATCCACTATTGGATAGGAATGGGATCAGCCCTAAAAACTTGTTGATTAAGTAGTAGACCACTTAATTAACACCTATTCATCCACTACAAAAATCTGAAGTGATCACCACCGACCACCTACTCTTCCATTTCATCTCGACTCAACGCCAAAGCAAAACCCCCAAAACCCAGAATGAAAATCGAAACAATTGATTCTTCGGCCATGGCGTCGGGCTCTCGCTCCTCCAATTTCGGCACGGACGACGTGCTGTGTTCTTGCGACGATTGCGCCTCGTCCGGTTCCGTGCGATCTGATTCTGATCCCCCTTCCATGGTATTGTTTTATTGTTTTTCGAAGGAAATATTAAGGTTTTGATTGATGGTGTTTGCTTTATTATTTTACAAAGCTTGAAAACAGGGACTGATTTTTGTAAATTTGTAAGCAGATTCTCACTTTTCTGTCAGGATCTTGATGTAGATTTGGTGGAATTTGTGGATTGAAAGAAATGGAACGATGAGGATTTTGATGAGTTACTATCTATTTATACTGCTCTCAGTCAAATACTAATCTATTTATACTACTCTCAGTCAAATACTAGTATGACTTGCTCTACTCATATTATACCTTGACTTGGTGCATGCACCATGACTATTAACAAACTCTCACAATTCTACCCATACAAATATTTCCACTTGGCACACCAACTAGCTACCTATTACATTTATGCTTATTAGTCCTATTACATTTTATTATTACCAAAATATGCAATTCATCACATTTTCCATCTGTTAATTTAGTAAAAAATTTGAAATTTCCTCTAGATGGTCAATATAATCTGACCTTATGAATGTTAAAATCAGATAATTATATAAGAACTGGTACATACATATCTGATTTTGGTACTTGATGAGTTACAGTGCAACAGGGTTTTGTTGATTTTGTTTTCAAGTAGTTTTGTTGCATCTCTGATAGTTTGATTCAATGAACAATTTTGCAACTTTTTTAATAATTTTGATGTGTCTATAAACAGAGCAGAATTTCTACTCATTCATTAGTTAATTTAATCTCATTTCTCAGCAACATGCCTGTTTTGATATCTTGTCAAATTTCCAAATTTTCTTATCTAAGTTAATGTTAGTCTATCTAAAACGTCAACAAATCAACAAACAATAATGATTGAATTTACTGAACATATTATCCTGAAAAAGACTAAAAAATTAGGAAAGATTACACGATATATAAATTCTTGCTGCATCATTTTCATTAAACAACGCGAGAGTTGAGTAGCTAATAATTTAGTTTGAGAATACTAAGCGCTTGTCATTTTTTTTCATTTTTCTATTTGTTGTTTTTTAAAAACAAAAAAATAGTTTTTTTTTGTTCTTGTTTTCAAAATATTCATTTTCATTTTTTAAATCCATAATTAGTTTTCATGATTGTTATTCCATGAACTGTATATTTTACCTGTCCCATGCCAACAGATCTCGGAAGTTTATTAAAAAAAATTTAATCTTTTGTTGGACATACATTCAAAAATAATAGTACTTGTTTCCACCATCAGTACCCCCTTTTGTGTATAACATACACATTTTCAAACCCACAATACACATCTTTCCCAAGCCTCACGTTTCTAATACCAATACACAATTCCAGTCATAATTCATCAACATATTATTCTGCCAACGTATACCATTCAACCCTATTTTCGCACCACACGTCCTTCTATTCCACAATCCCACCATTCCACTACCAAAACAAACAAAACAGTGAATCAGAAAAAAATCGCTCCACTATACCATTCCATTCCATTCTACAAACAACAGGTCAATTTCAAAACCATTACCCAACTTATTGTTTGTATCTTCTTTCAGGAATTCCAAGAAAACAGAATGTCAAGACCTCTAGTCAACATATACGAAAAAGACGAGCACCGTAATTCAACGGATAATTTCACATCAATTGTGGAGTGGTGCATGAAGAAGTACGCGGACACTCTGATGCGGTCGCTGGACGGAATCAGCGGCCGGCTCGCCCAGCTCGAGATGCACTGCTACAAAGTTGAGCGGTCCGTTGGGGAGTTACGAGGCGATATGTTGCAAGGACAGAGTCAAACGGATGGGAAGTTCAAGTCTTTAGAGAAGCACATGCAAGAGGTATGATAATGGGTTATGTGAGTTGTTGAGTTTAGTTGGATGAATGGTGAGGGTGGTGAATGTTGAACCTTGCTTGTGTGGAGGTAGTAGTGCGGTTTGTTGTGAGAAGGCGAATTTTAGGGTTTATGGTTTAGGCTTTATATCTCAATTTAGCCTTGATTTGTGCTTACATATGCTTCATCGGTTACAAAAAATAGATTTAGAAAAATGGATTGAATGAATTGGTAAGTTTAGTTAGATGAATGATGAACTAATCTTTCTTTAGCCTTGCTTGTAGAATTAGTAGGAAAATGAATTTCGCTATAAAGAAGCCCGAGCTTAGGGCGAAATAAGAAACTAAGTGACTTGATTCATGACTTTAAACGCCTCATCACGTACAAAAAGTCAATCTGGAAAAATTAATTAATTTTTTAATTGGTTTTTTCTTAAACTGGCAGGTTCATAGGGCGGTACAAATCCAGCGCGACAACCAAGAGCTCGCCGATATGCCAAAGGAACTCGATAAGCTCCAAATGTTACAGAAAGAATCCACCGAACAAGCTCGAACTCCAACTCCAGTACAGGAATCAACAAAACACAAAGATAGCCCAAGACAAAAACAAATCCCACACCCAAACAATCAACTAGACTTAGTTCCGTCCCAGCAAGTGAACTTACCGCAGTCTCAGTTACTGCAGTTGCCTTTACAGCAGGATGGCAATAATAATAGTCAGTATGTGGCCAATCATGCAACTGCTTCTGCTGAGTCTTTGCCAGCAGTGCCAGCTGGATATCAGTACGTTCAAACCAGGCCTCAGTTGCAGGAAATTCCGCCTGTTCAGCCTCAAATTGTGCAACAAATGGCGCCAAAACCAGCTCCGTTTCCTCAGTACCAGCAACAGTGGGCCCCACAAAACCAACGATCCTTCGGTTCCGCTCCACCCCAAATATCCAAGGGGAGGGATCAGGTTGTGAGTGTGGCTATGAAGATGGATGAGGGAAATGGTAGGTTGCAAACATAAACTAAATCTTCAAAAATCACATTGAAAATGTCATAAATTACTAAAAAATAGAGAAGAATAAAATATTTATATTCAAAAATTGCATTTAAATATCACAAATTACTAAAAAATGAGAAAATTATATATCACAAATTACTAAAAAATGAGAAAATTATATATCACAAATTACTAAGAAATGAGAAAATTATATATCACAAATTACTAAAAAATGAGAAAATTATCTTTTAATATAAAAATTACAGAAACAATAAGAATAATAAATATTTTATTTTTTTAATTGTTTTGACACATTAAAATATTATTATTATTAAAAACATTATAATTATCAATATTTTATTCCTATTAAGAATAATAAATATTTATATTCAAAGATCACATTAAACATCATAAATCTTCTTTCCCAACAGGGGCAATGACGTTCGATCTCGAATACTCCTGCTGGCTGGAAGACCAGAACAAGCAAATCAACGAACTACGGGCTGCGGTGAACGCGCACGCGGGCGACACGGAGTTACGGGGCATCCTCAAGGGCGTCATGGCCCACTACGATGAGATTTTTAGATTGAAAGGCATAGCTGTCAAAGCGGATGTGTTTCATGTTATGTCAGGCCTGTGGAAGACGCCGGCGGAAAGGTGCTTTTTGTGGTTGGGTGGGTTCCGCTCTTCGAAATTGCTCAAGGTGAGTAAGAAAATTTATCTTGTGGGTAATACAGTTTGGTTATTGTTTGTTTCTTAGTGAGAGACTGAGTTTTGATTTGTGATGGTAAGCGAAAATTTCGAATATCACTTACCACCGTAACATATGGTTACTTAATACCAGGGCATAATTTGCTTACCACCATGTGAAAATTACAAGGCCATTTCTCTTTTTTTCGTTCTTACTGATGGGTGGTAAGCGAACAATGTCGTGATAGGAAGCGAAAACTCACATTTCCCCTACAGTTCCCCTACAACAAGCAAAGTTACCAGCAAAACACACTTGTCTTATGCTTACCACCTGCCAAGTAGATAGTGTAGGGAAAATATCGAATTTTCCATCCATAGATTTCCTTTTCTCTAAATACTAAATTCACTCACCATCACAATACACTTCAGTTATTGAGCGGTCACCTGGAGCCCCTAACAGATCAGCAAGTAATGGGCCTGCACAGCCTCGCACAATCATGCCAGCAAGCCGAAGACACGCTCTCACAGGGCATGGAAGCATTACAACAATCGTTGGCGGTCAATTTAGCGGCGTCGCTGGGGCCGGCGGGGGCGTCGGGGAATGTGGAGAATTACATGGAGCAGATGGTCATGGCCATGGGCAAGCTCTGCGCCCTCGAGACCTTCCTACGCCAGGTGTGTTAAAAATTGATGAATGTGAAGTTAGGAAGCTATGCTAAATTGAAGGGGATGTTTCAAAAAACAAATCCCAAGTTTTGTCAAATTTAGTAAAAAACCTCGAGACTTTTGGAATAGAAAAACCTCGATTATTAACATCCTATTTTCCAGAACTCCCCAACTTCTAAATTTCATAATAGAACTCTTTAAATAAAACTTTTTGAAAATAAAAAGTTAATAGTTTTTTTAACAATTAAAAGTCGTGGAGTTGTTAAAAAATGTAAAGTTTTATTAGGGTTTTTTAATATTCCAAAGATGGATATGTTTTCTGATAAATACCAAATATATATATATATTTTTAATATTCCAAAAGATAGTTTTTTTTATCCCGACACTAGTATTATTTGAAAATTCATGTAAATTAAAATGGGTTCATTTGTTTTAGGCGGATAATTTAAGGCAAGAAACACTGCATCAAATGGTACGAATACTGACTACACGTCAGTCTGCGAGGGCACTGCTCGCAATACATGACTATTTTTCGCGTCTCCGAGAGGTCAGCTCTGTATGGCTCGCTCGGCCGAGGGAATAAATATGATTTCTTTTTGCTTCTTGGAATCTTCTAGAAGGACTTGGTGGTTAGTAGTTTTAAAAAGTGGATTAGATTTTGATGCCTTGGAAATGGATGTGTTTGTACATTTTTTTTATTTACTTGGGAGATTTAATGATGTTATTAATGGTGTATAATTATGATAGACTGATGAGACTTTTGTACGATATTAGATTGTAGATTACTGTTATCTAATAAAAGTGATTGCAATAGTATATGCAATGATGCAATGAATAATGTATTTAGTGGTCTATATTATGAATCCATGTACGAGGTAATCTATGTTATAACATTTGGGGTATGATTGTGAATCTTTTTATAATTTTACTGATGAGACTTTTGTACAATATTAGATTGTAGATGACTGTTATCTAATAAAAGTGATTGTAATAGTATATGCAATGATGCAATGAATAATGTATTTAGCAGTCTATATTATGAATCCAGGTACGAGGTAATCTATGTTATGACATTTGGGGTTTGATTGTGAATCTTATTATAATTTTACTTTTTCTAATATGTTGTGGGTTTGATTGTGAACCTTTTTGTAACTTTGGGTTAAGTTGATAATTTGAAGAAGGTAGAATGGATTTTTCTAATAAAATGAATTAGGTTGATAATTTAATAATTTGTAACCTTTTTGTAACTTTGGTTTGAACGTCATCATTTTCTTCTTTCTTTCTTCATTAGGCCTTAACATTTGGGCCGTGAGCCAGTACCTAATGAGCCTAGCCATAAGTCAATGCTGCAAACAAAACCAAGGCATACATACGATTCTTGGTGATTGGAATATTCAAATTCAGTTTATTTTATTCATATCATCCATTTTAAACGTTCAACTGATCACTCATGAGTCATGATAACATGCAATTTGAAGGGTAATTCATGTGACTTTCATTCCTC
The DNA here is from genome assembly GCA_024447665.1 of Juncus inflexus. Classification (NCBI taxonomy): domain Eukaryota; kingdom Viridiplantae; phylum Streptophyta; class Magnoliopsida; order Poales; family Juncaceae; genus Juncus; species Juncus inflexus. Next base: position 2,941,476 of record JAJHPC010000005.1, read on the forward strand.
AATCATTTTGGCATGAAAAGAATTCTATTAAAGCCCCTTCTATGATGCCTAAATTTAAAATATATGAACTACATTTTCTGAGTTTTATTCCAAATCCAAAATTTCGTAGGAGATTCTTTGGAGTCAAACATCTAGTGTGGCACCATACTAAACTTCTTTTCAAATACAAAAATATTGAATTATGCAATGATAAACTTAAAGCATTGGAGGGAAAATCAATATTGAGCATATGCATCAACTACATTGATCTTGTAGCAGTATATTGAAATGCATTTTTGCGCTACTGGTCTTCATTGTAGTGGGACATATGGCGAGTGTTTCCATTCACGCTGGAATTGTCAGCATCGTAGAAGACAAATTTATCCTTTCTTATTCAAGCAAGGATGCCGAAGTGATTCTCCATTCTGCAGGTGTAAGATTATAGAAAACGTGTCGTTTGCGATTCACAATTTTAGCAAAAATATTTGTAATCCCTTAAAATGTTCACAAGTGTATATGTGGATTTCGAGCTTAGGGTGTCTAACCAAAAAGAGGCAAGACCTTAAATCATTAACTTTTTAATATCACTTTTCATTTAGCGTTGTAGTTTAAGAAGAATTGTTGACGTTTTAATAAGAAATAGATTCAAGAGAAAATAAAAGAAATAAAGTTTTGTTTTTGATAGTTCAAAAAAAAAAAAAAAAGAAAGAGTAGGAAAATATTGACGATTTGTGTAACATGTGAATCATTAATCACAATAATTAGTTTTTTATTAATAAGGTTTTAAAAGCAAGGCTTGATTAGATTCTTTCCAAAAAAATAATCAACAAATCAAGAGAATATTAGATTCACTAAATAACTTCCACTTTTAAGTTGTTTTTATACTTGATTCAAAGCCTTATTTTGAATAAAGAAAGAAAACTTTTCCAAGTCATTATTACTCAAACAAATCTCAACAAATCTCACAAATACTTCAAATCAAATTATTTTTCCAAATAATGCGACTTTAGATCTCATGAAAAAGTGTCAAGACTTAATCTCAAAATACCATAATAAAAACCAAGTTCAACTCAAGATTTCATCAACATATTTCACACAAAAAGTCCTTCCCTACTATAAAAACTATTCACTCATGTCCACAAAAACCATATTTACATATTCTTGATTCATTTTATTCACCCAAAAATAAAGAGAAAAATAAATCAAACCCTAAAGATGCGAATCATTCTCGATCTCTCCCCTTCTTGGTCGATTTAGTACTTGCTCCTTCTAGATTAAGCACTTCGTTCTTCCTAAAATTCTACTCTCTCTTTTTATACTCTCAAGAATTTAAGCTTGAAGTTTTGTGAACATTAATGGTGGAAAAGAAAAGAAATGAGAATGGTGTAGAAAATGATTGTGAAAATGGAGGTATGAATGATTCTATGAATGGCTCTTAGAGAGAGAAAAGAGGTGCATTTTTATAGATAGATTTGGCTTAGAAAATATTTGGAAATAAGGTTGTAGGACTCAAAAATTGAGCTTGATCCGGATTCTATTTTGGATAGTAATTTGGGAGGTATTTAGCACTCTTTTGCCTTCCTTTCTATTCAAATTCTGCTTGGGTGCAATTTTCTGGGTGCATTTATCAATTTCCCTCAATTATATCCAAATTCAACAGACTGTACACGTGGCGCCTCCTGATTGACCGCACTAAATTCTTGAATGTACCCGAACGAACCAGAGTTTGCCACGTGTCCAGTCAATCATTTGTAAAAACGCGTTTTGACACGTGACAACGCGTGATAGGCGGATAATAGAATCCTCGTACTGACGTGCTGCAAATTTTGAAACAGAAATGCCATGTGCCATTCTTTCATTGGCCAAAGAAAAATCTCGTACTGACGCTTGTACTGTTGCAGAAAACGCGTGACAAATGCTCTCCATTTCAAAACACCGGACGGTCCATTACTCTCTCAAACGTGCGTTATAACTCAACCGGAGGTGTCCAGTCCAAAGTTAAATGGAGGTGAAAGTTTCTGGATCTGAAGAAAATGCGTTTCCTCTTACGCGTTTTGACACATGGCGAGAAACGATCGGTGAAAACTCGAATCTCGTACTGACGCTTGTACGATCATGTACTGACGCGTCAGGATGTCTCCCAATCAATGGTTGCCACGTGTCACGCTGAATCAGGAGATCACTACTCTAGCCACGTGTCACTTTCTGATTTGCTGATTTTTAATGGAATCTGCCACGTGTTAGCTTCTGATAGGTTGAAATATAAACTTCTTTTTGTGCTGAACGAACTTTGAGGAGAATTATGGGACACGTGTCTTGCTCTGATTAGCTGAAAGGATTTGACCAAGAACAAAAGTTTGACTTTGACTAAGGTTGACCAAATCTTTTATCGCATTTTCTAGGAGTTATAGAAGGTCTTTTTCGCAAGGTTCGTACCGTTGGATTCGTATCATCGTGCTCTTCGATTTGATACCCAGTTTTACCCTTTTTTGGGATAGTTGATTTTTGGTCAACTGGACGATTTCACCGGGTTGACTTTTGTCATTTTGTGAATTTTTTTAGGTTTTCGCTTGGTCAGTTGGTGTTTAAGGGTTGTAAGAGAATTGGAGAGGCGTGTGTAGGGTTTTCGCGGAAATTTGTGAAGCATTCGGCCATCTTTGGCCCAGGATTTGCAAATCGGCCCTTCATTTAGAGTTGACTTTTCACCAAGTCATCCAAATATCCTTTTCTCGGTCTTTTTACCTGAAAAATCACACAAAAGTGTATTAAGAGTTTCAACAATAGTTTTTATTAATTTTAAGCATTTTTCATACATTTTATGTGATTTAATGATGAATTTTATATGACAAAAACCCTAAAAATGTGTATAAAAATACACATTACAAATCTCACCACACTTAAACCAAGCTTGCCCTCAAGCGTAAATTTAGATCAAGTTCTAGGGTTTTTAAAATCAGTTTAAATTCATTTGAAAAGAGATTAAATCATTGTCATACTAATAGTCGTTTATTATAATAATACACGAATGTCGGTGAATGTCCATTAATAATTTTAAAATTTCAAAGTCGTTTCAACTCGCCAATCTTTTATCCCAACTATCCATTTTCTACAAACTAGTGCCCTAAGAAAAATGTTCTACTTTAGCCCCCTAATTCTCGCACAAAAACTTCAGCTAAATTTTATTTCGCCCTTTTAAACAGATTGAAAGTTCACACACCTAATCCTAAGCACAAATTTGTGTCTAATGACACTGAAAAGTATTTATTTATTTATTAAAAAGTATATACATATATAATAATAATAATAATAATAATAATAATAATAATAATAATAATAATAATAATAATATAATAATAATTTTTTTTTTATTATTATTATTATTATTATTATTATTATAAAAATATATATATATATATATATATATATATATATATTAATTTTTTTTTCACAAATATTTTTTATTTTATTATTATTATTTCTGTATATATATTTTTCTATTATTTTATTTTATTGTTTTAATAACCTGTTACCCCAGTCTTTGCCTCTCCGCGGCGGATCATCTCCCTCTGGTCACTTCAAGCATACTCGGATTCGAGGCCATGCAGCGGGCCCTTCCGCGTGAATATCAATGATTCATCATCACCGATACCCAGCTACTTGGTATCATGCAAGTTGGATTTCCTGTAACCAAGCGTTAAGAACTATCTCTCGCGTTGTACACCCCCTGAGGGATCACCATAAGACTAGATGTAGCAAATTATTTAAAATCATATAAAAATAATACATTTTTGCACTAGAAAATGGGTGGTAGGTCTTCAACAAGTTTCAAAGGGCTAATAAAATCAGACGTTTCACGAAGCCACAACTTGAAAAGTAGGGATAATTTCGAAAAATTTAAATACTGCACTAAAGGATGGAAACATTATATTTTGTCATAAAATATTGAGGAAATGAACACGTCATGTAATTTTTAAACCATTAATGGACTTTATATGGATAGTATAGATGGAATGAGGTGGAATGGAAATCATTATGGCAAATAATTTAATATCCTTAAAAAAAATTTCAAAAATTATTCATTATTTTTAAAAATCCTATACTTTTCAAAAACTTGTTGCTTGAAGGACTTGGTTTCAAAACTCTTCGTTTCCAAAACCTTTTTTTCACTTTTCTTTTAAAAGTGTTTTTATTTATTAACAAATCCAAGTAAGATAGTATATTTAAAAAAAATAAAAATAAAATAAAATAAATAAAAAATAAATAAGTTTATTTACAAAAAATAAGAAAAATGAAAAGAAAACAAAATTTAAAATTTTACTGGTTTTATGAGTTTTTTTTATTGTTTTATATTTTTCAATTTTTTTTAATTTACTTTTTTTGGACACAAAAAGGTTACAAAATTTGGTTTTTGCACAAAATCAATATCACCGCACTTAAACTTTTGTATGTACAAGATAAAGTTTAGGAATTGTGAAAATTGGAAGTATTAGAGGATTTTGTGCAAAACCAACCTCACCACACTTAAACTTTTGCAAATTTAAGCGTAAATGAAGAAGTTTTGTGAAAAGAAAATGTAAAAATAATAAAAGAAAAATACGACATGACAAGACGAGTTGCCTCTCGCCAAGTGCTCTCGTTTAACGTCTCGAGCCCGACGCGCTTTCGCTCATCCTTCCTGTTCCTTTGCGCCATTTGGCGCTAATTCTTGATCGTCAAACCACCGTGCATCGTGATTCTCATAAAACGCCTTCAAGCTCTGGCCATTAACTTTGAACGCAACCCCTCCTTCCCTAGAGATTTCAAATACTCCAAAAGGCAAAATGTTGGTTATGGTAAAAGGGCATGTCCATCGACTCTTCAACTTCCCGGGATGCAACCTCAACCGGTAGTTGAACAACAAAACTTTATTGCCAATCTTGTATTCCCTTTTGCGAATAAGTTTGTCATGAGCGATGGTCAGTTTTTCCTTGTAAATTCAAGAATTGTCATAAGCTTCAAGACGAAGTTCTTCCAATTCTTGAATTTGCATTTTTCTCAATACCACATCTTTTGGGTAATCTTGATTGACTTTTTTGATGGCCCAAAAAGCTTTGTATTCAATTTCTACCGGTAGGTGACAACTTTTTCCATACACGAGTTTGAAAGGAGTCATCCCTATTGGTGTCTTGTATGCGGTACGATAGGCCCATAATGCATCCCCAAGACTTTTACTCCAATCCTTGCGAGAGGGATTAACCACTTTCTCAAGGATTGTTTTAATTTCACGATTAGAGATTTCAGCTTGGCCATTAGTTTGGGGATGGTATGCAGTCGACATACGATGTTGAACATGGTAATTGTTCAAAAGTAATTCGAGGTATTTATTGTTGAAATGTGAGTCCCTATCACTAATGATGGCTTTAGATACTCCAAAACGCTGAAAGATGTTCTTTTTAAGGAATTCGATCATCGTTTTGGAGTTGGCATCTCTTGTTGGAATTGTCTCAACCCACTTAGACACATAGTCGACACATACAAGAATGTACAAATAACCATTCGATTGAGGGAATAGGCCCATGAAATCTATCCCCCAAACGTCGAAAAGCTTAGAAAACAATAAAGTTTTAAGAGGCATTTCGCTTTTGCGGGTTAGATTACCCGTTCTTTGGCAATTCTCACAACTCTTTACAAAGGAATGAACATCTTTGTAAAGAGTTGAAAAAAAAAAAAATTTATTTTATTTTATTTTTTTTTATTCCTTTGTAAAGAGTTGGACAATATAAACCGCTTTGGAGCACCTTGTGACTCGTGTGTTGGGCCCCAAAGTGGACCCTGTTGGGAAATTCATAGCCATGTATGTTACATGCGTAGCGGAACCTATGGATTTAGCCCGCCCTAAGATCTACATTAAGGGAATAAAAGTACGAGATTAACCATTAAAATTTATACCTCGGATCTTCCTGATCCGCGAGATGAAGAACGGATGTAGGTCTGAACTATTTTGACTAGCAACCATCTCCTCCCTGATCTCAGCTCGCGAAGCCCCTTCCTGACACTCGGCTCGAAGAACTCCTTCTTGAAGTTCGGCTCGAAGAACTCCTTCTTGAAGCTTGGCTCGCGAAACTCTTGCTTGAAGCTTGGCTCGAGAAACTCCTTCTTCTCCTAGGGATGAAGATAGATCGCTCGCTAGTTCTCAAGATAGAGAACCGCTACTCGTATCCGCGCGAACTTCAGACGCACGGAATAACTGGACTTGGCTAGACAAGTCCGGAAATACTTTCCGAATATCTCTCAAAAGTTTCTCTCTCTTTTCTGTGTAATAGACGGCCTCTAAGACTTCTGAGTTGTGTGTGAAATAGAGAGACTCTACCCTTCTATTTATACTAGAGAGAGAGACGAACGATTGCTCAGTTACCATAACTAAAACCCTAATCTGCGCCTATTCCGTTGCCAACGGAATAGGTATTTCCATAACAAAATACTTGCCAGCTAAGGTTATTACAGTTTTCATATATATTCCGTTGGGAATGGAACTATTCCATTGCCAACGGAATGGCACTATTTCGTTCAATCAATTATCCAATAATTGATTATTTCGTTCACCAATTCATACATCATATGTATAACTGTTTTGAGGCATATTCGTCCCATACGAATGGAGTTCATTGTGTGACCATGTAGGTTCCATTTAACACTGGCAACGATCTTCTAAAGATCTTAAGTCATGAGTAACCTCTAGATTGATGTCATGACTACCCATATTAAATGAAATGATTAGCGATCATAAACCTATCTGAATAGAAATTTGCTTATTCCTTTTGTTCTATGATATACGTCTTGATCACAAGGCACGGTAATATGTCATCCTTGAGTTTGATCAAAGTCTCTTTCCCGATAGAGAATTAGACTGAGTAAATACAAAATGATATTAACAACACATGTTAATCCATTTTGAGCATGGCCATGCATTTCCCTCAGTCCTAGTTCATCAGGGGGCTCAAAGATATCTCCCTCATGACGAGAGGAACAAATCCCATCTTAGTCACTCACATTCCTCGTCATGATTCAGTGCATACCTAATGATGCTCCGTATGATCATCCTATTACTGATGACATAGGATCATATTAAAGCATGCAGTTCCACATACAGGAATCCATGGTGATCTCAGGTCGTAGGAACAAGGATACTATTCATATGAGAATCACTAATGACATATACCATGCATATTATCATAGTGTGGTCAGTCCAGTACGTGTTCTCTAATACGTACCTATATTCCAGGCTTGATATCTCTATGTGCATGATCAACAGAACATGATCATCCAGCCTGCGAATATACTAGTGTGGATATGTAGCTTCTTACCTGAAGTATGTCTATCTCTATAAACATCCTACATATCACTAGGGACAGTTTAGAATGTCATTCGTTGGTTCACAGTTCTACTATGAGAATCACGTATTCTGATGACGTGAACCCGAAGTGTCTTTCTTAGTTGATATAAGATTTACATTCACAACCCATACACACAGATATATAAGAAACAACCTTTATTGAATAAATAATAATGTCTTAATACATAAACCATTTCCTAGTACAAATACATTTGGCCTAGGGCACTAATCCTACAGCCCCCGCATTCCAAAGAGTGACAAAAAGATAATACCGACTTGAAGTCGCAATCGGGCACACACTTGCACACCGTTTGATTGGAGAAGATCTTGTAGAGGAGTGGATCTTCCCAAAAATAGTAGCGCGAGTCGTTCTTGAGTTTATCCTTCTTGAGCGCAAGAGAGCGTGTTTGGCATTTGTCCCGTCTCCAAAAGGTTAACGATGTCTACATACCAAGGTGTGCTCGCCAGGATTGCATAAAGATGCTTGTCAGGAAGCAACTCGTTGATCGGAAGAATGTCGCCTTCATTCGTCGGAAGTCGACTGAGGTGATCGGCGACGAGATTTTCTGCGCCTTTCTTATCTCGGATCTCCACATTGAATTCTTGAAAAAGGAGAAGCCATCGTAAGAGGCGCGGTTTGCACTCCTTTTTATTCATCAAATACTTCAGTGCTGCATGATCTGAAAAGACAACCACTTTTGTTCCAACCAAATATGATCGGAACTTTTCTAAGGCATACACAATAGCTAATAATTCATTTTCAGTGGTCGTGTAATTACGTTTTGCATCATCAAGTATCCTAGAAGCATAATAAATAATGTGAGGATCCTTACCAACCCGTTGGCCTAGGACGGCACCAACACTCAATCGACTGGCGTCGCACATGATCTCGAATGGGAGGTTCCAATCGGGTGGTTTGATTATCGGGGCGGTGCACAACTTCTCCTTCAGGATGTCGAAGGCTTCCTTGCACGCGCCATCAAAGTCAAATTTGGCGTCCTTTTGGAGAAGGCGACACATTGGTTGTGCAATCTTGGAGAAGTCGCGTATGAAACGCCTGTAAAAGCCTGCGTGGCCCAAGAATGAGCGCACATCCTTCATATTTCGAGGGTAAGGTAACATCTTGATTACGTCAACCTTCGCCTTGTCCACCTCCTAACCCTTCTCTGAAACAAGATGACCTAATACAATTCCTTGGCTCACCATGAAGTGGCACTTTTCAAAATTCAAGACAAGGTTAGATTCGACACATTTCCCCATAATTAGCCCCAAATTGGTTAAACACTCATCAAATGAGTTGCCATAAATGGAGAAGTCATTCATAAAAACTTCTATAAATTTTGAAATGTACTCAAAGAAAATGGAGATCATGCACCTTTGAAATGTACCTGGAGCATTACAAAACCCGAAAGGCATCCTTCGATACGCGAAAGTACCAAAAGGACAAGTGAATGTTATTTTCTGTTGATCGGCGGGATCAATTGCGATTTGGAAATACCCTGAGTACCCATCCAGGAAACAATAATAGGGTCGGCCTACCAGTCACTCAAGCATTTGGTCGATGAAAGGAAGAGGGAAGTGGTCCTTCTTTGTCGCCGCGTTGAGTTTGCGATAGTCAATGCAAACTCGCCAACCATTTTGCATTCGTGTAGGCACGTTTTCACCTTCCGAGTTCTCCACAATCATAATCCCCGTCTTTTTGGGTACCACGTGAATGAGTGACACCCATTCAGAGTCGGCCACGGCATATATTATGCCTGCATCAAGGAGCTTAAGTAACTCCTTCTTAACCACCTCCATCATCACAGGGTTCAATCGCCTTTGAGCTTCCCTTGAGGGCTTCACTCCTTCCTCAAGGGTGATCTTGTGCATACAAGTCACGGGACTGATGCCTGGCATGTCGGCCAATGTCCACCCTATCGCCTTCTTGTGTTTCATCAAGACTTCCACAAGGCACCATTCCTGATCGGATGTGAGGTTGGAGGCGATGATGACAGGTAAGGTTTCTTCTTGGCCCGAGGTATGTGTACTTGAGATGGTTTGGAAGAGATTTGAGCTCGAGTTTAGGTGCCTTCTCGATGGATGGCGGCATTCATTCTCCTGAGATTTTGAGCTCTGTCATCATTGGTCCTGAGAACGAAAAAATTTCTTCTATCATGTATTTTCAGAGTTAGGCACATTTCCAACTTCTTATATTACTATGTCACTTTCATTGCCTAACAAATTTTCGTTCTTTTGGGTTTCTAATATGTTCACATTTTCTAATTCCTCCCAAAACTCATCAAAAGAATCATTTAAAGAATGTAAAGAATGAGAAGACTCCCCTATCAAATGGTTCATCGACGAGCTCGTCAATCTCATCTATGATGGAAATGCTCGACACGTTGTGATCGTCTGGAAATTTGATCGCGTCAAAGATGTTGAAGGATATTTTCTCGTTATCGAACTCCATTGACAAAGTTCCCGAATGGCAGTCGATTTGAGTTTTTGTTGTCCTGAGAAATGGTCTTCCTAAGAGAATGGAAGAAGAATCCGCTGTGCTTCCCATTTCGATGATGTAAAAATCGGCTGGGAAAACTACCCCGTTCACCCTGACCAACACATCTTCCACCACTCCTAGAGGTTGGATTGCAGATCGGTCTGCAAGGGTCACTACGACTCGAGTGTTCTTCAGACTACCCAGGTCAAGGGTCTCGTAAACGGACCTGGGCATTACATTAATCGCAGCCCCTAAGTCAAGCATGCACCTTGCAAACTGGTGGTGCCCAATTGTGTACGGAATGACGAAGATTCCAGGATCCTTTTCTTTTAGGGGAAGTTTGGCGTCTAGGCTTAAAACGGCTGAGTGGTTTATTTTCTCATTCCCTTTTTTGTTAGTGCAAAGTCTTTCAAGAACTTGGCAACATTGGAAAATTTTTCGATGGCGTCAACAATGGGGATGTTTACCTCCACTTTTTTGAAAATTGCCAACATGTCTTTTTCGGCCTCTGCCTTTTTGTTCACCGCCAAACGGGATGGAAATTGTGCCTTTGGCACGTAAGCTCCCTCTTTCCTTTTTTCCCTTTTCTTCCTCTTTTTCTTTTCCTTGTACATTTACATCCACATTCACACTCTTATTCTCATTCATAATTACATTTTTATCCTCTAACCCTAATTCTTTGTCTTTCTCCCCTTGTTCGTCACGCCTTTTTAAAATAATCTCTTTCTCCTCTCTAGGAAACTCAACATTTTTCCCGATTCTCAAATGAATTGCGAGAATAGGTTTGGTGTTAGGTCCACTTCCTTGAGATTGGAGTTTGTTGTCATCCTGCCCCTTCAAGATGTTCACCTCATCCACCATTTGTCTCATTTGTGTCTCCATGTTTTGAACTTGACGACTCGTTGTTGCTTGACCTTGGCTAAGTGAACTCATCTCATTCTCCATCAACCCCAATTTGGTTGTAAAGGTTGAAAACCCATTTGTCATGAAAGCCATCATTTTGTCGAATTTCTCATCGAGAGAGGGAGGTTGAGTGCTTGATGAAGAAGGTTGAGGAGGTCTTTGGGGTTGAGGGATTGGTTGTTGATTCTCCTCCGTTCTCCAACGAAGGTTGAGGTGTTTTCTTCCAGGATCATAAGAGTATTGAGCTTTTTGGTACCCATAACCCCCTTGGTTTCCCCCATAACTCGCCATTGCATTCACATCTTGTTGAAGAGTTTCCCATTCATCGGTTAAATGTGATGTACTCCCACAAAACTCACACTTCTTTGATTCAATTTTTCCCCCAACCGTATTAAGCATTTGGCTGAATCTCGTCTCGAAATTCGCGGTGATTCGTGACTCCATTGCCTTGAGATCCACTGCATTGGTAGCGTTCACTTGACCACCACGTCCACTATGCCCTCTCATGCCTTCTACATTCATCACAATGAGTTCTCGCACTTGGGAGGGTGTCAGGTGGTTGATGTTTCCTTCCACCTGCTGAGCATTGGAGAAGACGAGCGTCGAGGTCGTTCATGCCTTCAAGGAATTGGGCGATGAGAGAGGTTTCCTCCAAATTGTGGTTGGGGAAAGATGCGCATAAACGGATGAAGCGCTCGTAATACTCTTGTAGATTTTCTTCACCCTTCTGCCTAATCCCCGTGATTTCGGATCGCAACTTGGCAGTGAGTGAATCGGGGTAGTAACGCTTGAGAAAATATTGTGTCACCTCCTCAAAAGTCCTGAACGGCCCACCTTGGAGGTGAGTGAGTCAGTCTCTTGGAGCATCTCCTAAAGTATGAGAAAAGAGAGTGAGTTTAATTTTATCCAAGTCATTTGTTTTACCAAAGAGAGCCGTGCATTTTCTATCCAATTCACCCAAATGTATATAAGGATTATCATTTCTATGTCCTTCAAAAATAGGTAACACATTTAATATAGCGGGGTTCAATTTAAAGTTCTACACAGTGGGTATCACAATATTTCCTGGATTTTGTTGAAGATTATGTGCTAATAGTTCGCCTAATGTTTTCTCTTCAGCCATTTTCACTTTATTTTTATCTTTAAGAGTTTTTTTTTCAACTTTTATAATCTGAGATGATGAAGATGATGATGAATCTAAGTTATTAGATGGATAGAAAAGTCCTGATGATGAAGGTCAGATGTTGGGATTGATCGGAAGATCTTGAGCTTGTTCTTGTGGCTCTTCCACTAGTGGTAGCTCGATTTTTGGATCTCGAGGGCCTAAGGAAAGAGAAGCCTCCACGCTCGGATTTCGTTTTGAAGAGGATGAAGAACTCGTCACACCTCTTCCCTTGTTCTTCTTGATCTCCCGAAGTGTCTTATGAATCTCTGGATTTAAAGGTAGTTGAGGTTCGCCTTGCGACCTGGTCCTTCTCATATACCTTTAAAACAAACAAAAACAAAAAACACTAGAAAAAAATGTGAGATCGGTTAGTCAAAAATTTAATGCAAGCCGCCTCCCCGGCAACGGCGCCATTTGTAAGATTATAGAAAACGTGTCGTTTGCGATTCACAATCTTAGCAAAAATATTTGTAATCCCTTAAAATGTTCACAAGTGTATATGTGGATTTCAAACTTAGTGATGGTGTTATGCCCTAGGCCAAAGTGTTTGTGACCTAGATGATGGATTGTAATAACAAACATAATATTTATTCTAAGATATTTCATATAATATGTGCGTATAGGTTATTTTAATATAATTAAAATAGACCATGAATATGCAATTCAGCTTTATGTCTTCAAAGTGCGTGACTTTGATAGTAAAACTATAAAGTGTTATGAATGCTATTCTAAATCGTCCTTGGTCATTTATAGGATATTTGTGGAGACAAATATACTTGCAGATACATATAAATATATATTTATATACAATCTATAAATGTACACCAGTATATTAGTTGACTGATGATTATGTTTTACTAATCATGGATAAATAGTTATCAAGTCATTATCATAGGTATATGTTAGAGACCATACTGGTCATTAGCGATTCTTGTAACATAAAGTATTTATAGTCCTTTGACCTGAGATTGTCTCAGTTCCCAACATGAGTAATTTTATATTTTAATGTAATCTAACACTGCCTTTAACCGGGTGGTCATAGCGGTTATGATTAGGTATACAATGAATCTTGTAGAGGGATGAGTGCAATCAAGACGGGATTTGTTCCTCTCATAAATGAGAGAGATATCTTTAGGCCTCTTGATGAATTGAACTGATGAAATGTATGGCCATACTCAAATGAATTAATAAGAGTTATTAATATCATTTGTTCTTGTTCAGTTTAATTTGGGATCAAGAAATATTAATCGATTTATATAAGGATGACATATTACATGCCTTATGATCGATATAGATATCGCATGACAAAGGGACTAAATACGTGATTGTTGATTAGGTAAATCGGATCACCGATATTCACTTAAATTGGGTAGTCATGATGGCTTGCTAGAGTCCGCTCATGATTTATAGACTGTCAAGTTTATTTCCAATATTAAGTGAACCTACAGGGTCACACAGAAAGAACAAACTGAAACGGGCGCAAAAAATCCTAGCGACTTATATGATGAGTTGCATAAGAATGTCACAAAATATATTGTCATCTTATGTGATAAGATGTGATATATATGTATATAAAGACTATGAGCACAAAAGATCATGTAATCTAGAAGAGTCTAGATGATGACATATGGATAATGATGAGTGATGTCATATATATTTTTTAGTGTGAAGAGACATGACTCTTCACCTCTCATTATTCTCTCTCTCATTATTTCTCATTCTCTTTTGTGAGACAAAAGAGAGAAAATATACTTTCTAATTTGTTTGACAAAATTATGAAAGGGTGTTTTCTTTTTGTATGACAAAAAAATAAATGAAAGAGTGCGATTATATGAGAGGAATTATATACATCTTTTGTGAGATAAAATAAGAAGAGTTTTCTTATTCAAGAGGAGAACAAGCTACTAGCATATATATTGTTCTTCTTCCCGTTTTAAGAAGTTTGTTCGTGTGGACACTGGTAGAGGTGTTCGTACTTTCGGCGCTTGTGATCTATTCGGCCTAAGAAGATGAGAACGGTTTGTTGAGAGTTCTGGTGGAGACCGATTGTGTGTGCGATAGATGACTTCCGCACGATCCGACCTAGACGGCCTAGACGGACGTAAAATCGGTTAGGACGGTAACCGGTTTAGAGACGCATGGACAACACGCATGGTTTGAGCGTCACGGATTAAGCATAAGCCGAAAGGTATCTTTAAGATTTACTTCTTTGATTTAATCGATACGCACGGATCCTCGGATTGGTTTTGGACGAAATTTTTGTTTTTCCACTGCGTTATGCACGTCTGAAACCCAACAGTGGTATCAGAGCGACGTGCGTGTTTCGGTTAAATTGAGTCGGTATATATGTGATATATACTATTTAGATACCATTTATAATTTTGATTTATAATTATAAGGCTTGCATATAGAGTATTCAAGTGTTGAATATTCTTAATAGAAAAGATGCGATTAATGGATATGATCCAAGAGTTGCATCCAAAGAATGCGACCAATGGATATGACCAAAGGATGTGATCCAAAAGTTATGTCCAAGAGATGAGATCAAAATATGCGATTAATAGATGTGATCCAGAAGTTGTGTCCAAAAGATGTTGCCAAGGGATACGATCCAAAGGTTGCGTCCAAGTGTTGCATCCAAGAGTTGCGACCAAGAAATATGATCCAAAGGTCACGACCAAGGATTGCGTCTAAAAGGTGCGACCAAGGAAAGCGATCCAAAAGTTGAGTCCAAGAGTTGCGACCAAAAGGTGTAACTAAAGGGTGTGACCAACAGATGTGATCCAAATGTCACGTCCATAAGGTTGCGACGAATGAGTGCGACCAAAATGTGCGACTAACGGGTGTGACCAAGGGATGCGATTCAAATGTCACATCCAAAAGACGCGGCGAAAGGTTGCGACCAACGGATGCGACCAAAGGGTGCGACCAAAAGGTGCGACTAACGAGTGTGACCAAGGGATGCGATTCAAATGTCACATCCAAAAGACACAACGAAAAGTTGCGACCAACGGATACAACCAAAGGGTGCGACCAAAATATACGACTAACGGGTGTGACCAGGGGATGCGATTCAAATGTCACATCCAAAAGACGCAACGAAAGGTTGCGACCAAAGGATGCGACCAAAGGGTGTGACCAAAAGGTGTGACTAACGGGTGTGACCAAGGGATGTGATTCAAATGTCACATCCAAAAGAGGCGACGAAAGGTTACCAACGGATACGATCAAAGGGTGCGACTAAAGGGTGTGACCAATGGATATGATCCAAATATCACGTCCAATAGGTTGCTACTAATGGTTGCGACCAAGAGGTGCGACCAACGGGTGTAATCAATATGCGCAACTAAGAGGTACGACCGAAAAGATGCAATCGCAAGAGTTGCGACCTCTTGAATAGTTCTAGAAGGTTTTTTTTTGTGAGGTTCATACCGTTGGATTCGTATCGTCATGCTCTTCGATTTGATACCCAGTTTTACCCCTTTTTAAGAAAGTTGACTTTTGGTCAACTGGGCGATTTCATGGGGTTGACTTTCGTCCTTTTGTGAATTTTTTTAGGTTTTCGCTTGGTCGATTAGTGTTTAAGGGTTGTAAGAGAATTGGAGAGGCGTGTGTAGGGTTTTCGCGGAAATTTGTGAAGAATTCGGCCATCTTTTGCTCAGGATTTGCAAATCAGCCCTTCATTTAGAGTTGACTTTTCACCAAGTCATCCAAATATCGTTTTCTCGGTCTTTTTACTTGAAAAATCACACAAAAGTGTATTAAGAGTTTCAACAATAATTTTTATTAATTTTAAGCATTTTTCATACATTTTATGTGTTTTAATAGTAAATTTTATATGATAAAAATTCTAAAAATGTGTATAAAAATACACATTATAACAGGTTCGAAAGAGGAGAAAGGAAATATTATTTTAATTGATTAACAACTGAAAAAAAATGATAAAAGTGAAAATTAGTATTGCATGTACGTCAAAACTGAAACGTGTTTTAGCAGCTACAATCTTGTCCATTTTCTTTTCTTTTCTTCTCTATTAAAACTTTGTGAATTAAACATTACAACCACAACACACTTCACTCATCCCTCCCATTCTTTTCTCAACCTTCTCTAACCAACACAGTTGTTGAACGGTCAACTCGACCCTAACAGACCAGCAAGTAATGGACTCCACAACCTGGAGCAATTGTCCCAGCAGACCGAGGACGCTCTGTTGCAGGGCATGGAGGCGCTGCAGCAGTCCTTGGTGAATTGGGGGTAAACTTTAATCTTGCAAGTTCGGTCCGAATTGGGGGCAAATTTTTATCTTATCCATAAGATATCAATTTTTGTGAACTATTCATTAGCGTTGGTATGTATACCTACCCGTACCATAATTAATTATTCATTTTATGACAAATTTTTTCTGTCATCGCATTCTCTGTATTAAGAATGTTGGGGCTGGATGAGCTTAAATGAGACTAGGACCATTGATCAATTGTAGCCAAGAAAAATGCATTAGTTTGTTGTTATCATCTATATAATACCAGTAATACAATATTTCTTTTAAATTTTCATTTCTTCAATCTGATTCTTGTTTGTTCACAGGTACTAACTATGAAAATTGGGTTGAAGAGATTTTCAACCTCACAACTTGTATGGTTGAAGAAATTTGAAAATTTTGTATAATCTCAGAAGACTCTCTAAATGTAGTGTTAATATTAGAATTTTGATTTTGATAAAAAAAAAGCTTCATATCAATGAATAGAGAAACATAATTTCAATGGAAGCAACTTGTAAATAGATAAATGTATATATTCATTGTGATGAATTAATTAGGTTTGCAAGATTCATTAAGAATACTTGGGTTATGTTGATATTGTTCTTATCGCTTTTTATTTATTTACATATTGTAAATATTTGTTATGATTGGAATTATTTTTCTTAATAGAATACTTATTGGCATGATTGTGGTCCTGACAGTTAAAAATGAGGATACCATTTGATGAAAAGAGATTACTTTCATTACTATTTTTTCTTTTTTCTGGATGTGAATTATACAGCAATTGTGCAAGAAATTGTTCATTCATAGAAAAAAATTGTACAAGAAATTGTTGTCACAAAATCAGCTTGTTTTAATATCTCTTCATAAATAAATATAATTAACTATTATTTTAGTGTTAGAACTTGTGAGAATATGCATAACTATGTACAAATTGAAAAATCAGCTTAATTCAATGAACACAAATAAATAGAGTGGAATTAAAAATATATAATTTGCGTCATATTTTTTTTTTAATGAATAATTTGCATCATATTACAACACCTCCGTTAAACTTTTATTACTATTACATATTACAGAACTAGATGAATTGAAAAATTATAAAGTTATTTACATGAGTAAAAGAAAAGAACAAGAAAGAAGAAATGAAAGAAACACCTTATACATATTGGTACAGTACTTTCTCATAAAATCACAAGTTACTTGCTACTTGCATCAGTTTCATTCACAGCTTGCATTCTCAGTATCCACTGTTCCCCTTTTCCAGCCAATTACGATTCAACTGCGACAATAGCTTCTTCAGAAATGGATTCCCTTTGCGAGTACTTTGACTGTTATTCTTATGCCAATTCCTTCCAAAATTTACAAAATACGCTAGTCTCGAGATAGCCCTAGTCCTAGCCAAGTTTCTGCTTCAGATAAAGTACGTGACACCGACAACTATTTTTTATGAAGACCTCAAGCTTCCATTATAAAAAAAAACTATTTATGATGAAGATATTTTCAATCGTCAATGTCAGTATACGTCTTATTTCCATATTGTTATTGGCAGAATGGATTGATTCAACCTAGTCAAATGATATATAGATCTAAGAAAGAAATAATCTATCCTAGTGGATAAAAGCTATGAAAAGTATTCAAGCATACAATTTCACCATATTATTACTGATATACAAGTATTGGAACAATGCTTGACAAAAAATTGGTATCTCTTGAGTGGTTATCTACCCCCAATTCCAACTAATTTCACAAAATCAATCCACAATTGATCCAAATTCATAAAGGATGAGATGAATATTTAGGAGTAGATTGAGACTTGAGAGAGACCTTCAGATAATATGAATATTTATGAGTAGATTGAGACTTGAGAGACCTTCAGATAATATGAATTTTTAGTAGTACCTATATATAGAATTGTCAAACCGATGTATAGATCATTTGTTCTCAAACGGATCGACCAGGTGAAACCCTAAACCTGGCGGGAAGAGGAAAACCTTCGCCTCTATCATATAGAGAGTGAGACGACGAGTAAACGGTGGATGAGGTCTATTAAAAGTGTTAAAATTTCTCTGTTATTACTAAAGAGAGGATTGCTAAGATCTGGCTAATCCAACGGTGGATGAGGTCTTTGAAAATTTATTTTTCAATGGGCTTTGGAGCGTATCCCCTCCCTAATTATGATGGACGAATGAGACTTTTGTACGATATTAGATTGTAGATGACTGTTATCTAATAAAAGTGATTGTTTTTAGTTTTAATTAATAGTATCTGCAATGAATAATGTATTTAGATGTTATGGCATTTAGGGTCTGATTGTGAATTTTTTTATAATATTACTTTTTCTAATATGTTGTGGGTGTGATTGTGAACTTTTTTGTAACTTTGGGTTGAGTTGATAATTTGAAGAATTGAGAATGGATTTTTCTAATAGAATGAGTTAAGTTGATAATTTAATAATTTGTAACCTTTTTGTAACTTTGGTTTGAACATCATCACCAGTACCTAATGAGCCTAGTCAAGTCTATGCTGCATACAAAACCAAGGCATACATACAATTCTTGGTGATTAGAATATTCAAATTCAGTTTATTTTACTCATATCATCCATTTTAACCGTTCAACTGATCACTCATGACTTCATGAGTCATGATAACATGCAATTTGAAGAATTTGAAGGGTAATTCATGTGACTTTCATTCCTCAATCATCTTGGCATGAAAAGAATTCTATTAAAGCCCGTTATATGATGCCTAAATTTAAAATATATGAACCATCTTTCGGAATTTTATTCTAAATCCAACATTTCATCGGAGATTCTTTTCAGTCATCCATCTAGTGTGGCACCATATTCAACTTCTTTTCAAACACAAAAATATTTAATTATGAAATGATAAACTTAAGACATTTGAGGGAAATCAATCGTGAGCATATGCATTAAGTTTGGTGATTTTGTATTAGTACTTTGCACGACATTTTGCGTATCTAACTTTCATTTTAGAAGGACACATGGTGAGGCTATCCATTCATGCCGGATGGAATCATCAGCATCGCAAAAGACAAAATTATCCTTGCTTATTCAAGCAAGGGCGCCCAAATGAAGCTCAGTTCTACAGATTCCGCACCTTGAAAAAGAGGAGAAATGAAGTGCGTTGTTAATTGATTAACAATTTAAGAAAAATGATAAAAGTGAATTAGTATTAAATGTACGTGAAAATTGAATGTGCTTTAACAGCTACAATCTTGTCCATGTTTTTCTCTTTTCTTTTCTTCTTTATTATAACTTTGTGAATTAAACTTTCAAATTGCTTTTTTTCATTCCTCTCTCGTTTTCTCTCATGCGCATAAATTTGTACTATGAAACATTCTAAGTACAAAGATAGCAACTCAATAATTTCTATTCTTAGCTGGGAAAACTATTCACATGTTGGTGTCAAAGTCTACATCGGGCAAAGGCAGGAAGGGAGGTCCCGACCACCACGGGAGGTGGTGGAGCTCGCATACACGGATCTAACAACGAAGGAAGCATGATCCAGATTTCAGATCTTGGATGACTCCAGTTCTGAGATTTCATAGCTCCGCTCCGGTCACCAACCACTCATGCGTGAAATCTCTTGTCGCATTTCAGACCTTGAATCGGGTTGCGTTTCAGACCTTGAATTGGGTTGCCGTTCAAACTAATTTTAAGAAAATAATAATCAGGGTAAAACAAAAATTGAGATCTAATTTCCTTATGATGATACTCGTCCAAAAGCTATAATTCAAATCATGGTCATTTCAAACACCTACACTTGAAATCATAAATTTATCCAAATCAAAATTTGACATCTAAGGTGACACAAGCCCAATATATATTTAAAGAAAAGATGAAACCCGCTCCACTTCAAGGATATATTTTTCTAATAAAAATAAATTGATATTTGTAAAGCAAAAAAAATAATATTAATTTTTTTGAATGAAGATATTTTTGAAATAAAATAAAATTGATATTTTTAAAGCAAAAAAAATAGTACAAATTCTTGCTTCACTTCGGGGATGTATTTTTCTAATAAAGATAAATTGATATTTTTACAACAAGAAAATTGATATTAAAATTTTTGAAGGGATAATATGAAATATTTTCAAAACAAAAAAAAAAAGAATATAATTAATAGTTTTTTGTTATACACAATTTGGAGCAACATAATAAATTTCTTATATAATTGGAAATAACTTGAGTGTACCTAACAAATCTAACTCCAAAAGAAAACCCTCAACTATATAAAAAAACAATTGTGCCACTTTTTTTAACGCAAAACAATTGATGGCATGTATGGTAATAAAACTAAAATTTGAGGGTACTATTTAAAAGAAAATTGTTGGCACAATAAATCAGTAAAATAAGTTATTATGTAGATTGTGTATTGGATATTATGTTTATTTGGAAATAACCTGCTATATATTTGGAAGTATAAAACTTGGCACAGAAGATCCCACGAAATGACACAAGTCACTTAGAGAAAGAAAGTTGATTTTCAACCGTTGGATTTGCTTGGATTGCACGGTTGTGATTTGAGAGCCTCATATTTTGACACGTGGCAAAAAGATGACCAAGTAGTGAATTGTATATTGGATATTATGTTTATTTGGAAATGACCCGATATATATTTAAAAGTATAAAACTTGGCACAGAAGATCCCGCGAAGCCTCAGTAGTATAATTAGTGTTAGTATTATTGTTGTTGTTATAATAATAGCAATTATTATTATATAATAATTTGAAAATTAAAAAAATTAAAAAGTGAAAACAATCACCTGTACAAGAGATGAGACGTAAAAGAAATTCTCTTTTTAACTCTTTCTTTCATCTCAATTTTTTTTTATTCATCTCAAAATTTGTAAGTTAAATATTTTAAATTGCTTTTTTTGCTCATCTCTTTTTCTGCCTCTCACTCTCACACATATTTTTTAAATGGCTTCATTATTGGGCCTCAACCCAATTTATTTATAATCAAAGGGTAGTAAATTAGCCTAGAAAACAATAACCAATTTTCTATTCGGATGGCCTTATTTTTAGAGCAAACCTTTCTTTGTTTAGAGCGGCATCAGATTTTTTTTATCAAAATCCCGAAAATACCCATGCGTTAATTATGCTAAATCTTTATTGCAAAAATCAACATTTATTTGCATATCATCTCTTTCTTAATTAATTTACCCCACCCCTTATGTTTCACCTCTTCTTTAGCCTTCTTATTGAGTCACATTTTCACTTTTATCTCGGCCGTTCGATTGAATTTTTTGTCAAATCTTAATCTTTCATTTTTCAAATTTTTTGATAATTTTGGGAAACATGTGTGTGGTTATTGAAACATAATCATATAATTTGTTGAATTAATATTTTGTGTTCCATCTCCGATTTAGTGAGAACAATTGAATTTGTTTCTGGCCATTCGATCATATCAGATGGTTTCATGAATCATGATCCAAAGTTCATTTCAAATATTAAAACAAATAGAATATGAAGAATTCACCCATTAAAATATAAATAATTTTTTTTTCTTCTTTAAACAATAATAATTATTAATTAAATGTAGGATGCCTATAGAGATAAGCATACTTCAGGTAAGAAGCTACATATCCACAATAGTATATTCGCAGGCTAGATGATCATGTTTTGCTGATCATGGACATAGGGATGTAAAGTCTGGAATATAGGTACGTGTTAGAGAACATGTACCGGACTGACCATACTATGAGAATATGTATGGTATATGTCATTAGCGATTCTCATCTAAATAGTGTGCTTGTTCCTACTACCTGAGTTAACCATGGATTCATGTATGAGGAAGTACATACTTTAATATGATCCTTCGTCATCCGTAATGGGATGATCATTAGGGTCATCATTAGGTATGCACTGAATCATGACGAGGAATGTGAGTGACCAAGATGAGAATTGTTCCTCTTGTCAAGAGGGAGATATCTTTGGGCCTCGTGATGAACTAGGACTGAAGAAAATACATGGTCATGCTCAAAATGGATTCACAAGTGTTGTTAATATCATTTTGTATTTACTCAGTCTAATTCTCAATCAGGAAAAATACTTTGATCAAACTCAAGGATGACATACTTCCATGCCTTGTGATCAAGACATATATTGTAGAACAAAAGGAATAAGCAAACGTCTATTCATATAGGTTTATGATCGCTGATCATTTCATTTAACATGAGTAGTCATGACACCAGTATAGAGGTTACTCATGACTTACAATCTTTGGAAGATCGTTGCCAGCGTTAAATGGGACTTACACAGTCACACATAGAGCAACGTCTAGTCAAAAAGGAAATGTTCTTAAATGGTTATACATATGATGTATAAATAGGTGAAGGAAATAATCGATCATTAGATGATTGATAGGAATGATTGTGTAAAAATCAGCATAGTTCCGTTGACAACCGAAGAGGTTCATTGTCAACGGAAGTTCCATTGGCAATAGAACAGTTCCGTTGGCAACATAACTCAGTCAATTCCTTGGCAGCCAAGGTTTCT